>JBBUKS010000100.1:13068067-13078523 GCA_038050645.1 Hedychium gardnerianum
AGATTATTCAAAAAAAATAAAAATGGAGATGATAAAAAAAGCGCAACAAAAAAGTCCTCGTAATAAATAAACAAAAAAAGTAAAGAGGCGGTTTGGTCTTTCGGCCGAAACCATTCTCTTATGGAGTCCAGCGACCAAAGGCGGTGAGCGTCAGACCTTCTTCCTCTTCCTTCCGGTTGCAACTCCTTCGATCTCACCCCGTAATCGTGGTCGCGGATCTCCGCGAAATTCCTCTCTCTCCCTCTCTCAGTCCCTACCCTTTCGTCGGTGATCGCGTCGGTCGTCTTCGAATAGGCGGCGGCGTTTGTCGGTGAGAGGTAGATGATCCACCGACCGAGTCGTAGCAGCAGCAGTAGTTGATAGAAGACGAACAAAGATGTTGGAGGACAGAGTTGCCTACCTTCTGCAAAAGTATCTTGGCAACTACGTCCGCGGCCTCAGCAAGGAAGCCCTCAAGATCAGCGTCTGGCAAGGTAAACTAAATCGATCACAAGCTATCCCACTGTTGGATTACTTTTTTGATTTCTTCCTACGTTCCTCTTGGCACTTCATGCACTGGTGACGGATTCAAAATTTCCACCCAATTGAATTGTCTTAGTAGTATGCGTCAGGAGGACGAGTGAACTCGTCTTACTCTGCTGACATTCAAGAATACTTCAAAATTGAGAATCATTGGGTCTTGTAAAAGTTTGGGCCATTGCCTCCACCCCATCAAATTTTGATAATTATTTACTCCCCCCACCTTATTTCGTCTTGGTGAGTGTTAAGACACGAATAGAATTTATGCTATTGCCATGTTGCTTTGGTTTCTTCCTTCTTTTTCTGTCATTATTACTTTTCAAGAAGGGAGTAATTTTTCATAGGCTAGAAAAGATAAATATTAAAGCAAACAAATAATGTCACTGTAACTGGACCTCATATAACACTTCAAACTTGAGAATCATTGGGTCTTCCAAAAGTTTTGTGTCATTTCCTCCACCCTTTCAATTTGGATGATAATTTACTCCAACCATTACGTACAAGACATAATACCTTCAAATGGGAATACTTCACCAGATCAGACCCTTGCTGCAGTAAGTTAGCTGTTTACTGATATCGGAAAGAGCCATATCGACATTAAAACTTGGAATAGGGAATGTAACCGTGAGCAAAAATAAGGAGAAATAAATTCTTGAGCAATATCAGATGATTGATTTGAGGTTTCCCATGCTCAGTATGATGTTAAAAGACCTAATAGAAAAATATCATTTTACTGAACTGGATGAATTACCAAGTCTAGGGAACCTGCTGAAACAATGTGCAAAGAGTAAGACACAATTCTTTTCTTGCCATCAAAATGGACCAAGAGTAGGAACTGGATTAATAACCTATCTGTCAGCAATATGAGCAGTGCCTACAAGGAAATTATTGCAGAAGAATTTTGCTAATATTTCCCCCAGTCATTGGTTCATTTAATGTCCCAAACATAGATATGCCATAAATCCAACTGAACTTACCCTCACCTTTGAAGAGATAAACAAGCTTTTCCTGATTTGAGGGTGGGGGTGGGGGAGAAAATCATTGGAAGGTAATGGCTTTATGTATGAATTATACAAGAAAACATTGGGGACTGATGTGGATAATTTGATATTACTATGCACTAATTTTGTCTTTTTGCCAGGTCAGGACACAAGTCCAAGAGGTAAAATTACCATGCTTACAGAGCTTTATTGTAAAGAAAGGGATAAGGCTGGTGAGTGTCCACCACTTGGATGGGCAGTTAACAGCTTAGAAGGTATCGTCCTTAAAGGGAATTGGTGGGTGCCATGTGTACCCTTGAGTAATGGCTAGGTGTGTTCCATAAGTTTAGAAAAGTACTACAATAATTGGGAATTCGTTAGACCACGGTTTTAGGCTCCTCTCTAGTTCAGTTGACTTGCAGGTTGTGCTCTCTAGTGGGATCCAACTCATAACTTGGATCCAATTTGCTCAAGAAATATCAATTCTGACAAGTGTGGTTTGGTTGAATCACAAACAGAGGTCCAATGCAGCCAAGCTGCAAGCAGTTCAGATTTATATTGTTATGGGAGCTAGTACGTCTTCATGGCTTCCTTTAATAAAGAATCAACAACTCTTGCTGCAGATTACTCCATCTGATTGTAAACAGCGGCATGAGAAAGCTTTAGTGGATACTTTTGATGAATTTTAAGAAAGGAAACCTAAGACTACAAATTCTCAATTACTTATTATCTCTGATCTCGAAAAACGGAAGATGTTGGAGTTTCACAAGATTTAGGCACAATTTAAAAAAATCATTTTTGTGCTGGTTGGCATGGATGAATTTTTTTTGTTTCGCTGGTTGATTAGAATGTTGAATGACCTTGGGACATACAAATAACATAAGAACCACTTCTCTTCGATGAGTATGAAGTCACCACCGCTACTCTTCCATTGAGCAGCAGGTGGAATAAGGTTCTTGATAGATTGCTTCATAGAGGTTGAGCCATGAAGTTTGCTAGGTTCTTCTCCTTTTGCCAAACCTGAACTCTCTGTCAATGTCATTGAGCAGGTGGACTAAGACACAACAAGGTTAATCATGTAATCTATTTTTTCTTTCTTGTAGCATACAAAATCCCCTTATTCACAGTACTAGGTTGAAGAATTTATACTTAAGTGCCAACACCCAAGCATCATATAAATCTTTTTCACTTATTTGATAATTCCTGTCACAAATTGATTATATTTTAAAATTACGAATTAAAAAGATTGACTTGAAAAAGAACATGTGAGATCATGCTTAATTCAATAAAGACTATATTTGATTTTAATTTTTTTTTTCATATTCATATTTTCTAGGCTTATGTTGGATATTCTTTAGGTATGATCCATGTAACTCTCCACATAGATCAAAATTTAAATTTTAGTGATATCTATTATGTGGCCACTTAACTAATGTTAATTATGGTATCAAAGAAGTATATATCAGTATTTTTTTTCTTTTGCAATGATTGAAAATAGTTACATAAATTATTCATAATTAAGTAGAACGTGCCATTGATTTAATAGAATGTCATACAATTACGACTTTTAAATCACTTATTTTCCTTCTTTTCTCATTTGAAACTTTCAAAGTCAAAATAAAGTTGGCATAATGAAATCTTATAAATATAGTGATTTGTTGGTGCAAATTTGTTTTAAAGAAAAACAAATGGAAAAGGAATATATAGGGATTTGAGCCAATGACTCCAAAGGCTAAGGAAATATACGTTTACTACCATGGGAAATGGAATAATTAGTGGATGCCATATTATGACTTTGATACAATATGTATCGTAAAACTATGATGTCTTTGTTAGCATTTTTTTTAATCCTAGAACAGTAGGTGCAATTAGGTGGATATGATGGCCGAACTAAAGCTGTTTCAATTTGGTTTGAAACCAAACCAAAATTGACGATGATAATATAACATATAAGAGATTTTGATGATGAAGTTTTCTAAATAGAAATTTGTGATGATCATCAAGTGAGAGATCTTCAAGGACAAAGTGATCGTCTTCAAAAACTTGATATTTGTTGTTCCTTGACTCTATTCAATTGAAGATACTACAGACTTCTGAATCTAGTGAAGATTAAGTGGCAACTCACAAAAGGTTGCATAGTGAGAGAGATAGAAACAACTTTAGTACCTAGTCTTAGGATAGGAGTTAATATCAAAAGAGAGATTGAGTAAAGCCTGAAGTTATATTTAGAGTCGAGGATGCTACAACCCTTTAACAACTTGAAAACTTCCTTGAGCAACATATGTAGATGATCAGGGTCCTGACAAAGGTCAACATGTTCCTCTATTGATCAGGGTATTTCTCCTCTTCTTCCTTGTACTAGTCATGAACTTGTAGGAATTGAGAACCATGGTTTGAAATCTTATATTGTGCTGGACAACATGGTTGAAATATATTGTTTCAATAAATTACTGAAATTCGATATTACTTGACATAAACAATGTCTTTTGTGCTCTATGTCAATCATGTTAATGAGCATCATGTCATGCAAACACTCGACACCCTTTTATTCTACAATACAGGTCAAGATGAATTGAATAATATTGTTATTCTTTTGTAGTTTGTGTCCGTACGGTATAATGTCAAAATTGTATTCTAGATGTCTTCTTTTTCTTCATTTCCTTCCTCCACCTCTAATTCATTGTCAATACTATATAGTGAAACGTAGTCACCATACCAAACTAATATTGTTTTAGTTAAAAATTAAAACTCTGGTACGATTTGGGATTTTGAACCATGTTGAGAACTCATCTAGCTCTCATGCTTTGGCTGGAATATGTATATATACATTGAGTTTAATGAATCAGTGACATGCTGGTATCAGTTACTTTTGTGACTCATCCTTTATACAACTCTATCTTCCCAATATGTTCCTTGCAACTCTGCTCCTGGAGTCTTTTGCCACACTAGTGTCACTGTTGTTCTTTATTCCACTTCCCTGTGAAATAATATGATGCTTCCATCCTACTCCTTTGGGTGCGAGTCCCATTGAGGTAGGGTGCAAGGTTGGTAGCTGCAAAAGCATGTTTTCACTTGATTGAAAAGTCAGTCTCACTCTCATCTTGGTATTAATGTGATTATATTCAGGTTTTTCGAGTTTAGTAATAAAACATATGTTATCTAATATTCATTCAAGTTGAAACATCCTACAACTTAACACCCTTTTTTCTATTTTTTTTTCAGAAAGTAAGCATGCAACAAAATAGCCGAAATTCTGGAATATAAATAACTCAACACCAAAGTCATGCATTCCCAACAGAATCAAATAAGAATCCGGTCTGAACATTATAATGGTAAATAAATATCAAAAGGATCAGAATGTGCAACCAACCAATAAAGGAACCTAAACCATCTAACAAAACAATACACCCTTGACTCAGTAAAGAAAATCCAACGTCCTAATGCGGAAAATAACATAAATTGGAAATAGTCCATCGGGTGTGCATTGTCTGGTGCAAGCTAGCTCATCCATCAAATCCTTCCGTCTCCTCATTACCAGCACCATATGGATCTAATGAGTCTAAAGACTCAGCAAGTTCAACATTTATAACAAAAAAAAAAGAAAAAAAGAAAAAAAGAAAAATATACATTCACATGTTGTTCAATATATCGTTGAGTAAATACCTTGAACGTTTTTTTTATAATTTTTATTCAACTTTAATTCAATAACATCAAACATTAGCTTTCAACATCAACCTTAAACATCAAAATTTGTAAGTGCGTTCAGGTCATTGAATGTGACCTCTTTTATAGCTCTTACCTTTGTTCGTTTGGCCAAACATTTACCCTAGTACTAGGTTTAGTAGTGTGCACCGGTATCCTCTAAAGCCGGATTCCCCCACTCCCTTTTTCCTCTGTTTTGGCAAGAATTCCGGTATCCTCTAAGCCGGGCTTCTTATCCGTTTCCTCTGTTTTGGTAAGAATTTCGATATCCTCTAAGTCGGACTCCTTACTCGTTTTTCTATTTTGGTAAGAATTCTGGTATCCTCTAAGCTGGACTCCTTACCCGTTTCTTTATTTTGGTAAGAATTCCGCTATCCTCTAAGCCGGACTCCTTACCTGCATTATTAATTCATAAATTAAATCAACCCATTAAGTGATAACTCATGTACTTAACCCTACTATTAATTAATTAATTAATTAATCAAATACGTAAATCTACAAATAATTAGATATACCAATTTATCAATTAAATAATTGATCGTGTTGACCGAATTGTAAGTTAACTCATTGATTAACTTATAAACGAAATAAATAGCCTACATAGGTCAATTATTTATACCCTTTCTTTAGTAATTGTTTACCCTTCTTAAACATGGTGTAGCAAATTATTATATTAACTGATAGTCAATTAATTAATCAATCTTTGAATTAATTAATATACCTATTAATTACTTCATCTTTTCCTTTAATTAATTTATAATTAAATCAACTTAGTAATTACCGATTACTCAATACCTTAAAATAATTAAGCATTACGTTAATCAACTACTAAATTCTAAATTTAATTAATCATTTTCCTTCTACTTATAACCAACAATTTTAATCAACGGTTCATTAACCCTTTTATTAATTAAAGCATGAAGACTCTATTTAAATTAACTCTATCGTTAATTATGCATGCAACCTTAATTCACTCAACCCCAAATTCAATTAACCTACCGTTAATCCAATGCATTCAATTACCTAATTAATCCTCAAATAAATCTTTTAATTAAACTGATTAATTAACTAATTAATCTATCAAGCTTTGATTAATTACTTATTAATTTACAAAACTAATTAATTCAATCTATAATTACTGAATCAACGTTTGATTATTAAATTAAAATTATTAATTAAATAAATCAGTTAACTATCTCCCAAAACTCTAAACAAACTTAAGTCTTAATTAATTTACTAACCTTAATTAATTAATTAATATCAAACAATTATAATTAACCTCGACTAATTAAACCTTACGGTTAATCAAAGAACACATCAACCGACATAAAACTCAACCAAACTTTTACGAAACAAACAAATACAAGCTACATGGTCCATATCGAAAGATCGTTAGAACTTCGTCGAATCTTCACAAAACTAAAGAAAATAAAAGAGCCGTATTCGTTACTAATAAAACATGCGTCGAACATCAAAACATATGTAATATAATCTTGCCTTAGCGCTTTATTAGGAAAAATATCGAGCGAGGCGTAGGGGAGAGACGGGACACGATCCGACCACCTCCTTCAATTTTTTCCTAAAGGTTTCTCTAAGATGAAGGGGCGGCACCAAGGTTGAAGAAAATCCAAAAACTCTTTCTCCCCCTCCCTCTTTTCTTTGTGGCCGAACCCCTTCCCCTCTCTCTTTTTCTTTTTCACCCCTCCCCCTCTTAATAACTCCCATCTATATATATAAAGTACTAGGGTACATTTGTTTGTTGCAAATTAGGCCCGACCCATAAATTCGTTAATTAAAATATTAATTAATCAGGCCTGTTATTACGTAATTCCTCCTAAATAAATAAATTCCCTCATGCAACTTACATGAACTAGGTTGGGCCCCACACATGCCCTTTCGTGCTTGTTAATGGCATAGAGTGTGATAGAGAATCGATTCCTTATGTTAATTAAGGAAAATCAATATGGCTATAAATGATGGCAAAGGCGAAACGCTCGTCCCCAGCGTCTCCGCCAGCCCGTCCCAGGACCAACACGGAGGAAGTAATCAATATGGCTATAAATGCTCACAAACTTACTTGACAATGGTACACGTTCGATCGACGAGAGAGAATAGCAGCGATAACTCTGGCTTATAGCAACGCGTTCAAGTAAAATCAAGATGTAGTTGGAGACCGGAGAGGAGAGATGGTCAGTTGGCCAATAATTGCAAGCCGTCGCCAAACAAATCGCAACCGTTTCGCCAAATCACAACTGACAACAACTCAGGGAGGGAAAATAGGAAAGGAAATTGCTAGGAGAGAAGAGATTTAGGGATTATGGGAATTTTTTTTAATATAATAGTTTTAATTAAAACCCTTATATCAAAATCAGTGATATAAATTTATAACAGTGTTATAGTTCATATTTATAGCATTGTTATTATATTTATATCAAATAAAAAATGAAAATAAGTTAAAACAAAAATTTAAAAATATTTGAATTGGAAAATTTAAACTCAATCGATTTAGGATAATTTTCAATTAAATCAATTCAATTAATTCAACTTCATCATCAGAACCAATCAAAACTTAAAATTAATTTTAAATTTTATTTTTTATAAAATAATTTTAAATTTTAAAATAATTTTAAAAATTAGTTAATAATTTTAAAATTTTTAATCTATTAAATTTCCTTAAAAAAATATGATTATAAAAATAAATTTGATTTAAAATAGATTCCTAAAATATAGTTTTAATGTTTAAATTAAAATTTTAAAAAAATCATAAACTTCTAAATATATTTTACAAATAATATAAAACCTTCAAATATTTAAAATATGATTATTAATTTTTAAAATTATCCTTGACTCTAAAAAATTTAAATTTATCTTTGAACTTTTAATTTTATTAGTCTCCATATTTATAAGTGTAAAAAGTTTCAGAATTTTTTTTATAATGTCATTTTAATAGTTATTAAGAAGTTTTAAATAATATTCCTATATGAATATATTAATTCTATTTCATTTAGTATTTTTGTTAAAATTACATATTCTATTTATTGCCTTACATAAAATATAACTAGGATGGTTGAAATGGAGGAGAGCGTCTGTATTCTTTATGATCCTAAAGTACCTCTAAAACTGAAATGAAAGTTCTACAAAATGACAGTTAGACCTGTTATTTTATGTTGGGTTGTTAATCGAGCAGAAGATGAGAGTCGCAGAGATGAGAATGTTAAGGTGGATATGCGAATATATGAGGATGGTAGATAAAAAATGAGAATATTAGAGCGAAAGTTGGATTGCACCTATTGAGGGAAAACTACGGGAGACACATTTAAGATGGTATAAACATATACTTAGACGACCAATAAATACTTCGGTTAGACGATGTAAAACTATGATAAATATTCACATTAAACGAGCAATAGGAAGATCAAAGAAGACTTGGTTAACAATGATAAAACAAGATAAAATTTATTTAAATATAGATGATAATATAGTAAGGGATAGAGTTTAATGACGTAGAAAATTCCATATAGCTGATCCCATCTAGTGGGATAAGGCTTGATTGTTATTATGAATTATTTTATCTTTTTGATAGTCTTAACTTTTTAATAAAGACGCACGTTGATTAATGAATCAATTTCATTGGCAATATTTGTATTGCCATATGATTGGACACACAATGGGGTCACACGCCTAAAACATCTTGGTTGATATCTAGATGTTTCTAAGTGTCTAATAGTTTCTCAAGAAATCTGTGGTGCAATTGAGAAACTTGATGAAAAAAAGAATTAAAGTACAAACAACAACAACAATGTGAAATTTTTTTAGACGAGACTTTAGAGAACCGGTCTATGATGAACTTGAAGGTCGTGGTGAAGGTATTTCAAATGACAAAGAACTTTTAGTAGCAATGCCTCTTGAGCTCAATATAAGTATGAACAATATATGTGATATATTTGGCGATACATTTTTTTTGATGAAAAGGTAAATATATATCATTAAAAAAATGCACAACCATACAATACCGAAGGATCTTGCTCATGTCATGTTTGATGAAGTGTCAGATCTGATAAAGCATTCGAGGGATGACGTACAAGTGCTCATATGTATACCATCACTCTCTCGGTATATCCACCATCAGATGTGCTACGATCAAATACCCATTTTCTGTAAGAATCATGGGAGATTAAGCATCGACCGGACTCTGTTGTCAATGTCAAACAGTCACCTCCTATAGGAGCCTCCATGTCGCATGTGACCCAACATCCTTTCTGGCTATCCTCGCTATCCTCCATCCCTCTAAGAGTTTGACTCCTCTAGTCTCAAGTGCAGGGCAAGCTGAAGGCTGAGGGATGTGTGAAAATGCTTGCGTCTCCTCCCATAACCCGAGCTGTGGGCCAGCGTCCTCAACCTCTATCAGCAGATATAGTGGTGATACATGCTAGTGGAAGTGGTTCAACATTGCAGTAATATGGGGGAGGAGTGCAATAGTTCGTGTTACTTCAACACAACGTGGTATTGGTCGTTTCTTTCCTTTTATGAGACGAAAGCTTGCAGTTGATATTACTTGATATTGATTCACGGGCATTCCCATACCGAGCTAGCAAACAGACTAGGATTGATAATGTGTGTATACAAGGGAGGAGGAGAAATTGATCGCCCAAAGTATTGCTATATATATTTTTTTAATTTCCATCAAATTCCCCTAATACAACAAACAATACATACTACCGTAGCATGGTATCCAACATCCAAAAATCTAGTCCTAGTATTCAACCTTTAATCACATATGAAATTGCTCTATTTAGGCGAATAAGTGGAGGAGATCAAGACTTGGATCGTATTGTGCAAGAATTAAATATATATCATCACATATGATATTGAGTGTTGGAGAATTATGAGGTTGATCTTATAAGGATGTTGCAAGAACTAAAGCTTCACCCGATTTACGACACTCCTTTTGATATTAGTAAGGTAGCATGTTATGATGTATATTAATTTTTTTATAAGTGAAATATATTTATTTACTTTCGTCTAACAATCTTAAGTTCTTTCAATAGTTGAAAACTTATAGAAACCCAATATAAAATTAATATAGAAACTTTTTTTTTAAAATAAAAAATATATAAAGTAAACACACATTTATCTAAGAATTATTATATATATTTAGATAGTGTTTACATTATATTATAAACTATTGTGCTAATGTTAGGATGTTCCCCGTAAGGAACGCGTTGCAGGGTCCGACTGTAACGTCTCGGCAAGGA
>JBBUKS010000100.1:13078623-13114297 GCA_038050645.1 Hedychium gardnerianum
CGCTTTATTAGGAAAAATATTGAGCGAGGTGTAGGGGAGCGACGGGACACAAGCCGACCACCTCCTTCTTCAATTTTTTTCCAAAGGTTTTTCTAAGATGAAGGGGCGGCACCAAGGTTGAAGAAAACCCTAAAACTCTTTCTCCCCCTCCCTCTTTTCTTTGTGGCCGAACCCATCCCCTCTCTCTTTTTCTTTTTCAGCCGAACCCCCCCTAATAACCCTCCATCTATACATATAAAATACTAGGGTACATTTGTTTGTTGCAAATTAGGCCTGGTCAGTAAATTCGTTAATTAAAATATTAATTAATCATACCCGTTATTATGTAATTCCTCCTAAATAAATAAATTCCCCCGTGCAACTTACATGAACTGGGTTGGACCCCACACAAGTATTGGCTAATATGCCATTTAATAGTTCTTGGTTTCCAAGTGTTATTATCTTGACATGCTTCCACAACATCTATGTTAACATTGGCAAGCTGTGTTAGTCCGAACTATTAGTGGTTCAATGTTACTGTTAAAAACCATGCTAATTAGATTTTGCCACTTTCAATGCAATCCTCCACTTTTATCATCTGAGCTTGGGAATAATGGTGGAAGTTGTTTTTTGACACACTTCATGTAGTTGGTTCTATAGGACCTTAACCATGTGGAATCATATTCACCATCCTATGCTTAGTTGCAATACATGTTTCTTAGTGCTGAGAGATGCCATAATTAAAATCAATCTGTTCTAGTGCTTTAGTATTATCTGTTCTCCTTCCATGTTGAATAATAAATTTGAAAAAACTATCTAAGCATCATAAAACCTTTTGCTGGTGCTGCTCAGATCAGATGGGCAAATTTACTTGTATGTTAAAGTGGTTAGCTGAGAATGCATGTGCTATGTGACTGGTTTATGAATAATACTATTGGTTCTTACTAAAACAACAAGCTATCAAATAGAAGTCTGGTGGTTACACATAGGGCATCAACATGGAAAAATATCAGTCTACCTGATAAATTTTGCCGTGTCAAATAAGCATCTATTATTAAGTACCAAACTAGAAATATATCCTCCAATTGATTCAATATAAGCAAAGGTTTGGATATTGTTTGTAAATCATTTGTGAACCTAAGTTTAGTAAATGGTTCATAGATGCTCAAAGGTCCATCTAATCATCATTTGACTGCCCTGTTCTATTTTCTTTCTAGTGGTACTTGCTTTCGTGCCATATATTGCTAACTAATTTTCCTTTTACTTTTTCATATGTCATGCAGGGAATGTTGAACTAACAAACATGCAATTGAGGCCAGAGGCCCTTAATGCTTTGAAGTTGCCTGTCAAAGTTAAAGCAGGTTTTCTTGGATCTGTGAAGCTTAAGGTTAATAATTTCTTATTTAAAGATTCTTAGTTGTATTTCGAAACCATTGATTTCCCATTTGATTTAATGAGGATTGCAATTATCTTTTATTATCCTTCCAGGTACCATGGAGCAGATTGGGTCAAGAACCAGTTCTGGTTTATCTTGATCGAATTCTTATATTAGCTGAACCTGCAACACAAGTTGAGGGTTCTAGTGAAGATGCTATACAAGAAGCAAAGAAGAATAAAGTGAAGGTATGCATTGGCTTTGTTATTGTCCATCAGAACTTGAAATTCTTTGTTATAATGCAGTTAATCATATCATCTTGAGTAGGAACTGGAAATGAAACTGTTGGAGAATCAGCATCAGCAAAAATCTGAAATGGTGCGATGGCTAACTTCTGCTTTAGGAATTCTTTGGTCAAATGTTATTGAGTCACCTCTAAATATGGAATGTTGAATCTCATTTAGGAGTTCAAAATCATAGGTGGAAACCTTGAAGATAACCTAAATACACTTTGTATAGAAAATCATGACATTTCTGGTTGTCAAACATTCACCAAGTTCATGCTATATCACCAGTAAATGAATCGGAAAGTTGAGATCTCTTTTGAACATTATCCGGATTATAAATCAAGATGTTTCTACAGAAAATTTCAACTTATTCCACTAATCAAACGTTTCTAAAGATGGTTGTATTTTCATAATTTTTGGTTTGCTGGTTTCTTCTACATATTGCTAGGGAATCAGATTTCTCATGCTATATCACCAGTAAATGAATTGGAAAGTTGAGATCTCATTTGGACATTATCCTGATTGTAGATCAAGATGTTTCTACAGAAATTTTTACTTGTCAAACATTTCTGAAGATGGTGGTATTTAATTTTTGGTTTGCTGGTTTCTATGGATTATTAGGGAACTAGCTAAGTTCTCAGACAACTCAGCAGAAGCAACTACTAATTTTTTTCTCTCCTTTTTTCAAGTATTAACATGGATTATATTAATTTTTAGTAGTTACATCTTAGCCAAAAAATATGGCTCATTTCACCAGCACTTTCACTGTACTCAAAAGAGTTAGGGACAAAGTTAACACAAACAGGAGCTTATTTTGAATATTTTTCTTTAAGCTTCCAGTTGTTAATATTGCATCTATTATTCTGGTTAATTAACATTTAATATTTCTGAAGAATACATCATGGTTGGGATCCTTGGTTAACACTATAATTGGGAATCTCAAGCTATCCATTACCAATATACACATAAGATATGAAGACACAGAAAGGTATGTTCTTTCAATTTGCCATTTCCAGTTTTCTATTCCTAGCAATCTTATAACTCGTTTCCTGCAGCAATCCTGGACACCCATTTGCAGCAGGTTTGAAACTTGGAAGACTTTCTGCAGTGACAATAGATGATCTGGGTAGGGAAACCTTTGCTACTGGAGGTGCTTTGGAACACATTCAGAAGGTGACCATTTTTTCTGCTTATGCTTTGGAACACTTCATTGTTTCTCTTTTCTTGACGTGCAACATTGTTTTACATAACATGGTAGCCCAACCTACAAAAAGACACTGGTTGAAGAATTCTCGTCCGATACTCATGATGCAAGTTTATCATTTTTTAGGATCCTGTTATTTCAATACAGTTATCCCTTATCCAGTTTTTCTTTTTGCAGTCAGTCGAACTTGAAAGTCTGGCCTTCTATTTTGATTCAGATATTTTGCCCTGGACTGTCAACAAGTCATGGGAGGATTTGCTTCCTTCAGAGTGGAATCAGGTATATTTTTCTAAATTAACTTGTACTAGAAAGATAATGCACTGAATTCTTTATTCCATTTTTTAGATATTTGAACTCAGGAGTGAGACTATAAAAGAACATAACTACATTTTAGAACCAGTAACAGGGAATGCAAAATACAGTAAGCTACAACTAGATAATTCCAGAAGCACAGGACAAGCTCTACAAAATGCAATAATCAATTTGGATAATGTTACATTATCTTTATCAAAGGTATATTCACTCACTTTCTCTTGTTTAGAAGTAGATTTTTTAACATGTTGACTCTTAGTAACCCTGACATTTTGGATATAGGATGGGTACAGAGACATTGTGAAGATGGCTGATAACTTTGCTTCCTTCAACCAGCGCCTGAGATATGCTCACTATCGTCCTTCAGTCTCAATCAAATCAAATCCTGCTACTTGGTGGAAGTATGCGTACAAGGTGGTGACCGATGAGACAAAGAAGGCCAGGTATATGTTTTTTTTTTAACACTAGAATTGGATGACTCATAGTGATTTTGCACTAGTTGAATCATAGCCTGAAAACATCAGAAATCGTGAAGATAATAGCAAACATCAGTTGGATAAGAAATCAGATGGTGTGGGTTCGCAATTGGTGAGATTTGGCGAGTGGGCAGATTCTTAGAAATTGGTAGAATCAAGAGGGGAAAAGCAGTTTTTTTAAGCATGACAGATCTTGATAGGAGTAGAAGTTCACTGTGGTTAAGTGGAAAATGGATCAAAATGGAGGAGATGGATGAGTGGTGAAGGAGGATTGTTACATAGCAATATGTTATGTTTCCCTTTCTGCTTTGAACAACAAATTCTCTCTGCGCACATGATTGGAAATTGTGTCCAACAATGTATAACTAAACAACATATCTCAAACAAGGAATCACAACTAATGATGCAACCAACTCACTAACCAACCCGTAACTAAGAAAATAACATTCGAGTGAGCACAATGTGCATTGAAGGTTAACAATAGATGTGCGCCAACTAAAGTTCTTCGGAAAGAATATCAATTAATATTAACAAGCTCTAGATGTTAAAATTCTAGGTATCACCAATTATTCAACTTTAGTTATCGACAATGACTAAGTTTGAATTATGATAAATTATCCATCTTTAAATCATCAGCATTTAGAAAACTTTAATTTATCACTTATTTTAGAAACACTGATTTTAATTTATCTCTATGTTATGGTATAATGCTATAGAAATATTTATTGATTGAGAAGCATAACTAAGGCCTTATTTGCTAATTGAAAGTTTCTATTTTTGGTTTGTATAAGAAAATAAAACAAAGTCATTAAAATATGAAAAACAAATATTTATCACATCATTCACCTCTAATAAATTTAAATATGTTAAAATATCAATCCTAAGAATTTATTTATTTTATTTTTTAAGGAGAAATTTTCTATATCAAACAAGGGCTTAAATATGCACAACAATTGCCATCTATTATTCAACATGAAAGATAAAGTGACATAGTAGAATAATTTTGAGGAGATAATATAGATATACAAGAGATTATAAAAATAAACCATTCTAGTATTTTATACCCACATATGTAACCCTCATTATTACACAAATATTAAGATAAGAAGGAGACACCAATTGTCATTCATTCAACTCACAAATGTTGATTTTCAATCCATTTTAGTAATCAAGTTGCATTCTTTGCATTCTGTTATTTAATTAAGAATGATGATACTTGAGAGAAAAAGACAATAGCATCCACTTTAGTTAAAGATCCTCACAACACTCTATGTGGTGTCCAAGAGGCTGGGGCACACCGCAGTCACAAGGGATAAGGGATAGAAGAGAAGGTGGAGACAACACAAGCATTAGCTGAGGGGAAGAAAAATATTTATATACTCGCAACAAATTAGAATCCCCACTGATTTAACTAACACATTGAAATCTTGAGCTGGTTTCGGTCTTTGACTGGACGATACTATTTTAGTATTGTGCTAATATTCTGATGTATAGTGTGGTGAATTGGAGGAGGAAGGAGGAAAAAGATGAAGAAGAAAAAGATCAACAACTATATAATTTTTATATATAGTTAGTTCAATGTTTGCTTTCCATAATTTTAACATTATCTAGTATGGAGACAAATAAAAAAAAAGAATAACAATATTCTCATAATTTTAGTATGTAAAGGGGTGCCGAATATTGACATGAAATGCTATTCATTGACACGACGATAGAGGAGATATTGTCTTAGTGCCAAGTAGTATTGAGTTTTAGTAATTTATCGGAACAATACTGATCGACTATTTCGCCCAACACGATGGTACGAGATTTCAAATCATAGTGCTGTCCAACCCTTGTGCTTGCTTTGGTGTTGCGGCTTAACGTTACTCATACATGGGGCACCTTTCGATGCTCATGGTCCACAATTTTCACATTGAGTGTTTGCAATCATTGGACATCTCATCCTCTCATTGTGACCTCGCATTCAGCTCGTAGAAAATTCAACAAAGGAGTTTTGTAGCACTGGGTTGTTCCACATGCTAGTTAGTGTGCAAAACAAAATATTTCGCTCATGCCGACCAACACATAAATAAACTCAAAGCAAAGAACCAACCTACTACTTTAATGCTAATAAACCAAACACCTTTAACAATTGTCTAGCTATTATTTTTTTAAAAGTAATTGTCAACAAACAACAATTTAAAAATACTCTTTTGAATTTAATGCTCTTATATCAAATAACATTAAAATGATCACTCTGTCAATTAATATTAATTTTGAGAATGATAAGTTGAAAAATCTATTAAAATGTTCACACTTCCGTTGCCCATTATTTGCGCTCTCACTTCAACTGATAAAGGTAAACACATTATACACTTCCAAAGTTTCTCTTAATCTCACAATAGTAGCAGCTGTAGGAGATTGAACCTAAGCCTAATCTAGAGAGAAGGCTGTTCCTTCAATGTTAATCACTATTAATTGTTTCTCGAGACGCGAAAGTTACTTTTGTATCAAACATATGCTGGTTCATTTGAAGTTCATTGTGTTTGATGCATTTGCCTAATTGTTCCAGATTGATATCCCACCTTCACAATGTTGATATCACCTTAACAACATTTTCTTTATTCACTGTCACGACAATTTTTGAACTGACCTTCCAAGTGGGATAACATGGGAAACTAAATTTTACTGTTTAATTTTTTATTATCTAATTCATATGATGAAAGTCAGCTTGGTAGACAATATTGTCAAGGTGCATTGGCAACTGCATGTATAATATAGGACATCATTACCTTTCCTCTCTAAAGGGTATTTCTCATTTTTCTTTCCTGAAGTGGTTTTATGTTTTGATAGGTTGCATATGTTTTGAAATTAAAGGTTGGAAAAACAAGATTATTCTTTGTCCCTGCATTCTATGCTTTTATGATTATTGTTCAAATCTGCCGTACATGTTTTTCATTTAGCTGAAATGATCAGAACATGTTATTGCAGTGGGAAATTCTCATGGGAGCATGTTTTGAAATGTGCACGGCTCCGCAAAACATACATCTCTCTTTATGCATCTCTCTTGAAATCTGATCCAAACCGTTTGGTAGTAGATGACAAGTTAGTGGAGGAACTAGATCGTGAACTTAACATTGATGTGATTCTTCAGTGGAGGTAATGTTGCTGCCTATTGTTTTATCCGGTGAAAATTATTAAAAATTACCATTCACTTGTCCTTTTATTCTTAAATCCTTTATAGCCTTTTAAAATTGTTACTCACAATACTTTCTCAAACTACTTACCAATTTATGATTGGGAGTAATACCTTGATCTTCCTTTGGAAGGATGCTGATATGTAACTTTTTTCTCTTTAGGATGTTGGCTCACAAGTTTGTGGAGCAGGTATCAGAATCAGATCTCATGGTTGAGAAAACAAAACCTAAGAGCTCTTGGTGGTCATTTGGATGGTTGCTATTTTTCACATTTCTACACATTTCTTTGGGGATACCTTGAACTACTTATACATTGAATTGTGTCTTTTCTAGGACTGGTTCTTCCAAAGATGACAGTGAGCATAGAGGCTTCACTGAGGAAGACTGGGAGCAGCTAAACAAGATCATTGGCTATAAAGAAGGTTCTGATGATTACCTATTGGCTTCTGAGGAGAAAGATATCATGCAATTTTACATGGAAATCCACATGAAACATAATGCATCTAGGCTTGTTTCCGAGGGCCAAAATTTTCTTGCTGACTTATCCTGTGAAGGTTTAGCTTGTAAAATAAAAACATATCCAGAAGCAAAAGTTTTTGATTTTACATTGGGGTCCTACAAGCTCTCATCACCATATGGTCTCCTTGCTGAGGTTTGAATCTCTAAAATGTGCTTCAACAGAATTACAATTAGCTATTTGTCACTATCATTATGGGGTTTGATTGTGCATCTATTTATATTATGCGACAGAGTGCTACTGCTTCGGATTCGCTGGTTGGCATCTTCTCATACAAACCTTTTGATGCTCAAGTAGACTGGAGCTTTGTCGCTAGAGCTTCTCCATGTTATGTTACTGTATGTTATTGTAGTTGGTTACATTCTGTATGTCTTGTGCATATTTCTAATTATCCTGATTTTGTTAACAGTATATAAAGGAATCTGTTGACCAAATTATTGGATTTTTTAAGAGTAATTCTTCTGTTAGCCAGACCCTAGCTCTGGAAGCTGCAGCCGCTGTGCAGGTACTTCAATTTTATTATCAACAGTTTTCTCTAATTGTCAAAACCTATTCATTAGAATTCCTGTTGATATTTTATGAAGATGACAATTGATGGAGTCAAGCGCAGTGCTCAACAACAAATGAACAGGGTTTTGAAGGAGCAGACCAGGTTTGTCTGTAGTACTTGTAAGCAAGTAATGTGATAGCCTTTTTGATTGCATTAATTAGTAAGGCAGCTTTTTTTGGTGAAAATTTTCCATTGCAAAAGAAGAGATTAGTTTGTCATCATCATCACTAAATTGTGTTGTCTAAGTTATTTAAGGATGATTACATGAATCTTATTCCTTAATTATACTTCAAACTGCTAACTATAGGATTTTGCCAAATTTAAGCAAGTCCATATCATTTCTATCTATTTTCTTTCAATTTGTCGAGCTACATCTAATTACTCTCATGTATTATCTCCTAAAATTAGTGATTTTTTATTTCATCATGTTTCATCTTAGTATTGTTTTTGCTACATTAATTTTTGCTACACTTGATTCTCAATAATGACACTGAGTATTAATCAACCCTACTAATGTTACACATATTCTTATATTAGTTCATATTACATATGAATATACAATATACACCTGTATATACAATTTATATGGGTTTAGATTGGTTTATCTATTACTAGTGTTCTTAAACACTCAACCAAAATACATTTCTTTTAATTTTTTCTAAACTAAAACTAAACAAATAAACTTAATTTTTCTATTTCATTTTGATTAGTTATAGTTTGGATTGGATTTTAGACAACTTATCATCTCCTATCTTAATAATTATCTCATTACATCTAATATTGCTAAATTTAAATTCATATATTTTGTCTTTACTCGACTAAGTCTAAAACTTTTCACTTCCGATATTTTCTGTCAAGATTCGATTTATCATTTACTAGTTCTGTCTCATATAACAAAACAATATCATCTAAAATATATATAAATAAATATATTGTATAAATTAATAAAATTAATTAATAAAATTATAATATATATAAATAAATATATTGTATAAATTAATAAAATTATAATATATATAAATATTAATTAATAAAATTATAATATATATAAATATTAATTAATAAAATTATAATATATGAATTTATATTCTTGTTATTATTTTTTATATTAAATAAAAATGTAAATAAGTTAAAGTAAAAAATAGTAAAAAAATTTAATTAAATTTTTTCAAACTTGCATTTGTAATTTATCCAAATTCTAATGAATCAAATTTTAAATTAATTTTAATTTTTTATAATAATTTTGAAGTTTTAAAAAATATTTAAAATTTTGAAATATTATTCTAAAAAGTAGTAAACAATTTAAAACCTTTTTATAGAATTTTAAAAATATATGATTTTAAATGTTTTAAATAAATTTAGTTTTAGAACTGTATTATAAATTATATATATAAATATGTAAATTATAATTTTTAATACATATTATTTAGAATATATGTATTCATAAATTGTAACTTATTTGTAATAATAAAAAATAAAAAATTTAAATTTATACCTTCCTATGTCCGTTGTAAAATTTAATAGATATCAAACTTCTTAAGAGAAAATATTAAAATACGAACTTAATAATAAAGACCTAAAATAAAATTAATAGCGAGCATTTATAATAATCAAATATTACTAAAAATAAATTTTCAATTAATATACACTAATATTTAAAAAATAAATAAGTATCCAAACTATATTGGCACGACACGATATGAAAACCGTATCATTCCGATTTCGGATTGCAAGCTCGACATGACTTGAAATTTTAAACCATGGACAACACGGACACCTTCGCATACACAACATGAGACCTCCTCCCCCTTCTCCTTTGGATATTGTAATGTAAATAAGGAAAAGAATAATGCAAATAAGGAAACAAATATTGTATGCAAGGAAATAATTAAAAAAATAAATTGAAGATAAATTTTAAGGTTCATCCATAATAAAAGAAATGAAATTGAAAGTCTTTAACATTAGAAAGTATTAAAGATTTGTGCTTTGCGATAAAAGGAAAAAAAAAGTAAGCTCCCGCCGATGTGGGGTTCCGAGGAAGGATTTATTGTACACAGCCTTATCCTGCATTTGTGATAAAAGGAAAGAATTGAAAATCTTCAGATATATGAAATATTCAAGATCGTGGCATTTGTAATAAATGTAAATAAACTAAAAAATATTCAAGATCGACACATCTGTAATAAATTAGAAATTTGATTTTTGTTATTTGATAATTAATATTTTCTTTTTGGTAATAAATGGGGAATCTTAAAATTTTCTTTTTGGTAATAATCCATGTTTGATTAGCCTATTTTCTTTATTTAGAATATTTATTTCCATATTTATGAGTTGAGTCTATAAAAAGAGTTTAGAGTCCTGTATTTTAATCACCTTTAAATTAATACATTTTTCAATTTTACTTCTTTGTGTGAGGGTATTTCTTCTATGTGAGTTATTTCCTTCTTCGTTTCATCCACTTTGTTCCTAGTTCTTGGGTGGTTTGATGGTACAATTTTGGCACTGCGCCAATTTGTATTGGAGTCGAAGTCAGGTGGTTTCATTTCAGTACTTGTTATCTCCATTATTCATTATCCTTAAATTTCAATTCCTCCCTCATCCATAACTCATTCGCAATTCGAAAGCTAGCCCCTATCACAACTCATTCACAATTTGAAATGTAGCTTGTTTCAAGTGACTATCTACCAATTCCTCTTCGCAAAGGTAAACATCAATGTATTTATCCAATGTCTTCTTTTGTGTCTTATAACGACTTATCATCATCTACCTGCTCCTTTATTACATCTCTATTCTATAACGACTTATCATCATCTACCCGCTCCTTTATTACATCTCTATTCTATATCCCTTCCTAAAATTGTTCTCTATCTCATCTTGGTTGGCGTAGTGCTATGATCAAAGAAATGAATGCTATGGATGATAATGGCACTTGAACCCTAGTCAAATTACCTACAAGGAAGCAGCCAATTGGATGCAAATGAGTGTGTACGGTTAAAGTCAATCCCGATGGGTCTATTATTCGATTGAAAGCCAGTCTTGTTGCTAAAGGCTATGCACAAACTTATAGAGTGAATTATTCTGATCCCTTTTCTCCTCTTGCTAAACTTATTTTCGTCTAGTTATTTATTTCCATGGCGGCCATTTATAATTGGCCCTTACATCAATTAGACATCAAAAATGCTTTTCTTCATGCTGATCCTCAGGAGGAAGTTTATATAAAGCAACTGTTAGGCTTTATTGCTTAGGGAGAGTATGGGAAAGTTTGTTGTCTTCATAAATCCTTATATGATTTGAAACAAAGATTCCGCCCCTGGTTTGACAAATATAATGAGGCAATTGAGAAGTTTGGAATGAAGAAATGTAAGTATGATTATTCTGTATTCTAAAAACAGTCTACAGAGGACATATTGCAAGTTTTCCATCTCTTAAATCCTTTTTTTTACAGTTAGTTTATACAAAAGATTTAGAAGAACTAAGAAAGGAATCTTCTTATCTAAGAGAAAATATGTACTTGTCTTATTGTCTGAGATAGAAAAATTAGGAGCTAAATAATGTAGTACTTCAATGACTTCTAATCTGCAACTCACAAAAGATGGTGAATTATTTGAGAATCCTGAGAGGTATAGAAGATTGGTTGGAAAGTTAAATTATCTCATTGTGACTCGTCCAGATATTGCATATTCAATTTGTATTGTGAGTCAGTATATGACTTCTCAATAGTTAATCATTGGGTAGCTGTAGAATGAATTTTTTGCTATTTGAAAGGAGCACCAGAATGAGGTATCCTGTATAACAATCATGGTATACTAAGGTTGAGTGTTTTTCAGATGTCGATTGGGCAGGATCCAAGGATTATCAAAGATCCACATCCAATTATTGTGTCTTTGCTCTGGAAAATCTAATTTCATGGAATGTAAGAAGTAAAATATTATGTCACATTATAGTGCAAAATGAGAATATAAAGCTACAAAGCATGTGAGATAATGTGGATATATCAATTTCTGTCTAAAGTATGTCTTAAAACTTTAGTACCAGCCAAATTGTGGTATGATAATCTAGCAGCTCTATATATCGTTTCCAATACCCTATTTTATGAGTGAACTAAGCATATTGAAATTGATTGTTATTTTGATTCGGTAGGGTTTGATCTCAACGGGGTATGTGAAGACGAGAACAATTGGGAGGTATTTTCACAAAAGTTTAAATGAGGTTCGGGTTGATTATCTTTATAACAAGCTAGACATGCCAATTTGAGAGAGAGCATTACAAATTGTATAAATAAAAACATGGAATTATAAGGATATGATTTACTACCTTAATTGTTTAATTGTAGGGATTTGATTAAGTCTAGGTATTCTCTCTCTCTATATATGTATGAGATTGATGAATAAAATTAATAGTATACTTTTAATTCCTTCAAAATTTTTTAACGCTATCAAATATCAAAATAATATGTTTATCTTCTATTTGAAACTTGATAAACATAAAAATTCAAAATCACATCATTAAAATTTTCACAATGGAGGAAGCAACAAGAATGATGTTGGTTGAGCATTTTGAGCTCTTCCCGTGGCGATGCAGCAACGTGGTGTTGTGAGGGAGTAAAGTTATGCTATGAATTTGTGGTGTTGTGGGCAATTGTGAAAATGTGTTAGGTGAGGATTGTTGCAATCTCACTGAGAGGGAAAATTCCTAGAAAAGGGTGGATTTAGTGTCGATCTAAGTGGGAGCAATAGGTGGTTCCCCTTTTTGGTTCCGCAAAGAGAGGTGGCACAGGCCTTGCTGTGGGCCATCAAGATTGACAAATGGTGGAGGGGAGATGCCCTACTGGTTCTGATCATGATGGAAAAGAATTTGATCTTTGGTGGCTCTATGTTTATTCAAGTGAAAAAACATAGACGAGAAGCACTTTGAGATCAACAATGGGATTGCTTGGGCTCAGGAGGAGACTATTGTGCTCAGAGAAGGAATTGCACAAAAGGAGGAAACAAACCGAATTAAGAATTTGTCTTTGATACCAATTCACATAGCACAAAAATTACGAGAAACCAAAATTGGTAAAGCACTGGGCTAATACCAAATTGATGTAACGCTAGGCTACCAAAAATACTAAAAAATATCATAAATTGAAAATGAATTCATGTACAATATTCCTACCCTTTCATAAATTGATAACAAGATGTATTCTTCGTAAAATAACAACTAACTTATCCAAAAAAACTCTAAACATTTCCCAAAAAATTAAACAACTTTAGAAATTCATAACAATTCTAAAATTAAATAACCTTGTATAAATTTAAAAAACATTTTAAAGGAAATCCTAAATTTATCCCTAAATCTTGAACGAGTTAACACTTATAATAAATGATGGAACATCTTTAGAATTGATATCGATTTGGTTTTGAACTTAATTTTTTTTAACTTCATTAAATAGACTAGTAAAGTTCATTATTTTTTTGTTGTTCATGTAAAATTATAAAAAGAAATTTTGTTATAGATTTAGATAACCACACATTGTTTTTTTGCCAATTATGAATATAGACTTGTGGGTTTACTTGTGCACGGGAGGCCATACTTTTTCCATGGTGTGATGACTCCACCCTTCATTCTTATTGGGCTCTCTTATTGCCTGTCTACTTATCTTAGAGACTTAGACACCTGTCTGGATGAGCCTATCAAAAATTTTCAGCTTGTCAGTTTGACCTTGTTTGATAACATGGAGTAGATATGGATCATGTTGACCAGAGTAATTTTCTTCACTTTTATCTTCATTGACTACTTATGAGTGAGTGGCTTCTGATTAAATATTTAATGTTTGGTGTGTATTTGCCACTTTAATCAAGGCTTTATTTTTCCCCCCTATTCTCTCAGGGAAAATGATATTTGTCAGTAGCTCATATGAATGAAAACTTTATACATTTTCTTCGTAGCTATTTGGATTGACAATCAACACTTTTAGGTTTTTGCTTGATCTGGATATAGCTGCTCCAAAGATTACTATTCCTACCAAGTTCTACCCAGATGATTTGCATGCAACTAAACTTCTCCTTGATTTGGGAAACTTGACGGTGACAACAGAGGTCATTGAAGATCCTTGTTATTACAACTTGAACTTGTAATAGGAAATTATGTTAAAACCTTTTCTTTCATGTCAGTAACTAATAGATCTTCTACATGTAGGATTACTGGGAATGTGATTCTTCAGAAGAGAAGGATTTATACTTGCAGTTCAATTTAGTCCTTAGTGATGTATCTGCATTTTTAGTTGATGGCAATTACCATTGGAGTGAAACTTCCCTTGATGTTGCTCAAGTAAATAACAACAGTTTCTTACCAGTTATTGAAAAGTGTGGAATTGTTGGAAAACTTCAGCAGGTTCGATCTTTAATTGATTTTTCACCTCCAACAATGCTTTAGTTTTTTTTTAAAAAGAATTGAAAACTTCATCCTTTTTTTTTGAAATAGATTCATTTGGAAAATCCATTGTATCCATCAACAAGACTTGCTGTGCGATTGCCTTCTTTGGGTTTCCATTTCTCTCCTGCACGGTACCACCGCCTAATGCAAGTTGTGAAGATCTTTCAGGAGGACAATGCTGAAATTGGTGTTAAACCATGGAATCAGGCTGATTTTGAAGCATGGCTATCTCTTTTAACATGGAAGGTTTTTGTTCTTTCTCTGTTGTTTTCTTTGTTCTACTTGGTAAATTTTATAGGAAAGTTTATCTGATGGAATATTAATTTATTGCTGCCTGGGTTGTTTACTTGATTTATATTTAGTTGTTGAAGTTGTGAAGTGGGATAAAGGAGATTAAAACCCATGTTTACATAACCTCCAGGATACCAAACACTTCTAGCACTCCTTAAGACATGTATCACTAATTTATTGTCTAACTTATTGTAGAAAAAGATAAACTGTATCCTCTTAAATGGCTTGGTACATAGTTCGAAAATTCGTACTGTATCGAATAAAATGGTTGAAACGTATCGTCAGTAAATTTTCAAAACTCAAGTTCTCCTTCCTATATTTTATCTCCGTTCTCCTTTAAACATCATGCATCGAAACGTTGGCATGATAATGAAACAATATCGTTTAGTGAAAGACTAAAACTCTAGTACAACTCAAGATTTTGGTAAAAGTATCATAGGTTGCCCTTTGAAAGAAGCATATTGAGTTATGATCTCGAATATTCAGAAGTATTAGTTAATTTTAATAAACACATTTATGGTATATGAGATTGCTTGCAATGTAATTGGTCATTTGATTATCATCATACATATTCATCTTGTAAGTGCTTATAAAACCTTAATTAATAAACATAGAATTAATTCACATGATCTTACTGTGTATTAGAATTAATTCACTTGATTGTCTGTAATCTATATATTTTTCTTAAGTATTAGAGTGAGCTACACAACATGTTCTTTACAAGGTTTAAAATTTCAAGCCATGTCGAAGTTTCAATTTACGATCGGAACAATACGATTTTGGTACCATGTTGTGTTGTGCCGATACAGTTTCGGTACTTTTTAAAATATAAATATATTAATTAAAAAATATTTTAATTAATATGTGATTGTTATAGATGCTTACTATTGAGTTATATCGAAGATGTTAGATGTTGAATTTTAGTTTTAGTATTATCTCATGAAATGTTTGATATTTATTAAGTAAAAAATAATTTCGGATCAGCGGAAATCAGGGCTGGTTTGGTACGATATATTGAATTTTTCATATGAAACCGTATATCGTATCGAAAATTTCGGTATAAGAAAAATATATATCGTACCTAAAATTCGGTATACCAAAACTTTGGTATATCAAATTTTCGGTATGGTATAAATTTCATACTGTTCATACCAAAAATTTCGATATACCAAAATTTTGGTATGGTATCGGTACAATACCATCTATACCGAAATTATAAAAGAAAAAAAATTGTATTTGCTCAATTGCCCACGATGAAGACAAAATTATAGAACTCATAAAAGTTCTTATAGTCGCAACTAAATGCCTTTTCTTTTGTAAAATATGATTTTGTTAGGATGTATGAGAGCAAAATAACTAATGGGAATATTGTGATTAAAAAAGGAAAGAGTAAATGAGACTGAAAAGTGGTCTTTTGCATTGTTACTCATTAACACACAAATTAAGATTCAAAATATTATTTTTATCTCTACGCCAAAAGAATGGATAATAGATAATCATTATTTAAATGAAGAGCCATGTTATGAGAATAGTTATCAACAATAGATAAAATACCCGAAATCAAATTTTGAAGAGACACAAGACTCAACCTTCAAGTGTACTAAAATAAGTCATGTAGGTACTTGTGTTGACTTGATTAGGGAATTAGGATTAAAAATGTTTTAACTAGTGGATAAGATGTTAACTAGTAGAAAATGTTGGAAAATTGGTTCCCCTCTTGTGATTACAATCAATCATTATATTTTAATCATTGACAAACTAGTTAGGGGATTGCATTTAATAATTACTGTAAGTGTTATATACGTGATATATTATTTATATTGATTGGAGATATTATTAAAGAGGTGACAAAGATGAATGGGTGATCAAAGAGATTATGGAGTTATGTAGAGTGTCTATTGGTGGTTCATGCTTGAGGAGTACTTGAGTAATCCAAAGACCAAACATTTGCTATATATCATTTGGGTTTATTTCAGGTAGGTTATTGTAATGATAGCTTCTAGGTAGTGGGGTTTTCTCTAGAGAGCTATTTCCTTATTATTAGTGGCCTAGGAGTTTTAGGTTGCTTTATAATAGGTTTGCTTCTTTTATTGTTCCTATTGTTGCTACCCTTCTTTTCTTTGTTGACTCATTCCTCTTCCTCTTTGATGCCATCAACACTATATGTCGACATGATATCATTATAGTATCGTTCCAGCTAGTTCACCTTATACTGTGCCACCAAGCCATTGAGAACAAACCATGACTCGACCACATTAAGTCAATTAGCTCTTCAAACTTGACTGTATTGAACTTAATCCGTTGTGCACATAGAGTTTGCGGAGCTCGTTGATTTAATGTGGTCGAGATATGTTTTATGCTCAATGACTTGGTGGCATGGTATGAGGCAGACTCGTAGTAATGGAGGATCAAATGACATGGAGTAAGCTTGTGGAGCTTGGTGCATTCAATGTACTGGAGGCCTACACAAGGTGGACTCTAGGACATGGAGCATTGAATGATTGTTATTGTGACGCTGTAAATCATGAAAGTTTTATGGTTTGAAGGCCCAAAATAAGTAAATTTATGGGCATGAAGGATTGAATGACCTAGAACGAGCTCAAGGAGCTTGGTGTAGTTGGTAGACCCTTAATACAAGGTGGATTCCAATTCAATGAATGAGGTGGACTCATGAGCATTAAGAATCAATTGAATAAAGTGATCTTAAAGACATGATTGGAATGAAAACATTGTTGGGATCAGTGGTTTATGAGATGGTTAGAAGGGGGAGGGGCAAGGGGTGAATACTATTTCTACCTACAATATGTTAGCACACAAATATAAATATGCAGTAGAATAAAAAATTAAGACAGTACCAATGCCAACACGTGATGTACGTGGTTCATAACCCTCATTCCTACTTTACGGCATATGATCCTTCAGTGGATCACTTCTGAAAGCTCAAGCCACTGTACCTTTTCTTTTTTAGACTTCTTTTGGAGATGGAGAAATATATTACGAGCTTTCAATGATGTATATTTGGGGGTTATAATTGGGGAGAGATGTGATTGCAATAAGCTCATAGAATCAAAAAAAGTATAGCTATGAACATTAGTTCAAAACCCTTCCTCTTCACCTGTTTAAATAGGCCTTCAGTGTCTTTACCTGTTGGTTATCGCTCTACTCTTGACATTGACACCATCATCAACTTGATTCCATTATTAGTCGACTACAGCACTTTAGCCGTTGTGCTATCCGACTCTTATGTTGTAGCTTTTTTCCATCAACGACTCTCTCCAGCTTTTCTGATGTAGCTTCAGTCGATTGGAGATGGTCATCATCACTTGACTCCTTGGTTGACTTAGCTACGAATAAAGTTAATCAACCTGAGTTGACTATTTAACTGACTTTGCCACTGTACAAGATTAATTGATCTCAACCTCAGGCTCGAACAACTAGTCATGAATCAATTGATCTTCTGATTAGTTGGCTCCCTAGTCGACTCAACCACAAATAAAAATATTTTATTTGTTGGCCATCGACTACATGATCAACTCAGTCGCCATTAGTCGACAAGACCAACTCAACATTTGATTGACCCCTTAGCATGAAATAAAAACATTCTATTTGTTGGTTGATGCTTCTGACTCGACTACTCGGTCGATGCAACCACCAATCTACTGAAGGCATCTTTTAGTCGACTAGATCGTCAACTACGACTATCCGCCTAATGGTTAGTCTGCTTAAGTAGAGATCTACCTCTTGCATGTGTATAGATCTCTTAATTCTCAACCCACCAAGAGTTTATCTTCTTAGCTCTTTCACCATGAGGTTGTCTTTTGTTAGGCTTCTCGTCCCTTGAATGAACCTAAGCTTGCTCCACGTACCATTCTTCACGCTTTGCCTATGTAGTTCACCTCTATAGACATAGCTGCCTTTGATTCCCCATGCTATCCTTTTTCGATCTCCATAGATCTCGAGCCATCAGATATCAACCAACCTTGATTATGCCAAGTTGTTTCTATGTATATATTCACTAAGTCCTACACCACTCAAATACTTATATTAAATACAATATATATGCTAACTTACACTCTTTTCTAAACATTGAAACCTATGATTAAACTAGATTGCATAAGGCCCATTGGACAAACAAGCGTGAGAGATTACTAGAGCGAATTGTAATCTTATTCTTTAAGCATATCATCATAGGTGCACAGTGGGTGTAAGCCTAATTAAGGAGGGACACCGACTACTTTTAATTGACTAGAGCATGTTAATCGATCAAGGATTTAACCTGAATGTGAGGCTTTAATAAACAAAATATTTTTGTTGATTGGAGATTGAGCTCACTTGACCGAAGGTGGAAATTCAGTATATCAGAAGTATAGTTTGTTGTTGCTTTCAACGGTTACTTTTGTTCCATTAATGAGTGCTTTTTCAATTGACTGGTGGTGCACAAAAGGTGGCCATTAAATAGTTCATTGTATAAAGTCCTAAGGAGTTTTGGGTTTGAAAAAAAGGTTGCATTAAGACATTCTTAATTCTCCTCAGATCAAGTGCTAACATTCCTTAAAACTTCGTAGGGCTTGGATGCTTGATTGAGGTTGAAGGTTTGAATTTAAGCTCTGGTGATTTTCTCATTTCTTAACTTTACTATTTAAGAGGAGTGAATGTGGTAAACATTCTAATGTTTGAATTATAAGACGTTTTTCTCATTACCCTTGTGCATAGGTGACTCTAGTGAAACATTCAATAGATGTATCAAATGCGACTCTGAATGTATCATCGGCTGTGGATTAAGAGCGGGTCTCCGAACCCCATTAAATGAATATCACGTTTATTCTTGACATTTCTTATTTTAGCTGCGTACTCGTATATTTAACACAAGCACCCTCGACTAATAGTTTGAATTGGTTTGTGTTTAGGGGAATTGCTAATTTGTCCCCTCCACTAGTGGGACACAACCATTATATCGATCCTACTTAAGTTAATAATAGAGATAAGAATAGTAAAATCGATACATCGAGTTATTACAAATGTAAAATAAAGAAAATTCTAGTATTTGTGGAATTAGGTGTACCTGTTTAGCTTCAATAGATTATAAATAGTAAGATTAGGTTGAAATTATGTGGACATGTTCAACGATGAGTAATAAATTTTATGCTTAGAAGAGTTGCATTTACTAGATTAGAAGATAAAGGAATAGGGGGAGATAAAGAATGATTTAATTAATTTGAATACGGTTGGTACAATCGATCTCTGGTCAAAGTTGACCAGATTGTTCAAACTTGGTTAACCAAGCTCAAGTTGAGTTTCAATGTTTGATGAATATGTTAGTGGGTTGAATGAGACGTTAAATAGGTTGAGGTTGATCGTATGCTTAATAGTTGAAAAATTCAAGTAGGTCACGATTAACCGAACACTTGTGGTCGGAAGTCGAACAGAGAGTTGGCAAGTGAAAAAGTCCAAGTGGGTCATGGTTGACTGCACAGTTGACGGTTGAAAGTCTAACAAGATTTGACAATGACGAAATCCAAGTGGGTCATGGAGGACTAGACACTTGATAACGAGGGAAATTCTAACACATCATGAAGGACTAGATGTTAGGCATGAGACGACATTTTCCCACTATCCAACTTTATATTTGTTTTCATGCCAAAGCATAAATAAGAGTTTCCTAACTTAATCCCCTCAAATACTTCTAGCAATATTGCCTTGCGTAGAGTTCAATGGATGGATAAAATTTGAATAGCCAACCATAAATAGTTGGGACAAACATGACTTGATGATGATGATGATGAGTACACCCATTATATAAGATATATTTCAGACATAAATTTTAAATCTAAAACATCTAATAATTCATAATTATTAGGCATGCTATCATTGGCTTGATAAACTTATTATATAGCAAAAGGCCATGTTCTTTTTTGTTGGCGAATCTAGTTAACTTGTTCAAGGAAATTTCTGCTTCATCGGAATCTTTGCCTTGATGATTTATTTGACAATGCAAAACTTAGCATGATTCATAGATTAAAATCTCGAGCCGTTTCGCCCTATATGGGAGAAACATCTGATTCCGCCTACGGACCGGTACTGACACAACGCCTGCACGCCACGAAGGTGATGCGTTCGGACGCGTCGCGCGGGCCTAACGACGAGTCCAGACACATCGAGCGGGCCGTGCGTGCCCGTGGTAGTCGCGGACAGAGGTAGGAGGGGTATTTTTAACTTAGCTTTAATAAATAACATAGGTTAATAATTTTAATCAACTCCTAGCTATGATTGAGACAATTTAAATAGACTTAATTAAAGCCTAATAAAATTATTCCATTAATTTAATATATATATATATTTTATTTTTTTTATTTTTTTTTAAAAATATTTAGATTATTTTTTTTTAGTTAATATATTTTATATTTAAAAAATACCGAAACTGTATCGGTACCCGATACGGTACTGAAACTGTATCGTTCCGGTCCGGAACCGAAACCTCGGCACGCTCGAGATTTTAAACCACGACATGATTATCATACTATGATAGAACTATACTGGGTTTCGCACTTGGTTCTTATAATCGACAACCTGTAGTAAAATGTGATGGCTCCAAGAACATTGACAAAAAAGGAGTCTAGTTCCCATAGAACCTGCCAAATAATACTATTGTAGTTATGTCCAAGTCATATAAACATTTCTGATGCACAACAAAGTGAACTAATTAAGGATTGATGCAATGAAAAATGTAAACAAAGGAACAAAATTGTCTCAAACAATTAAATTAATATCACTTGATATAATCTGATTAGTGATATTACCCTGCGTTAGCTACAACAAATGATCCATGTAACTGATGCCAGATAGTTGGGACTCTTGTGGTCATAAAGTTTGAGTAGCCAATTAATCCATTCAATTTCTTTTTTGTTATTGTCATTCTGTTTATCCATTGAAATATACATTGCCAATATCAACAAATATTAGTGACATGATTTTCTACATTCCTTTCATTTCCATACTGGTATTAGGTAAGTTGCTGGACAACAAATTTCTTACAATGTTATTCATCTTGTGTGAAGTATAGTTGATGTGCATGCACAATTATTGAACATACATCTAATTTTCAATTAGCTATTTTATGACTAATTTGCTTCCTCTTGATAGGGTGTTGGGAATAGGGAAGCTACATGGAAACGCAAGTACTTTTGCCTTGCTGGTCCATTTCTTTATGTATTGGATAATCCTAGATCAAAAACATACAAACAATGCATCAGGTGCCAATATCTTCTTTTATTAACTTCAAAGAAAACTGTCTTTTCTCTGTTATCCTTCTTCTATTACAGTTTATCATAAATTTCATCATTTGGATTTGATATTCTTATGTTTAATCCATGTTGAATTTGGTATATTATGATCTGGTGTCTATGTCCTTACAATCTTAAGAATTGATAAATATAGGGAAAACTAGTACAACAAGGATTTTTGTCATTTAATTGGATTGATATTTTAGGCCGTTACAAGGCATAGAACAACCAAACCATCCACCAAGGATGCTAGATATTGACCCATTAAATCCAGTCAGTACTTGAAACCATGGTGAATAGAACATGTACAACTATGCCTTGACTTTTAAGCAGGATGCCCTCTCATATTTTATTTGTTTTCAGCTGTATATGAGTTCTGTTAGCCTGCACACCTTACCCTGCACAACCATGGACACCTGCTGAGGTGGCCACCTGCACATCATTGATCAAAATATATATGATAATGATCAGTGATCAGGATTATGCCACCTCAACAGGTGCACATGGTTGTGCAGGATAAGGTGTGTAGGCTATCAAGGTCCTATATATATATAACATACTGATTATACATATGCATGTGAGGATTATGAGAGGATCATGCTTTAATGTATTGAGTTGTGCTAGGCGGCAAGACCGATACTTTGTTTCGCTCACGCCAAGCTAGGAAGATATCAACACAAATAATATAATTTGATCAAGAATTTAGGGAGAGGGAGGGGAAGCCGAGACGAGGAAGAAATAGACGAAGTAGTGGATGAGAAGACATACATAGTTGAGGGAAGTGGAGTCGCGAAGGGAGGTGAGTAGAGATGAGATGGGGAGTAAAGAGCGGTGGTATGGAGTCACGATCAGAATGTGAAGTGGTGGAGTTGTCAAGTCGTAGTCCTAGCTCATGTCACGTGATTGAGTTGGGTCGCTCGCATCATGTGGTAGAGTTATGGTCACGACTTGCATCGTGTGGCAGAGTTGTGATCCAACTTGCGTCGCGTGACGGAATCACTATCGTGATTTCTTCCCTCATTAGATATTCCATGGAACCAAATAACTATCTATCTATCTATATATCAATTGATACATAATAGCTATTTATTTATATAATTATTAACTGATATAACTTTTATAGTTATTAAATTACATATAAGGTGTCTATTAATTAGCTAATATTTATATTAACACATAGTTATAATAATATAAAAATTAATATATATTAACTTATAATCAACATGTAGTTATACTAATTATCACATTTAATACCCAATTACAGCTAGCCATCAATTTACTAGGATGAATTACCTCCAAAGTGTCATTGAAAGCAGTGGAAATTTTAATTTTGCCTCTAGATTTTTTTTCCAATGACCCTCAGAATTTTAAAATCATAAAAATGCCACACCTAAGACTTTTCAAACTCTCGACATTTCATTCCCTAATAATTAACACTAATAATTAATGTAACTTACTGTCATGTCACTTTTTTTGTGAAATGGGGGCAAAATGATAAGTGTTTTAAAATTCTATGGTTCTTTCAATAAGAAAGGCCGAGTGATAGTAATTATTCATGATGATAATTTGGAGACACATGTTTTTTGTAAAGCTTTATATCTTTAACATGAAATTTTACTATCACTTATATATGTCAATTAAGCAATCTTTTCCCAATAGGTTAAGCTATTATGAAAAGACAATTTATAGTTTATGGTGTAACATTTCCTCTCATTATGACATTTGGACTAAGCTTGAATCATAGACGAAATTGTTAGGGCAATCATGCCCTAACATGTGTTTGCATGTGAGTTTGATGTTTGAATAATATTTAAGTTAGTCAATGTGGTTTATTTGACATGTTAATTTGGTTTTATAGAAATTCGATCAAATATCTAGCCACCTTTACTCTACCCTCTCCTCGATCCTACACAAATTAGATGGGAATGCAGGACGGTCCTTTGCTCGATGATGGCGATTAGACAATAATTTTTATATTTATGGATAAACTTATATGTAAATATTCTTATATAAATTTCTAATTGTTTTCTGACTTAGTTTTCTAATCATATACAAACTATCCACTTCTTTCTGATTTTTTTTTGATACCATAAATATACAAATCTTTTAAGTTTTAAGCTTGCAAATTTGTATACTAGTACATTATAGCTTTCCTAGTATTAGTCAATTACATATTTATTAAGTTATACAATGCAAAGGAGGGACAATTGACATCTACCCTAATAGGGAAACCTCGCCCATGGCAAATAAAGTCCTCCATGACAATCCCAAACCCGGATAAGAGTAGAGTTGCCTTTTAGATAGCGTAAAATATAGGCAAATGTTATGTATGAATTCATTAAAATATTACCGTAATGCTAGGTTATGTCCCGGAATGTATGCGTTGTAGGGTCCGACTGCAATATCTCGGCAAAGACTGCAACATCTTCTTGAGAACTTGAATGTAATATTAAATATGCAAAGAGTTCACACACCTTTGTTGGATAAGAACGAATAGTATAAGAATATTGATCGTCTTATATTGGAAATATAGAATGTAGAAACTTTCACTCTAACAGAGGTAGTATAATGATTAGGAGAAGAATTATATTTTGTGTTTATAGGAGACAAAATGGTTATGGGAGGAGGCAAAGTTGATAGAGAATTCATGTTTTAAGTTATGATATATAGGAAAGAGTAAAACGAGAAATGTTATAGTTATTGTTGTAGATAGTTTGTTAAAGGACGAAGAGTAGCAGAAGTAGTTAGGAAGGGTGATAAGATTATAATTCTAAAAATAGTAGTAGCAAAAGAATGTATTAATATAATTAGCATATATCTAACTCAAGTACGATTAAATGAAAACATTAAAAATAGTTTTTGGAAAGACCTAGATGAGATAGTACAAATGATTCTTGCAAACAAGATGATTTTAATGGGAGGATATCTAAATGAGCAATGAGGAATATAATAGGGTGTATGGGGACCATGTTTTTAGAAGAAGACATGAAAAAGAAAAAGTTATATTGCATTTCGCGATATCATATGAACTTATAATAGACAAAATGTTTTTCAAGAAGAGAGAAAAACACTTGTTCAAAAGTAAGAACAATAAGTTGTAAACAGACTATTTTATGGTTAGGATTTTTTTTTTCTGTAAAGATACCAAGATTATCAGTAGAGAAAATTTAACAACCCAACATAGGTTGCTAGTGTTAGATATGCACCTCAAGTATAATATCACTAGAAAGAAAACATGCATGACTCTTAAGATCAAGTGGTGGAAGTCAAAGATGAGAAGTATTTTTAAAGAGAGGGTATGAGAACAAGTATTAGGAAAAATACATGGCGACTCGAATGCGTAATGAGATAAGATGACATCAAATTTGAAAATGATGACTAATAGTATATTTGGTGAGTAAGAGGATGGGCACCACTAAATAAAGTATCTTGGTGGTGGAAAAAGAAAGTACAGGAGAAAGTGATAGATAAACGAAGCCTATAATTTCTTGTACATTTGTAAGGACGAAGGAAACTTAAAAAAAGTATGTTGTAGCTTATAATTTCTTGTACATTTGAAAGAGTTATCTGTTAGTGAGAGCTTTAAATATTTACAATTGTTTTTACAAAAGGATGGAGTTGTTTTACATAGGATACAAGTTGGTGTTCTTTGTGATCATAAACTACCTCTAAAATTTAAAGGGAAGTACTTGCTATATTATATGGAGTTGAATATCGGACTATTAATAGAGCATACAAAATAAAAGATGAGAGTCGCAAAGATGAGGATATTAAGGTGAATGTGTGAACATATGAGAATGACAATATAAGAAATAAAAACATTAGAGACAAAGTCGAGGTTGCTCCTATTGAGGGAAAACTTCGAGAGATATGTTTATGATGATATGAATATATACTTAGGCGACAAATAAATGCCCTAATTATGCAAGACTATGACAAATACACATGAATTGAGGAAGAGAGATGAAGACTTGTTAACAATGATAAAACAACATAAAATTTATTTAAATATAGATGAGGATATAATAGGGATTGAGCCTAGGCGGGATAAAAGCTTGTTGTATACAATACAAATAGATGACTTGTGCATAAAAACATCTGTCTTCTTCCTTTCATTCTTTTTCTCTTTTTTCTGTTTCTTTGTAGGGGCTCAAAGAAATGCGTCTTTGCATTCAGAATCCTTTTAACCAAACGTTGCTTAATTGTAAGATTGGTCTATTTCAAGTCTGGCTCTAAAGATTAAGAGTTATTTACACAATCTGAGTCTTAAAAGGCTTCTCTACACTGATTAGTGATTCCTATAAGTTTCTGCTGTTCAGTTTTGTCTAATCTCCATGTAAAGCTTGCCCACGTTTGTCGCTTATACACTTCCAATTTTCTTTTTATTTTTCACTCAGCATGGAGCCCCATGTATGCTTGTATAAGAGTTGGTCTTTTTACATGTACATGTGATTTCTTATTGGTTTATATAATTATCTATTTTCCCGGGTTGTTATGCCCTTGGTACTCAAAAGTTAACATGCTTAATGTTGGATACTTGTTCTAAATTTTTTGATACTTAATATAAGATGCCCTTCTATCATTGATAAGATTCTTTCAAGATTTTAATTTTATGGACTTTTATTTTTTCATATTGTCATAGTAGTAAAATAATATTTTTGGCAGTTTAAGAGGGAAACAGGTACATCAAGTTCCTACAGAGTTCACCCGCGGTGTGCAGAATGTCCTAGCATTGTATGATGCTGGACAATTCAATTCGAAGGTGTGGTTGAGTGAAAGCATATGGACTCGATGATATCAACTTCTACTGTTTGATCACCTGATGCTTAAATAGCTTTCTTATTCTTGTAGGTTGTTGAAGATGTGAACGCATTAATCTTACTTTGCGATAACAATGAAGTTTTGAAATCATGGCAAAAACGACTTCAGGGAACAATATATCGTGCATCTGTATGTTTCTTTCTTTCTTTTTTGTCTAATTGATTTGACTTCCTATTTTCTTTTTGTCATATTTTGTATATTGTTTATGCTGCATATTCCTCTGCAATTCAATAGTATGTATTCATTATTTTGATTGTGCATTATAATTTTTCTTTCAACTCAACCTTGCTTTTCACTACTGACATTAGCTGCCTATGTTCAAAATCTCGAGTTTGGAGCTGGTTTTGTGCCCTGATCTGAATGGTCTTTTATAAGTGCTGACATTTGGCAACACACTGTACAGTTGAATAGATGTGAACAATGCAATTGTGTAGAAGAGGAAAGAGAGGAAGCAGTAGAAGAAACGGAGGAAAAGTAGGAGGAAGAGGAACATGAACAGGAACTGTGCCACCTCTATTGTTAGATGACTAACCTGATCACATCACCCATGTTGGAAAAGATTGCTGCCAGTCTCCTTGTGATTGCAAACTATTAAGAAATGATGCCTGCTTGCCATAGAACATTACTTGCATGATGCCACATCTCTCTTGCTTCAGACTTGTGCATGAGAAGGATGCAATAAGATGCATTGATCACATCTTCCTTATCTTCTGTAGTAAACCTGAAATCAAACTCAAAACTATTAGCTCTCTATCCATCAAATTATTGACTACTTAAATGTAGTTCTCTTTGATTAGGTGTTGTTCTCTCCCCAGCAGCATCAGTGGTGAAGAGGTTGAAATGCAATTGGCTTCTATGGTGTATTCATGGATGACAATAATAGCAATCTCTTCCAACGACTACACTTTAGCTGACGCTATGCAGATAAGACAGGGCAATGACAACTTGTATTAGTTGTCCATTTCTCTTTAGTGTGAGTGGTGGGGTAGTTGGTCTTACCTTAGGAGTTGATACATATCCTCTTACATGGTTTAAAATTTCGACCTTGGCTGAAGTTTCAATTTATGACTAGAACGATACAATTTTGATACCATATAGTGCTGTATCGATACAATTTTAATATTTTTTAAAATATAAATTTATTAATTAAAAATATTTTTATTAATATTTAATTATTATAGATACTTATTGAGTAAAAGTTAATTTAGAATTATTTAAAGTCCACAAAGTAAACATGGTAGGGATCAAATAGATTTAATTTAAAATTAAATTAAATTAAATTTATGCATATAATAATTTAATTGATAGTAGTATATTTATAAGGTTTGAAATTATATTATATTTAATTATTTTTTATTTTTTTCTAACTCTTCCATCTTAAAGAGAATTATTATTTTTTCTAAAAAAATATTTACACAAAGCTGCCATCAATTTATTTTGTGGTACCAAAATTTGTCTATTAAAGTTGTGGTTTTGCTGCTAGTTTCATTTCCTTTGATGTGCTGAGTGTTGCGCTTTTCTACCAGTGGACTTTGATTTACACCAAATTGGTACCAAAGCAAATACCTTGGTTCCGAATGACTGAAGGACGTGCACAAGGAAATCACATTCGAAAGAGTGGGAATTCCATGATTGAACAAGTGCAGAAGTTGCAAGTACAAATGCAGAACCTTACTGCCATTTTTTTTACAAGTAAAATATATATATCAAAGCAAGTCCAGAGTACAATACCCGATAAATGCGTCTCATGTCTGACGTAATGTCAGATCAGAAAACACTCCTAATGATTGATAAACATGAATTTGTATATTTTTAAAAATCTTCTCACTCTTCAGCTGTCCTTATCAAAATACAACTGTTCTAACTCTCCATACAAAGTGTATCAAAGCCGACATCGCAAGGTGTCTTGCTTTAGTCAAGAGATGACCTCCTTGAAGAAATGCTCGAAGATTTGCAGCATCCGTCGGTAGGTAGACATCTCCTGCCCCATATGTAGCCACTCTCGGATCCTCAGCCATATGACCACTACAGGAGGACACCCAAAGAACAAGTGCTCTTGCATCTCCATCTCTCGCCTACAAAAGGCACAACACCGATCCTCCAAATAGTCCGATTTGTCTTTGGTGGAAAGTCTCTCTGAGCCAGCATTCAAAGCATAATTGCATGGCTAGGCTATATGTAAAGCTTCCACACTGTCCGCACCTAGGGCTTCTTAGGACTAGGATGCCTAAAGAAGTCATATGCCCTGTCCACACCTCCATCTTGCTGAAACCAATTCACCAACATTTGCATAGCACCTGCTGATGACCCAGTAGCCATAAGGATAAGGTCATGGATATGCAACAATCGCTTGATCAGCGGAGAATCCGAGTGCACCGCCTACCAAGTCCATATGTATGCCCGCCTCAGGTAGGTATGATGCACCCACTTGATTCAAAGAGCATCCTCCTTCACCTGTATCCGCCAAAGTACTTTGGCCAATAAGATAAGGTTCCCAGCTTTTAAGTCTCGAAATCTCGGTCCTCCTTTGGGCCTGCACATATCCGCCCAAGACATTGGGGGTGTTTAGACGTCCACATAAAAGACTTGCAGATGCTGTAAATGCGGTCAATAATTCCAAGGGGAATAGGTAATATAGAGAGCCAAAAGCACTCCACTCCCTAAAGCACCGAAGTGATGAGCTGCAGCACAGCGCCTTTCCTGCATAAGAAAGTGTCTTCTTTGTCCAATAGTTAATTCGTCGTACTAAGGAATAAGGAGTGGGCTGTAGTCCGAAATTCGTAGATGCTCAGCAGCAAGTGATATCCCCAAATATCGAAAGGGCATAGTCCCCTCCTAGAAGCCCGTAAGAGAAAGAAGCCGCAACCGCGTCAAGTCATCTACTCCAGTTAGATAAATGTTCGATTTTCGGTGATTAACTTGAAGCCCTGTAATCGCCCCAAACATCTGCAAACAAGAAGATAATGCTCCTAATACCTCATCCCCTGATTGAATAATAATAAGCCATCTACATATGCCAAGTGCGCCAATCAGAGATGACCACACCGAGGATGGAATTTGAAATTTGATTAGTCCGTACGCTGTTGTATTTGTCGCCCAAGGATCTCCACACAAGTACTGAATAAGCAGGGAGATAGAGGATCTCCCTGTTGTAGCCCTCTGGCCCCTCTGAAGAATCCAAAAGACCCCCTATTAATGGCCAGAGAGAATGACAAAATGGTCACATACTCCATTATCCAGGATATAAACTTCATAGGAAATTGAAGACCAATAAGGGCTTCATAAAGAAACTCCCAATGAACCGAGTCGAAGACCTTCTGAAGGTCAACCTTTATAATATGTCTATGGGAGATGCGCTTCGTGTGATACCTCCGAAAAAGCTCCTATGCCAAATGAATATTATTTGTAATGAGACGTCCTTGTATAAAACCTGCCTGAGATTGATGAAGTATCCCTCCTACTATCTTAGATAATCTCGAAGCCAATAACTTAGAGAAGACCTTGTAGAATACCGTACAACAGGAAATCGGCCCTTGCTAGCGTGGGTTGATTTCGGGACAAGCACAATAAAGTGTGATAAGAATGTTTGAAGGACTAGTGAAAAATTTCATAACTGCAACAGCGAAGTCCGACCCCAAAATGTCCTAAGAATGCTTGAAACTTCGAGCTATACTCATTCGAGCCTAGAGCCCTCTGATCTCCAATATCAAATAGTTAATATCAAAGGAATGGTAATGAAAATGTTGCTGGTCATGAAGATGAGGCAGAAGATGTGATCAATCAAGTATCTAACAAAGAAAACAATAGTTTTAGTGAAGATGCGACTGATTATGTTAGATAACCTATTCATCATCGTGATAGGAGACCACAACGTTCGGGAGGATCATATAGTACATGCCTTGCAAAATACCAAAGAGTATGGTGTACAAGTTCAAATTTCAGAATTAGATGGTGAAATCATGATTTAAAATTGCAATACAGTAGTGCATTTCATCCACACGTAGATGGTCAAATGGTCAGAAGTGGTGAATTTGAGTTCAGGCAATTTATTGAGATGTCTTGCCAAAGACAACATTAAACAATGGGATTTGAGTTTGGCACAAGTTGAGTTTGCTTATAATAGTTCTGTAAAGAGAACCACTGGGAAATATCCTTTCAAAATAGTGAGTGGACTATTCCGTGGCAAATTATAAACCTTGACTTTGCCATATACCAACCTAGACGTTGCTATATAGATGCTCCTACGCCATTGAGCTTGATTCCTTACTATATTAAAATGAATTTTATTTGTTTTATCTTTGTTAACCAAGTCTTTTTTAATTTTTCTCTTCTCGATTAAATGTGCATATTTGTCATGGTATCACATTGTTTAACTAAAGGATTTATTGTTCATCTAAGTACATCTCCAAATCATCTTAAATGCATCCCTTAGAATTTTTCCTCAATCGGTGCAACTCTTACTTTCTCGCTAATGTTCTTATTTCTTATTCTGTTCATCCTCGTATGTATGCACATCCACCTTAATATTCTCATCTCTATAGCTCTCATCTTCTTCTTGTGTGCTCGCTTCACAACCCAACATTCAACTACTGTCATTTTATAATACTTCCCTTTTAGCTTTAGAGGTACTTTACAATCATAAAGAACACCTAACGCCATCCTCCATTTCAACCATCCTGCTTGTATTCATGTAAAATATTTCTATCAACTCCATTTTTTCAAAAACAATCCTAGATACTTACAAATTTGATAACTTATCATCTACTATCTTAACATCTTACTACGTGTACTACTAATTAAACTTAAATTTCATATGTTATATTTCTACTCTACTAAACCTAAATTTTTTAACTTCCAGTGTCCCCTGCTAAGATTCAACTTAGCATTTACTCCTTCACGAGTTTCACTCTCATCGACAAAAACAATGTCATCTGCTAACATACATCAAGGTAACTTATATAGAATGTATTTAGTGAGTTCATCCATAATTAGTGTTAAAACATATAGACTTAGAGTTGATTCTTATCGGTTAATCAGTTTGGATTATCACTCTTGTCATTACATTATTATACATATCCTTAATTGTCTTAGTAGTATACGTTCTGCTAATACCTTTATTTTATAGAATTATCAACATAATTTTCTTTGAACTTTGTTATAAGCTTTTTCTAGGTTAATGGATATCATGTATAGGTCTTCTTCTCTCGATACTTTTATCAGCTGTTTAGGAAGATGTATAGTCTTTATTGTCGAAATCCAAATCATTTTTCGATCACCTTGATCTAAATCTTTTTTCATTCATTTTTTTTAAAGTTTCATAGTATGACTCATTAGCTTAATACCCCTATAATTGTACAATTTTGTATATCTCTTTTGTTTTTTTTATATAGGAGACTAAAATACTTACCCTCCATTAATTATGCATTTTTTATTTTCAATATCAGTTTGAATAGCTTCGTAAGTCATTCAATACCCTACTTCCTTAGACACTTCCATACTACTATTGGAATATTATATCGTCTTACCACTTTTTTATTTTTCAACCCATTTAACGTTTGTTATACTTTTGAAATTTAAATTTTTTAAAAAAATTTATATGACCTACTTAAATTTTCTAAGCTAAGTTGGTTATCTAAACTTCATTAAAAATTATTAAAAAGTTAATGAAAATACATCTATCCATCACTCTTTTATTTCCTCATCCTTTCCTAGTTCTCAATTGAATTAATCTTTAATTCATTTTATTTGGATAAGATCCCTTGTTTTTCTCTCTTCCTTTAGCTATTTTATAGATGTACCTTTTCCTTTCTTTTGTATCAAGCCATAGATACAAACGTTCGAAAGCTTTATTCTTGGTTTTACTCCTTGATTTCTTATCTTTTTTTTACTATTGCATACTTTTTAATCTTTTCTCTATTCTTACAATTGTACACTAACTTATAAATTATTCTTTTTTTCCTTTAATTACTCTTATACTTCCTCATTCCACCATAAAAATTCTTTATTTGGTAGTGCTTGTACTCTTGACTCACCGAGTATGCTCTTGGCCACTATTTCTAAATTTGACGCCATCTTATACCATGTTATATTGGAGTCGCCAAGTATTTCTCCTAATAATTGTGTTTTTACTCTTTTCTTAAAGATATTTCTCATTCTTTAACTTTTACTAATTAATCCTAGTAGCATGTACATTTTCCTCCTACTAATGTTATGTTTGAGGCACATATTTAACACCACTAATTTATGTTGGGTGGTTAAGTTTTCTCCAGGAATGACCATAAGAAAGTCAATTTACAATTTATTGTTCCTACTTTGAAAATAATTAGGTGTTTTCTCTTCTTGAAAAACGTATTAATTCATATGCTATCGCGAAATCGAATATAACTTTTCCTTCTTCATTCTTGTTCCAAAATCATAACTCTCCATGCAACCTATTATATTCCTTGTTTCTTACTCCTACATACCCATTTAGATTTCCTTCTATCAAAATCATCTCGTTTGTCAAAATTTTTTACACTACTTCATTTAAGTTTTTCCAAAACCTATGTTTGGTGTCTTCATCTAATCTTACTTGAGATATATATATGCTAATTATGTTAATAATTTTTTTTGTTTCCACTATCTTGAGAGTTGTAATCCTATCTCCCTTCCTAACTAATCCTATTATTTCGTCTTTTAACAAATTATCTAGAATACTACTTAGTCCATTTCTCAACTCTTTCCTGTACTTAAAACCTAAGTTTTCTATCACCTTTATCTTCTCCCTTACCTATTTTATTTCTTGAAAACATAAAATATTATTTGTTACCTTCATTGCTTTTCGTGTGAGCGTTCCTATGTTCTATATTCCAAATACAACCGATATTTCTATAATGTCTTTTCTTATCCAACTTAGAGTATGAGAACTCTTGTATATTTAACATTACATCTAAGTTCTTACGTATATGTAGCGGTCCTTACCAAGACATTGCTGTCAGACACTATAACACATTTCTTTCGGGGAACAACTTAGCATTAGTGCAATAGTATTGCGTAGATTTGGAGAAAATGCTTACACACGATATTTCTATAATGTCACTTAGAGTATGAGAACTCTTATATATTTAACACTACATCCAAGTTCTCACATAGATGTAGCGGTCCTTACCAAACATTGTTGTCGGACACTATAACACATTTCTTTCGGGAACAACCTAACATTAGTGAAATAGTATTCGCAGATTTAGAGAAAATGCTTATGAAGTGGAGTTGTCTCAAGACTTAGCATATCCTATATTTAATATAGCTGATCTTTATACCTTTCATGGGAAAATAGGCACCAAAGACAACATTTTATAGAGTGATATTAAACCAATTCTTAGAAAAGAAGCTGAAATTATTGAACTGTTATCCAGGTGCAAGATATGAAAATTGAATTGGTTCATATTTTCGTTTTCTTGTAAAATGAATAGGGAAACCTGACTGAAAATTCATGGTTAAGTGAAGAAGAGATTATGCAGATTGATGCTGAAAAGTGCCAAGAAGCAAAGACATCAACTCACACTTAGGTGAGGTTCTTTTCACTTGGGGAAAATGAAGAAAAAAAAAAGTTTAAAGAAACAAAGTAGAGTAGTGCTGGAAAAAGAGTAGCACTAGAAAACAGAGAGTAGTAGAGTAGTGCTGGAAACAGAATAATGCATTATTCTGGAAGAATTTAATCAGACGTCAAAGATTCAGCTGTTGTTCAATAGGGCTTTGTAAACCATTTCATGAGTTCTAGGGAGGCGAAACAGTTCATTAGTAAGTATTGGAACTCTAAGTCTATTGAAATTTTCTTTAAGACTTTGTTTTGACATCAAGGTTTTTTGGAGAGGAATAAAATTTTCAATTTAGGTTTCGAAGTATATCCTCATCCTAGAATTATCTTTTTAAAGACTCAGAAGAGTTGAGTTTATGGAATCAGCCTGTAGCATCTTCTAGTCCCTCTACTGCTGTGTTCATGTTACGTGACCTGGTTAATCATTTTTTTCTAATCTCTCTACTGCTGTGTTCATGTGGGAGGACAAAGCTGCCATTAATTTATCTTTTGGTACCGAAGTTGTCTATTAAAGTTGTGGTTTTGCTACTTGTCTCATTTGTTTTTAGATTTTTTTTGTGCTTAGTGTTGCACTTCTCTAAGTCTATTGAAATTTTCTTTAAGACTTTGTTTTGACACCAATGTTTTTTGGAGCGGAACAAAATTTTCAATTTAGGTTTTGAAGTATATCCTCTTCCCAGAATTATCTTTTTAAAGACTCAGAAGAGTTGAGTTTGTGGAATTGGCCTGTAGCATTTTTTAGTCCCTCTACTGCTGTGTTCATGTTACGTGGCCTGGTTAATTATTTTTTTCTAGTCCCTCTACTGCTGTGTTCATGTGAGAGGACAAAGCTGCCATTAATTTATTTTTTGGTACCAAATTTGTCTATTAAAGTTGTGGTTTTGCTACTTGTCTCATTTCCTTTTAGATTTTTTCTGTGCTTAGTGTTGCACTTCTCTGCTGTCGAATTTTGATTTACACCAAATAAAAAACAAACTCTAAGACTCATGCCCAACGTTAATCTTCTTCTTTACTTGTGAATCTTAAATTGAAATAAATTTACAAATAAATATTAAAAAGTAAAAGTAATTTAAAAGATTTAGTAAACTTAACTGAATTATAAATAGATAAACGAAATTGATAAGGGTGGAGCAACATAATTAACCTCGAGGTTTAAAATCTCGACCCGTGTCGAGGTTTCGGTCCCAAACCGGAATGATACGGTTTCGGTATCGTATCGTGCCGTGCCGATACAATTTCGGTATTTTTTTATTTATATATAATAATTATTAGATAAAAATGTTTGTTTGATAACATTTTCTAAAACAGATGAGCAGATAGAATTCTAAGACAAATAATATTGAATTCTAAGACAAAAATATATTTGTTTGATAGCATACCTTTATCAAAATTTCTAAAATATGAGACAGA
>JBBUKS010000100.1:13114397-13125162 GCA_038050645.1 Hedychium gardnerianum
AGCTTTTTTTTTTAATTAATCGATCGACAGGAGGAATCGAATCTGTCGCGATTCGTTGTCGCGATTCCTTCTGTCGCGTGATCGCGCGGCGCGATTCCTTCTGTCGCGTGATCGCACGAGACGATTCCTTCTGTCGGCGATTCCTTCCGTCTTGTGACGCACGAAACTCTAGCGCGTAATGTGTCGATTTCGGTACTGTGACGGAATGGTAAAAACCGGCCGTGCCGGGCGGCACGACACGGTATTTCAATCCTTGATTAACCTTTTCCCCAATTTGATAAGTGACAAGCATGACATTGATAGATGAATTAAGCAATGTAAATGCAGTGAATGAGGAATGTTATCAAGCATGAATTCAGACAGATGCTTCAATTAAGGGTTCAAGTAGAAGACCCATTGAAATGTATCATAAATGCAGTAGAAGTACCATTTATGAAATAACACATCATGTCACTAAGCTGTGGTATTTGTTGCGGCTTAGAGCCATAAATCAGTACACTAAATAAGAACTATGATAGAATAGCTAGAGTCAGAGGAGATGGGAATAGATGAATCATAAGTAGTTGTGGTTGACTATGTAACATGGGCAATACGTAGGGGATGACATATCAACTATTGCTGAGAGAGATTGATGGGGTATATGCTACCAAGTAAAATAATAGTCTTTCTTATCTGTATTTCATTATGTCAGGAGATTATGTTGCTTGTATGTGTAAAGCTTCTGGGCCTAATTAATTAATTGGAAATATACACGACTAAGTGTGTTGTTCTCTTCAAATTCTTAAAGAGATAAAACTACTTATACAGATGTTATTTTTTTCCCCTGGGGAAGTGGAAGGGAGGATAAACACAATTAATTGCTGTATAGTTGATTTTTATGTGTGGTACCTTAGCTTTATTCTCTTAGTTAGTTTGCAAAGTATCTTCTGAATATGAACAAGTAATATGTTGAGTTTTTCACAAACTTCTATTCTAATATGTTGAAGAAAATATTTGTATCTTTTAAGTTGAACCTTTATTTTCTGATTTAGGAAGTTATGCAATATTTACTCTTTAATCATCTTCCTTGCATGATTTTGCTACTGAAAATCTCTTTTTTGGGTCATAATTGATTTGACTATCCAGGGTTCCACTGCAATTAGTAGCATGTCTGACAATTCTTCCACAACAGAAACTACTAAAGACACATCTGATGAATTTTCTACAGTGTTGGATGTAGTGGATATGGAAAGACTTTTTGTAATAGGTGTTCTGGATGAGTTAAGGGTTGCTTTTAGCTGCAGTTATCAAGTAAGATTTTGTATGCATTAATTCATTTTTAGTTATAATTTACTGCATATACCTTCCTAGGATACCAATGATCTTTTTGTAGGGCAACCAAAGTTTAAAGAAAATGCTGATCGATAAAGAAAATCGTCTATTTGAGTTCCGAGCAATTGGTGGGCAGGTAATTGGTCTGGCACTGTATTTTATTTAGATGTTTATGCCTTCTTTGACAAAATGAGTCCCTGAACTCAGGTTGAGGTTTCAATGAGGGAGCGTAATATTTTCATCGGAACTGCCTTAAAATCTTTGGAAATTGAAAATCAACTTTGTTATGAGGGAGGGAAAATGCCTAGATACATTGCTAGATCATTTATCAACAGTGAAGAAGCTACTGCAGTGAATAACATTTCTTCCTTTTCAGAAAGCAGTGAAGAGAGTATAGAAAAAAATTCACTCAATAAAATTGAGAGTGAAAAATTTTATGAAGCAATGGATGATCTGGATGATCTGGTTGACAATTTCAGTTCCCAGGACTCACTACAATCTCCAAAACCTTCCTTCAGATATTCTAGTTGCATTAGAATCCCTGGCTTAACACCTAATGCTGATCTTAGAACCTGGAGCTCGAACTTTGAGAAAGGTGATACGTTGGATAGTTTTGTGAAAGCTCAGATTGTTATATATGATCAAAGTTCTTCCTACTACAATAATGTAGATAACAGGGTAAGTAAAATTGTCGCATCTATATCCTCAATTTTGCATGAATAATTGCTAGATTTTTATTTGTTCACTTCATGTTAATAATCAGTTGATGGTCACCCTTGCTACCCTTTCCTTTTTCTTCCATCGACCTACTATACTTGCGACTTTGGAGTTTTTTAATGCTATCAACATATCTGACAAGAATGCTGACGCTGAATATGAAAGCATTCCGGAGCAGTCTGAATCTCTAGCCAGCACATCGGAAAATACTTCATTTCATGGTTCAAATGCAACTATTTATGAAGATTCTAAACTTAAAGGATTACTTGGTAGTGGCAAAAGCAGAATAATTTTTCATCTTACACTGAATATGTCTATGGCTCAAATTTTTTTGATGAGTGAGGATGGAACTTCACTTGCAACTTTATTACAGAATAACTTGCTGACATATATCAAGGTTTGTTGTCTATACCTATGATTACTCTATCATCTTCTTGAACTTCTGTGCTGACATTTGTGCTTTTCCTTTTCCCTCTAAGGTATTCCCGTCCTCGTTTAGTATAAAAGCTGCACTTGGAAACTTAAAAATTAGTGATGACAGTCTTCCTAAAAATCATCCTTACTTCTGGGTATGTGATATGAGGGATCCCAGGGGGAGTTCGTTTATTGAGGTATTTCTCTTTGGATTTCATCTTTCAAATGTTTTGATTTGCAACATGCTTCATTCTTCTAGGTACATAAATTATGTGCAAATTTCCAGTCTTATCAGGTGGCAGATTATCATGATACGTTTGTTCCATATTGACTCTGGAATTTTTGTTTATGTTAAATAGCATCAAATGCTTCAGCTCTGGTTTCTATATAGGCCCTCTATGTATTTTCCCCAGATTTGTTTGCCAAATATAATAGAGTTTCTTGTATGTTTTTTTATAATCATATCAAGTCACGTAATCTTGCAAAGAATGAAACTTTAAATCTTCGTCTGGCACTCACAGAACTGATTGATCAAGGGCACCATATTCTTCCTCCCTCACCTGGTTGATCCTTTTCTTTTCTGATTATAGGTTCTTTTAAGTTCTTTCTCATTGGCGTTGGTCTTTTTCCTGTACTATTCATTAGTCTTCCCACTAGTCTACTTGTCCAACAGATTTAATCCTCCTGGTGCAGTTTTGATCTTCTTTTGTAGTTTTTTTTAGCAACCTCAATTGACAGTAACTACTAAATCTTGCTGTTCCATATTGATCATGGATAGTTTCTACTTGTCTCATAATTTCCTTTTAACTTATCTTTCTTCTCTCAGCATCATCTCCCTATATATCTACTCTGCTATCAAGTCCATTATCATTGCCATCAGGATGATAGCTACGCTTGGATCCAGATCTCGATCCTCCCATTACCTAATCTATTTGTTCTTGCTTACCTTGTGAAATGGGCTTGGCAGATTCTGTTCAACTCATTGCCAACATCTAGTCTTGCATCTCTCTTCTTCTCTTTGATATTCTTGCATGTTGTTGTTTATGCTGTTTCAACCCTAGGACACCTCAGAGTGTTTACATTCTCCTCTTTCTTCAGTTTATCATGTGTTGTTGTATATGACTCTTTTGAGAGAAGCTCATTATAGAAATGTTTCATAGGTCTTTATCTCATTCTTCTCATTCTTTTGGTCATATTCCATTGGAAGGTGAAGAACACTTGAGAGATTTATTCTATCAGATTTTGTCCCTTCTACCTTAATCCTTTTTCTATCAATTTACTGTTTTGTGGTCCAAAATATTGAAGGTATGCATACTCAATTTGGGGTGGGTGGACTTGTCGCCAGAAAACAAGATAGTTGACAATTGGTAGAGAGGAGAGATCTTTCGCTGGTGTTGGCAACTATACATCAGAGCAGATCCAATCTGGCTTGACAGGACAAAATTGACATCGATGACCAGATTTGCTTAAGATCAGGATCAAGTTTTTTGTTTTTTTTTTGGGTGTGGGGGTGGGGTGTTATTGGACTCATCGCTAGAAACTAAGATAGGTATTTGACAATTGGTACAGAGTGATCCTTCACTGGTGTTGGCGACCATGCATCATAGCAGATTCAATCTGGTTTGACCTCCATGCAGATGGAGCAAAGCGAGAGGACAGTACTTTGACATCAATGACAAGATTGCTTAAGACTTAAGATTAGGATCAAGAAGACGAACTATGTTTGGGGAATGAATTGGCTTCCAAGAGCTAGAGGAGGGGGAACGAACAAAATCTGGAACTCATGACAGAAGATGACAGGGAACTCATACTGAAAATCCAATTAGAAATTCAACTCTGATTTTGATGCCAATTGATATAGCATGAAAAACTTTTAAAAGAGAAGATTAAAGCACGTCACAATTTTAAAATAAATTTAAGATCTTCAATTTTTTTACTCTAAAATTTTAAATTTAAATTTCTAAAATGATTCCTATTTTTCAACTGTGTTTGCTTATCTTTCTATTGTGGCTTCATCTAGAATACCACAACATTGTCATGATGCATCATCTTGATATTATTTTATGCAGCTTGATTTTACTTCATTCAGCACAGATGATGATGACTATACTAGTTATGACTACAGTCTAACAGGACAGCTGTCTGAAGTGCGAATTGTTTATTTAAATCGTTTTGTGCAGGAGGTAAGCTGTTTTGAGGTGAATTTTAGCTTATTGTTGTCATTTGTGATTATGAATATGATGTTAGAAATGGATTCTACAGGTTATTAGTTACTTCACGGGTCTAGTACCTACTAATGTTGATGCTGTTGTTAAGCTGAAAGATCATGTAACTGAATCTGAAAAGTGGATTAGTGAAAGTGAAATTGAAGGATCACCTGCAGTCAAGTTGGATCTATCATTGAGTAGACCAATAATCTTGATGCCCCGTCAGACAGAAAGCATGGAGTATGTTTCCTCAAGACATGATTATTATATTTCAGCATTATTGGGAGCTTAGAGTCTGTTGACTGTAAGCATATCTAAATCTAATAAATGTTTTTTCTGTAGTTATTTAGAGCTTGATGTTCTCCAAATTACTGTCGAAAACTCATTTCAATGGCTTGGTGGGGATAAAAATGAGATCAGTGCAGTTCATCGAGAGACTTTGGTTATCAAAGTATGATATTCCTCTGAGTATATTATTTTTTATGGCTTTTCTATTGTTTATATGGGTGATATACTGTTATTATCTGACACTTGTAAGTATGCAAACTCTAGATTCCTAAATTTTTACATTTCACTATTCATCTTGATCTTGCTTATCTAGAAAGCTGTAAACTCCTGGATTTGCAATGCTTTTTTATTTGGGTATTTTGGCCAACTCGTTTGTTTTTGGTTCCAATTAAAGTAAAAGCTTCCTTAGTTCTATTTTTCAGTCTTAATTTTTTGGGGCAATTATAATGTCATTTTGATGTTTCTGTATTCTTGCTGTTTGAGAAGTTCAATATTAGCGAGATGTACATTTACCTTCTATCTTCCATCTATAGTTCATATTTCTAAAATTCAACCAAAATTGATGTGCATGGTTCTGTCCAATGCCTTACTAGAGAAAACTTGAGTTATTTTTTAAAGATTTGATCCTGTGGGATATATAATATTTGCAATATATGCAGTATTGGTGCTACATAGATTGCTAAATGAAATCCTTAGTTTTACCTTCTCAATTTATTATTCAAAATTCAACTCCGTGTTTTCTGAAAGGTTAGAGACATCAACTTGACTGTTGGTATCAGAATGAAGCATGGCAAAACAATGATTCAAGATGTCGAAGGATTATCTGTTGTAATCCAAAGGTCTCTCCGCGATTTGTTGCATCAAACTCCAAACACAGAAGCTGCTATAAAGGTAATATTTTTTTGTTATTTTTGATTTAGTTCTTCCACAGATATTTCCAGATTTTTTTTAGAATACCTTGGATTTAAATTATCTAATTTACAGATTGAAGTCCTAAAAGCTTCAATGTCGAACCGCGAGTATGATATAATCACAGAATGTGCACTGTCCAACTTTTCTGAGTCTCCACATGTTGTTCCTTCTCTGGGAAAGGTATTTGGAGCTCCAGAAGATGATATCCTGGTCCCTGCAGCATCACCTTCAGGTGCTATCAGATCAGAGTTCCAAGACTCCCAAAGTACAGCAACATGGATAACAATGAAAGTGTCAGTGGCCATTGATGTGGTTGATCTCTTGTTGCACTCGGGAAACTCAAGAGACTCCCCTCTAGCAAGTATACAGGTGCCTAATTTTAGATATTCATTCTTCATTATCCCTTTAACATTGTTCTATTTACCTTGTAGTTAAAAGCATTACTCCCCTATAATTGAAAATATTTTCTCTACAAGCTGTAATCAGGCAGAAAACCCAAATGACATAGCAAAAAGAGATGAAATTATAGTCGTGCTTGTTGACTAAACTGGAAGTATTGGCCAAGTTTTGATATTACTGGATTATGACCAATGTGATGCATGGGTTTTACCTATTATAGGTGTATATTTGCAGTTGTCATGTTATTCAAATTAACTTACAGAATGATTTATACACAGAAAAATTAATTTTCTACCATCATGAAGAGCCTAAAAGTAACATCAAGCATGTGCAAGAATTTTTTTTACCATGTTTTCGAAGCACGGTGAAGGTTTGTGAAAAATAAAAGGATAGAAATAGTTTAAGACCTCACTGGGGAATTTGGTTAGAGAGGTCAAATTGAAGAACTCGGCCAATTCGAATGAAGCTGTGCACTCAATTCAGCTGAGTTCAGTTGTTTTAGAGAGGGGGATTCGTTAAGGTTGATTGGAAGGTGGGTTGTCATCTCAACTGGATGGGTGTGGGATTGTCTCTGTCTCTAGCTGACTGGGTTTTGTGAAGCTTGGATGTAGGGTGAGGTTAGGTAAACTAGAGGATAAAAGGGTTGAGTTGAGGAAGGTTTTAACCAATTAGTCTGAAGTGAGGTTAAAGATGCTTCGAGTGGCGAGAAATTTATTATTATGTGCTTCTGCAAGTTACTTTTGATGTTCTTCCGTTGTCATTTGAAAGGTCCATCTCCTGTCTATGTGGTTTAACTCCCTTTCATAGGCCTCAAAAATCAATGCCTCCAATTGCCACACGGAAAAGCCTCCATGGGGAATCCAGCCTGTGCTTATAATTATGATGCAACATGAAACCATCAAAAGCAATCTCACACAGAGAATAAATTTCTCATGGAGGAGAAAATGCCATAAATTGAAGAATAATCCATTGCATGAGAGCTTAACCCCTTTATAAACTCGTAGTATGATCAAGTTGTCTAAAAATTGCCAATATTTCTCTAAAAATCATAGCAAGCTTTTAAAAATTTAAAACATATAAACATTATACTAAATTCTAAATTTATTTAAAATGAACATAAATTTATCCACAAATTTTAAATTGCATTGTTCTCCCTACCAAAGTTAAACACTTTAAGAGAGTTGTGAGCATCTTTTCTCTGTGGTCGTTTTATTTCCGAGCATAAATAGTAATAGAGTTGCCAAGATTGTTTTACATGGTTTCTTCATTCTTGTGCAACCTTTCTAATGAGTGAGAATGAGAAATTGGATCTTTTTCTTTATTTCTCAGGAAGTCAACCTTCGCTATCACCTTAAAACCTCCTCTCAATTAAAAATAAATAGTTGTATGTTCTTTCTCAATCTAATTCTCAATGAGTTAGGCTTGAATTTTGTTTTCTTTGTTCACTGACATCCCTTCTAAAAAATAAAAAATTGTACCATTAATCTATAGCTGGATAGTCTCTCAGCTCTCTTGTAACAAAATTAACATTCAAAAATATCTTTAATTTAAAAAATAAGCTAATAATTACATAAGTTGGTAAATTAAATAAGTATCCAAATAAACTCTTCTCACAAAATAGCCAAATAAGAAAGCTCCTAAAGTCTTTAGATAATACTAAGTAACTTAAACTCCTAAATGCAAGATGATAATTTACCAACTTGGTAGGTTATAAGTGTTGGTGCAATCGAGGGCTCAACTTGGTCCTAATAGACTAATGGTTGTGTTTTGATGTTTGTTTGAGCAATATGTTTGAATGTGTCAAGTAGGTCATAATTGACCAGATATTTGATAGTGACAAAGTTCAAATGAATCCAGGTCTACTAAACATTTAACGTTGATTGAAATCCAACACATATTAGCAAAGGTGGAAAGTCCAACAAGTGTTGCAATGGAAGTCTAGGCAGGTCATGCAGGATTGGATGCTTGACAATGATGGAAGTGTAGTCCAACAAGTGTAGGATTGGTGTACTAAACTTAATGATGGTTGTGATTAAGTTGTAGAAGAGTGAACTCTAGGCAGTGAATGTCTTGGCAAGTCATGGAGCGCTAGTTCCTAGGTCGTTCTTTTCATTAAATTGAATTTTCTATGGGACAAACATGAGTTGGAAGATGCTAATGAGAAGAGACTATTCTTTTGAAATTCTAGACCCCTCACATGTTTAATCCTAACTAGTTCAACTCGCGTGACTAGTGTTTATTTGTTGGATTGTCGGATGTGGCTAGAGGGGGAGGGGGTGAATAAATTCTCATTACAATTTAGCTTGTATGTACAAATCGTTAGTACGTATCAGAAAAATACAATGCAATAAACATAAAACACAAGCACACAACCCAAGAAGCTAATTTTACTTGGTTCAGTAGCCCTCAACTTCTACTTCATGATCTATGATCCATCATCGGATTATTCCCAAAGCCCTCTATCTTTTCTCCTTCTCGAATACCTTTCGGAAGTGAAGAAATCTTTTAAAACATGTGTTGCTTACAACAAATACAAAATAAGAGAAAAAAATACAATAGAAATAAAAGATTACAACAATGATGCTTTATTTTTTTCTTCTTTTTTTCCTTCAAAATTGCTCATGAATGTAACTACACTCTCAAGATCCGATGCCAAAAGCACCTTCTAGAAGCCCTCTTTTTAGAGCCTTTGCTAGTTTTAGAATCCACCCAAGTTCAAATCAATCATGCATTGTAGATGATCGTTCTCATACAACTTTTTCCACTTTAACAGCTCTTTCCATCAACATCTGTTGACTAGTTGCTCATATCAGTCGATTTGTCCACTGTAGCACCTGGGTTGCGTGACTTTCACGATCCATTGGTTAGCTTCAATCGATTTGACTACCTAGTCAATTGACCTCTAAATAAAATCATTTTGTTGTTTGCATTCCATCTCGAGTCGACTAACTAGTTGACTCCGCCATTAATAATTGAATTTTTATTAGTTGACTGATATCTTAAGGTTGAATCATTGTTGTGCCAAGAAACCCCATGTCTTAGGACTTCCTTATCTGCTTATTACAAGTCGACCTCAACTTACTGAGATTTTCAATATTTAAAGACGATATCTTTGAAACTTCATCCATTTCCTAGTACGCGATCGACCTCAACTTACCTATTGGATTCTCACTAATGCCAATACCTATTGAATTTTTCCCTTTACTAAATGTGTGGTCTGTCCTCTTTGTCAAATTTTTGGTGAACTTTGATCCATATCGGCCTAACTTAACCAACCTCAATCATGTTGTGGGCAACATGATTAGACCAACATATTGTTCAAACATGAAAACCCAACCATTGGTCTATCAGGACCAAGCTAGGTGTTATTGCTCTAGTAATCTCCCCAACAAGACTAAGCTAGGCTTGATTGCACCAACATTATTAACATTTGTTGAATATCTATACCGTCTTATCTTTTTTCCCTTCAGTTTCTCATCTAGTTGAGCTACACCAAATTGCTCTTGAAACAGTAATTTGAATTTATGGTTTCTAATAATTCAACATATCTATTTTAGCATTTTTTTATTATTATAGTAGCTTTATTTCTTGCTATATCTTTGCTATATTAATATTTTATATATGTTGATTTTAGCAACCCAACACTTTTGATCCATGATGTGGCATGTTGTACAACACTCTTAGAAAAACTTTCTTTTAACCTTAGGGAGGAGATGCAAGCTACTCAGTTGGATATGAAAAATGACATCAAGAAACTTGGTGGGAGAATGGACAATGTTGAAAACCATTTGAAGATTTTTGATAATCAAGTAGCGCAAATAGCTAGTACCTCCTTAAGACCACAAGGATCATTTCTAGAAAAGCCAGAACAAAATCCAGTTGAGCACTGCAATGTCATTGAACTAAGGAGAGTCAACTCCTTCCTCTTCGCAAAATGATCATGTCTAAGAGGAAGTCGAGAATGGTGAACCGATTGAGAGGAGCCCCATGGGTAGATACATACTGCCGATACCCTTCCCTCAATGGATTTTAAAAGCCAAGAAGGATGATAAATTTGATAAGTTTTTGGAGAAAATAAAAGAACTATGCATTGAGATCCATCTTATGGATGCTCTACAACAAATGCCAAAGTTTTCCAAATTCATAAAAGAAATTCTATCAAAGGATGGCAGCGAGACGGTATCCCTAACCGAGGAGTGCAGCTCTCTCATATCAACTCAAATGCCTCTTAAGTTGAAGGATCCTGGGAGCTTCTCCATTCCCTGCACCATATGGATAATTGCCATTCAAAAAGATTTTTGTGATTTAGGAGCTAGTGTTAACCTCATGCCTCTATCTTTATGTAATAATTTGGGATTGAAAGACTTGAAACTTACAACTATAACACTGCAACTATCAGATCACTCTCATAGATACCCATTGGGTGTTCTAGAGGATGTGTCAGTTAAGGTAGGAAACTTTATAATCCCTACCGACTTTATAGTCCTAGAGATGGAGGAAGATTCTAAGAGCCCTAT
>JBBUKS010000100.1:13125262-13149355 GCA_038050645.1 Hedychium gardnerianum
GATATAGATGAGAATCATCTACTCAAGGACATTATTATACTTAGTCATTTGGCACCAATACAAAGTAAGTATAATAAACAAAACATGCCTTTATTAATACAAGAATATGATACAATAAGTCCTTTCATCAACCATCACATGATTGGCTCTAGGGCTTCTACTAACAGAGAGAGAGAGAGAGAGAGAAAGGTTTAAGAGAGGGCCTAGAGTAGAGGAGGTCGAGAGAAAGCAAGTGGTCAAATGGAGAGGTTGGAATTGGGGGAAATGATTCTAGGATTTTGGTTTCACTATGATGCTAATTGATGTACTATGGATTGCTCATCCCCTTATCCTCTATGTTTACACTCTTATAGGAATCCTAACTAAATTACCGGTAGCAACCCGCGGAAGTCACACCAGAGTGTTTACACTATTGTTCAATCAATATTATTAAGTAGAATAGGTAACATAGAAAGTCCGGTTAAGGTAACCCTCTATCACTAAGGGCTCCTCGGGCATACATTCTAGATTACACAAGTCACTTCCTAACATTGAATTAGTAAAGATGCATGAAACACTAATTAACTAATCCCTTGTGGAGGATTGCCTCTCATTTCAAGGTGATGACTCTAGAAAGTTTAGTTAAGGTAACCCTTTGTTACTATGAGCTTCCTGGGCATACAATCTAAAGTATTTCCTCTAAATTGTGACCAACCCTTCACATATACGTGCATTCACCACACACACATTACATCAAATACATACTAGGCGCAACACACATAGAACAAGTCATAAACGCATCATAGAACAATGAAATGGACAAATCCATAGTTCATACATGAATTTCACATCACAATTACTTCCTACATCCTAGAATTCAAAGGACTTCTCCATATCAATGAAGAAACAACCAAAAGACATAAAGAATAATATTTTACAACTCAATACATAAAGAAGAGAGAAGAGAATGCTTACCAATGCGATGCCGATGTCTTTGGGAGAGTCTCCTTGCTCCAGAGGTGCACGAATCGTCTTGATGGATGCTTTAGGGTTTCCCCAAGAAGGGAAAAACCCTCTCCCAAGGAAGGGGGAGCAGCCCTCTATCCAAGATGAGTCAAGCAAGAGTTTGCTTGACCCTTTTATACCTCCTCCAAACTTTCTAAATCCCCCCCCCTTTGTTGGGCTTCACCAAAATAGGTTTTTCACCCTTAGAACACTTAATATCAGGTTAAAGTCTGAACCAAACTTGTATATCTTGAAATTATCTTCAATTTGATAGGTTGCTCGCCCCATAACTCCAACCAAACCAAAAGTTATGGCTTTTTTAAGTTTAGTCTGCAGGCTAGAAAACGTGCGTGACACGGTCGTGCCTTTTAGGCACAGCTGGAGCATGTCAGGTGCGGGAAAATGGACACAGCCATGCCTTTTGCCATGACCACTCCATGATGTCTTTGGACTACCAATGAGGCTGAGACACGACTTTGTTTTATAGGCTTGATCGTGTGTTTTAGGCTAACTCAATCGTGTCTTTTTCAGTATGACCGTGTCTCATTACAGACCAATTTTCAAACAGCTATAACTTCTAGTCCAATATGACAAATGGGGCATACTTCGAAGATCTTTGATTTGGTACCAAAATCAGAATGTAATGACCATGTTTCAAACCCGAAAATTTTGTTTAAGAGACCACCATGTTGATAAAGTGCTAAAATGGTTTAAGATCTATAGAGATAGATCAAAAAGGTTGCTTCATTTTTCATAATCTACATACATCAATAAAGTGCTAAAATAGTTTAGCATGGAAGAATCCAATAAAAGTTTTGTTCTCATGAGGCATGAGATTCACCTTTCAAAGTCTATGTGCCCAAGCACACAAGATGTGAGGATTCACATGAGTTAGATCCCATATGCATCAGTTATAAGATCAATCATGTATATTATGTTATGTATTAGGTATGATGTATCATACGCTCTAAGAGTCATGAGCATATACCAATTCGATTTAGGCATGGATCATTAGGTGGCTATCAAGGCAATCCTTAAGTACTTGAGAAGAACTAAGAATTTGTTCTTGATATATGGAGGGGGTGATATGATTATACATGAGTATACTTATGCCGATTTCAAAACGGACAAGAATGATTCCAAGTTTTAGTCTAGATATGTATTCACCTTAAATAGAGGCGCAATAAGTTGGAAAAATTCCAAGCAAGATACCGTTGTTGATTCTACGACTAAAGCGGAGTATATTGCAACTTCTAAAATAACAAAGGAAGTAATTTGGATCAAGAAATTCGTCATTGAACTTGGTGTAGTTTCGAGCATTGTTGAAGAATTATCAGTTTACTGCAACAATAATGGAGTCATTGCTCAAGAAAAGGAACCTAGATCTCATCAACAATCTAAACATGTGCTTTGCCACTATCACTTGATCAGAGATATCATTAGTAGGAAGGAAATACAAAATACAAATTGAGAGAATTCCCACTGAAGGGAATCTAGTAGAACCCTTGACAAAACCTCTACCTCAAAATAAGTTTGAGTGTCATGTAGAGGCCTATGGTATTAGATACCAAGGTGATTGACATTAGGCCAAGTGAGAATATGTTATATTTGAGAGGTGTCCTAAGGCAATCGTCATAGATAATGTACTATTTATTGGATTAATAAAATTACTATTTGAGTTTATATTCTCGATGTATCTGATTGGATCTTAAACTCAAATTGATGAAGTCCACAATATAATGCATAGCATGAGAGAACTATAATTGGATCATAATTAGTAGGTATCTCTACATTGTAAATATGTATATATTGAAATATTTCCTAGTCGATGAATTGATGAGTTCGGACATCATCGATTCTGAGAGACTAGCATATGTTATACTCCTTCGTTTAACCAAGTAGTTGTTCCTCAATTGCTTAAGACATTGAGATGTCGAGAGTTAAATGTGGATGTAGTTATGGGTTACTAGTTCATTGCAGTGACGTGCCATAAGACTTCATGCGGTTCTATACATGTCTATGAAGATCTCATAGTAGCTCAAGTGCAAGTTTCCTTCGACTTGAGGTATTCAAATCATCTTGATCATGGAGACTTATACTTTGACATATTAAACAAGCAACTCCTCAGAGGTGTGGCCCTGGGATGATTGGGTATAAGTCAAGATGCCCGAAGGTGTTTGAATAGGCCACAAAGGATTCCCACTCCCTTAATAATGAGACATATACCCTATGACCACTTGTTAGGATTATTACTCGTAAATCTTTAGCCAACGCAAAAACACGTCAAGAAGATTATCTTCTTGGACAAGTGTTTGAGTAATTTGAATCTACATGACAAGGAACGTCTACTTTTCCTAGGTGTAACATAGTCAGCATAATGGAGACTAACACATAGACCATGTCCTGAACTAAGCGGGAATAAGATGAGTGAAAGGAACATATGCATGAATAATTGTAGCTACTAAAGGGTTCAGAAGTGGTTCTAGAATCAGCTGTAATTTTTTGGTTAATTGGGGATCATAATGTACTACTGGGTGTCACTCATGATCAATCTATAATTAATGATTAATTATAAGCGACCAATATAAACCGAGAACCTATAAGGTCACACGCACTACGAGTATCTCCGAAAGACTTAAAATAAGTTTGAGAATTGGATTCTCAGATCGATAGAGACTAAGTCTGGTTGGACCAGACAAAGATAAATATGGAAAGATATTTGTCAAAATGGAAGTGCGGAAGGACCATATCTTTTGAAGAAAAATTGGATAATCTTTGATTTAATTATAAATCAAATTGATTTGGTTTTAATTAAAAGATGTTTGGTTATTGAACCAAGTGGTTTAGTTTTGAAGGAACATGTGGATCAGGTTACTATTGGGTTTCTGGTTTGTGAGGTGACTTCTTCCCCAAGTCATTGTTAGGAGGTATATAAATACCCCTCCATGAGGAGAGAAACTTACAACTTGGATTAGAAATCTAAAGGTTAGGTTTTTGATCTTCTCCTCTTCTTCCCTCTCTTGCCATCGACCACACAAAAGGGGCAACCCCTTTTGTGTCGTTGCCTAGTTCCAGCGCCGGCAGCCAACGCCCCTAGCCTCTCGTCCACCATCCCTTGCCGACCAGAGTGTGACACCACTGGCATCCAACGCTCTACATGAACAGTAGCTCGGAGGCTGTTGTCCGTCGCTGACAGCCTGTGTGTGGGTTGTTCTGGCCACTGCCAGCCACTGTTGGGGATCTTCTGGCCACCTACCACCAGCCACACCATCGACATAAGCGAGGTACACCTCCGAAAATAGCTATTTGACTACCATTTACATCATTTCATACCGTTTGATTGCCTTGTGCCATCGGGTATCGAATTGAGTTTTAATCCCTCTCTTAGATTGATTTGTCTTCCCCTTTCAACTAGTATCGAAGTGGAGAATCAATTCAGACTTAGTGAGGTCATCTCGTGGAGAACTCGGTGTGGATACGAGTAGAGGCAAGCTTCATCAAGCTTGCTAGTTAATGTCATTTCCACTTCACATTATCCAACATGTATAATTTTATTATGCTTTTTATTTCTGCGATTATTTTTTCACATGTGTGTATCTTATATGTGTATGATGTGATTGCTATAATAATTTAGGAAATTATTGTTCCTTCCATTGATTGTTTAGGAAATAAAAATTTAAAACATGCATAGAGACACCGAACACGAAAACAGTCAAGGATCGCGGGCCTTGGAGTAGTAGTCGCTGGACTACAAACCAAGTAAATTTGAACTGTGTCCTTTACTTTATTTCTACTGCTATTACTTTGATTTGGTTTTACGTTATGAAAAGAAAGATTTTAAATGAATGAGATTCACCCCCTCTCTCATATCCTATGATCCTATGATTAGTATCAGAGCAAGGCTGCTCTAAAAAGACTTAACAGTCTTTCTAGCTTTTTTCTTATCTTTTCTTTAAATAAATTTTGTTCATTTTTTTTATCTCGCACTACCAATCCCAAGACAAAGTCTTGGAAATTCTTTTTCTGTTTATATCTTTGTGCAAGAATGTTGATGTCTCACCAAGAAGAATATAACACTATTCGTCCTCCACTATTCAACGGAGAAGACATCAGTTATTGGAAACGGAGAATGGAGTATTTCCTCAAATTCGACGTCGACATGTGGTTCACAATCATAAAAGGGTACTCACCACCGAGCGAAAATGAAGAACCACTGAATCTAGAAAAATAGTCCCCGAAAATGAAAAAGAAGGCCTAAATTGACTACAAGGCGATGAACACCCTCCAATGTGGTCTAATAAAGGAGGAGCTCAACCGAGTTGGCTCATTCGAAAACTCCAAGGAACTTTGGAACCAACTAGTCAAGTTGCATGAAGGAACTAACGATTCAAAGGTAATTAAACGAGACCTACTTCTAAATCAATTATTTAATATTAAAATAGTGCATGGAGAAACTACAACTCAACTATACGCAAGAATAAAAGACATCATCAACGGGCTCCACCTCATCGACCACCAACTCAAAAATCGAGATGTAATAAGTTACACGCTAAACTCCTTCCCTCGAAATGCACTATGGGCATATATGGTAGATGCCTATAAAGTTTCGAAGGACCTGTCCATTATTAAATTAGATGAGTTATTTTGTGAATTAAAATTACATGAGCAAACTAACTCTAGTCAAACCGAGAAGGGTATAGCTTTGTATGCAGGTCAAAATAAAAGTAAGGATGTGAAGTCCAAGTCCCGATCAAAATATGAATCTAAAAGCGAGTCAGACTTAGATTCAAACAATGAAGAGGAGATAGTAAACATGGTCTGAAAATGTTTACTAAAAATAAATTTACCAAAGAAGATTTGAAGAAAGGTGTGGAAAACATCTCAAACATGCCAAATCGGAGGTAACGTGCTACAGGTGCACTACAAGCATGAGTGCCCTAACCTAAAAGAGCATAAACCCAAGTCTTCAAGAAGAAGGAAAGCGCTTAAGGCCACTCAGGACAAATTATCTTCGGAAGAGTCGGATGCTGAGGAACCAAAGCAGTCAAGCTTCCTGACACTTATGGCATGAAATTAAGAGTTTGAGTTCGAGTCTGAGAGAAGCCATAGGTCTGTACCCATTTCATAAGGAGTAGACGAGGTAACCTCTCCTTCAAAAATTAGAATGCTTAAAATAATTAAATGTCTGTTTAAACATCTAACTAAATCTGAAGATCATATTAAGTTGCTACTTGAGGAAGTTAACCACCTTAAGAAATAAGTCAACTTGAATCCCTTAACTAACCATGTTCAAGATGGAAGTTCAACTCAAGTTGCAAGACTTGAAGAAGAAAATTTCATCTTGAAAGGTCAGGTGGAGGGACTCAAGAAAATGTTGAAAAAGTTTAACTTGGGTTCCAAGTGTTTGAATATGATGCTTGGGTCCCAATGAATTGTGTACAACAAATCTAGACTCGGATACAAAGCTAACACAATGAACAAGTCTTACTTGTCTTTGCTTAGTCAAAAATGGTAGAAACCAAGTCCAAGAATGGGTCCCCAAAGCATGTTTACTTAATCAAAATGGACCAAACCAATATTGGATCCTCAAGAATCAAATTCATTACCTAGATAGACCATATCTAAGTTTTGATTCAAGGGAAGCCAATAGAAAAACTAGACATTCTTGTTGATTGATTTATTATTTACAATATGCATGCTTAGTTTTATTTCTACTTAATTTAGAATGGTTAGTTATAAAAAGGTTTAGCCAACCTTGATGATATGCATAGATTATATAGATTTTTATGCATTGTTTGACGCACATCTTCTTGTATCCATTGATTATAATCTACATTATCACACCCTATTTTATTATATTATCATGCTTTCACTCTATGTTGTTTGGAGATCTGCTCTTTCTCTATTTTCATTGACAGAATGCATTTGGAGCAAAAATAGAGCTAAAATAAACATTGGAGCAACAAATGAGAGCCCCTGCTTCAGCCAGGGCCATGCCTCATAGGCACGATTGTGCCCTAGCTACATCCAAGTCATGCTAGGAGGGCATGATCGTGCCTCAGCTTGACCAGGTCATGCCAGGAGGGCATGGTCGTGCCCTTGCTTCAGCCAAGCTATGTCAGGAGGGCACAATCGTGTCCCTGCTCCAGCAAAACCCACACTAGGGTCGTGCCCAGAGGCATGACCTTGTTCCAGGGATAGAGATTTACATGGCCCTACCGTGCTTGAGAGGCACAGTCGTGCCTCATGTGTAGAGATTTTACATGGCCCGGCTGTGCCTAAGAGGCACGACCATGCCTCATCCGTTGAAGAATAACACGACCCAGCCGTGCCTCTCAAGCACGGTTGTGCCTCCTCTCTGGGCCCTTACATGCCACGGCCGTGTCTTCGAGACATGGGCTTGTGGTTGAAAAAAAATAGGGGTCATGCCATCTGCTGTAAAAGGGAGGTTCATTTCCATACAAGATTCAGGTGATTTATCAACGATCCGAGGTTGTTTTCTCCAATCCGTCAATCATCCAAGCTAGGAGACCACTCCTGAAGATCTAGATTTCAACCGGTTAAGATTTCTCTTTTCTTTTCTTTGGATTCGAGTTATAGAATGTTTTCTTTAATGTCTTTGAGTTTAGTTTCCTTGTTTATGGAGTATATATTTGTAGTGTTATGATGATGTTAAACTCTATGGATTGACCACTTTCTTGTTTCAATGACATGCTTACGTCTTATTCCTATTTGATGAAATGTGTGTGTGAACTTTTATTGATTAATTGCATGTTTTATTGAATGGATGTGAAGGATTGATTATCACGTAGGGGAGACACTCTAGATCGTATGACCGGGGGGCCCTTCGTGACAAAGGGTATTCCTTTAAATGGATGTTCTAAAGTGTTCGCCTTGAAATGATGGTCAATTCTCCACAAGGGAGTATCTAATTAAGTCTTAATGGGTTTACCTTAATTTCATGTTAGGAAGTGATTTGTATAGTTTAGACTATATGACCCAGGGGCCCTCATGTGATAAGGGATATTCCTTTAACCAAACTTTCTACATTACCTTTTCTACTTAATAATATTGAATGTCAATAGGGTAAACACTCCGGTACATCCATCACGGGGTTGTGTCGGTATTTAGTTAGACTCATTATAAGAGTGTGAAAATAGAGGATAGGAAATGAATGATTCATAATACATCATCTAGCATTACAATGAAACCGTAGTCCTAGAGTTGCTTCCCAAACCACTTTCACCAAATCTCTCTGTCCCTCTCACTCTAGCTCACAAGCTTACAACTAACATTTGATTGTCTAGATAATTTCCTTCGCAAACTCAGTTAGTGCTTAGTCCACAGTCCCTATAGGATCAATATTTTTATTACTAACGACTTAACCGTGCACTTATAATAGCATAACAAGTTTTTAGCACCATTTTCGAGAACTGTAGCGATTAACATTAGTTGATAAGTGATTTAGTTACTCTAGACACTTTTCTTTTTGTTAATAAAATTGTCATTTTATTACTTATATACATCGATTTAAAATAATGCAATTTGTTTACTTATATATACATAATCCAAAAATACTATAAGAAATCTTAATTTGGAACTTGCTCTTATATGCGCATAACTGCAAGAAATATATTGCCTATTGATCCAAAGATTGATAGAACATTTAAAAGAATAAGAAATCTATAGAAACATTTAGTAAGAGAGAGCAAAGTCAGACTGAAATGGCAAACAAACCACTAAAGGATTACGCAACACCTTATGCAAGAGGCCTTAGGTCTAGCATCACCAGACCTTCCATTGAGGCTAACAATTTTGAGATCAAACCAACGGTAATATCTATGGTGCAATAGAATCAGTATGGGGGTGGACCAAATGATGAACCCAACCAACACTTAGAAACATTCTACGAGATATATGGCAATATGAAGATGAATGGAGTTGCAGCAGAGGCAATCAGATTACTATTTTTTGGATTCTCAATGAGGGATAGGGAAAAAACATGGCTAAACTCTTTACCCCCCAACAACATCACATCATGAGAGTAATGCAAACAAGTCTTCTTGTAGAAGTTCTTTCCTCCAAGAAAAACTACACACATGAGGAATCTAATTGCTAGTTTCTAACAAAATGATGGGGAGCCCCTCTATGTAGCTTGGGACAGGTTTAAAGGACTTCTTCGACAATGCCCCCATCATGAATTAGAAAAATGGTTAAATCATACACACTTCCTACAATAGAATCAATTACCAAACAAAGGTTTCCTTGGATTTCTCAGCTGGCATAGGTTTAATGAACAAGGGCCTTGATGAAGATGAAGAGATAATAGAAAGTGTGGCAATGAACCATCATCAGTGGACATCGGAGAGAAGTAACGTAATTAAGATTTGCGGAATGCATGGTGTAAACACTTTGGATCTAATCCAGCTAAGATGGATGCCCTCACCAAAAAGTTTGACTCTATGAATGTCAATCCGGTAAATGCGATAAGTACAAGTTGTGAGAATGTGGTGATTTGGAGCACACAAAAGAAGCTTGACAACTTGGAGTCATCATTGCACAATTGGCTCAGATTGAATACGTGGATGCAATAGGCAATTTCAATTCGAGGCCCAATAACCCGTACTCCAACACCTACAATCCCGGGTGGAGGAATCATCCAAACTTCTCCTATCGAAACAACAACCAAGAGCAAGTGGGACAATCATCAAACTTTCAGCAAAACTCACAACCCTCAATATTAGAGAAAATATTTGAAGAGATACAAGCTACTCAGTTGGAAATGAAAAATGACATCAAGAAACTTGGTGGAAAAATGGACAACGTTGAAAATCTTTTGAAGATTCTTGATAATCAAGTAGCGTAAATAGTTAGTATCTCCTCAAGACCACAAGTCAGAACAAAATCTAGTTGAGCACTGCAATGTCATTGAACTAAGAAGAGAACAGACACTGGGGAAACCCCAAGTGACTACTACATCATAAGGGATTGAGCGTACGTCGATCGGAGAGTCAACTCCTTCTTCCTCACAAAATGATCACATCCAAGAGGAAGTCAAGAATGGGAGAAGCCCAATGGGTAGATATGTACCGCCGATACCCTTTCCTCAACGAATTCTAAATGCTAAGAAGGATGAAGAATTTGACAAGTTTTTGGAGAAGATCAAAGAACTATGTATCGAGATCCAACTTATGGATGCTCTACAACAAATGCCAAAGTTTGAAAAATTCATAAAAGAAATTCTATCAACCAGACGAAAGAAAGATGGCGACGGAAAGGTAGCCCTAACTGAGGAGTGTAGCACTCTCATATGAAATCAAATATCTCCTAAGTTAAAGGATCATGGAAGCTTCTCCATTCTCTACACCATAGGGACGACTACCATTCAAACAACTTTATGTAATTTGGGAGCTAGTGTTAGCCTCATGTCTCTTTATTTAGGTAATAATTTGGGATTTAAACATTTGAAACTTACAACAATGACACTACAACTGGCAAATCACTCTCATAGATACCCATTGGGTATTATAGAGGGTGTGTCAGTTAAGGTGGGAAACTTTATAGTCCCTATCAATTTTGTAGTCCTAGAGATGGAGGAGGATTCTAAGATCCCCATCATCCTAGGAAGACCATTCTTGGCCACTGCCGGAGCTATCTTTGATGTGAAAGATCATAAGCTCTCATTAGTAGTGGGAGAGGATAGAGCTTGCTTTGATTTATCTAATGCCTCTTACAATCTGCTTGTATCTGATGAATGTAATAGGCACGAAGAAGTCAAACAAGCAGAGACCAAGAAGAAATCTCTGAAAGAAAAGAAAAAGTCACCAGAAGAATCATACTTTGATGGCAAGGAATAAAGGGCCAAACCCAGATCTGAAAAATACATTATCCCGGCGAAGGCTAGGATGGAGAGAGAGGTTCCGGGCCAAGATGGCTATAGAGGAGGGGAACACAACCTCTTCAAGGCAAAGGCTCCGAGTTGAGCCAAATTAGGGGTCGAGCTCGTGACCTTAAACGAGCGCTTCCTGGGAGGCAACCCAAGGGTTTATTTTAGATGTTTTTGGTTTTTTTTTTTCATTTTATCGTTATTTAATTCTTATTGTTGTTTTTATTTTCTTCTTTCAAATTGATTGGCCTACACGAGCTGGCCGTGGATTGTCCATGAGCGTGGAAGGTCGTCGGAGTAAGAAACACAAGTAGAGCAGAAAGTAGAGGATGGCCGTATCTCTTGTCCACGGAGATTCTATGCCTAGGCCGTGCTAGGAGGGCACGACCGTGCTATGACCATAGAGAAAAACATGCCTAGGCCGTGCTAGGAGGGCATGACCGTGTCATCAACACAACACTATACATGACACATCCGTGTTTTTCATCACACGATTGTGTTTTTCATCACACGGTCACACGGCTATGACACAAGTCTACATAAACTTGTTCTAAAGTTCCAAAAGTTGAAAACCAACAATATATCATCCATATACAGGTTCACCAGTCACATGAACTCTGACGTGACTTTTGTAATACATATTTAAATCTTATTCTCTCTACTTGATGTTTTTGATATTTGGATTACATTTATCACCTCTGTATCTATGTCAGGTACTGAGACTCTCACTTGATAACCTACATTTGTAATGGTTGTGGAAATTTTTTTAGAAACAATCATGTTGGTTGCTTAGTTGCATACCCTAGTACTCGTACCATGTCAAGTAACGTACCTTTTTTTGCTTCTTCTTTAACTATTCCTCATTAATTAATAATATTTAGTTTATGCTACGTTGGTTTGGTGTTTGTATTTTGCTGGTAATGAGAGCTAATTCTTCCTACTTAATCTGGTATTTTTTTTCCGTTAAATGGTTCTAAGAAACTTCATATTGTACTTTATCATTGTTTAGCTAATAGTATAGTTTTGTAATCAAGAGCATGATTTATTCATACATTCTTTTTGATTTCCTCAATTATGAGTTTTACAGGCAAGTGGAGCTTGGCTGCTTTATAAATCTAATGCATCTGAGGAGACTTCTATTTCTGCAACACTTAAAGGGTTCTCTGTTGTTGATGAACGGGAAGGTGTCAAGGATGAATTCAAGCTTGCCATAGGAAAATCTAGGACAATTGGCTACACAAATTTTGGAAGTGGTCATGGTAGTCACCTCTCCGATACTGTAGAAGAGCAAGCAAAAGAGCTATATGTATCTGAGCCAGTACCTTCTATGCTTATTGTTGATGCAATGTTAGCAAAGTCTTTAGTGAGTGTAAATCTATACATCCAGAGGCCGAAGTTGCTTGTTGCCCTTGATTTTTTATTGGCTATCGCTGAGTTTTTTGCTCCTTCAGTTCGCAAAGTACTGTCGGATGAAGAAGATGCAGACACATTGAATATGACAAGAGCTATTATTCTTGATTGTCCAGTTTATTCTCAGCCATCTCATGTATTTTCATTATCGCCTCAAAAACCATTAGTAGTTGATGATGAAAGGTTTGACCATTTCGTATATGATGGAAGAGGTGGCAAATTGTATTTGCACGATAGACTTGGGAAAATTCTTGCACATCCTAGCACTGATACCATTATTTATGTTGGCAGTGGCAAGAGGCTGCAATTCAAAAATGTTACTATAGTGGTACTACTATCGACTACCCTAGCTTTTTGCATCTTGTTTTTTATGCAGGGATAGACCTAATTAATTTTCTTTATATAATAGGATGGGGATTATTTGGATTCTTCTGTATTCCTGGGAGCTGATAGCAGCTATTCAATATCAATAAATGATCATGTTTTCCTTGAAAAATGGAACGAGGTTGATTCTGTAGATTCTCATAAGGAAATGTCAAATGGTGCATTAGTTTCTAAACCTGTTGATGATGACTTAACTGAGTATGTGATTGAGTTGCAGGTAAACATTGCATCAAAGATGTCTGTAACATATTGCATTTCCATTTTCTTATTCTAATTTATAATCATTTTCTTAACTTCAAACCTTTCTCTTATGTGTTAGTTTCTTGGGCTTAATTAGGTTGAAAGAAATCAAGATTTAAAGTAATAAATTATCTTGAGTTTTAGGAACTTAACAACTTGCGTAGGAGTTGATCTTTGAAACTTAACAACTTGAGTAAGAATGTCTTTCTAAATTTATTATTCAAACCAATTGACTGCAGTATGTGGCAAGTAAATATCATTTTTCATTTTACTTCCCATTAATGTAAATGGAAGGCCGTAGGACTGACCCTCTATTAAGAAATAAAATAGATAGACTGACTGCACTAAAATATAGATATATATTGGTTGAGAACTTTAAATAGTCCTTTGAAATGGACCCTAGACCTCTGTTCATCTTTTCATTTGTTTGATATGCTCATCTTTTCATTTGCTAGATGGTTGCTGTTAATGGATTTTTTTTTTACCCTAGGCTATTGGACCAGAACTCACATTCTACAGCACCTCAAAAGATGTTGGCGAATCTTTCATACTGTCAAAGAAGGTTATCCATGCAAATCTAGATGTATTTTCCAGGTGCATAGTTCATCTGCTTTTATATTAGTGGTATAATTCTGGATGGATGTCTTGTCCATCTTCTGTCCTTACATCATGTGTTTCCTAGATCTAGAGCTATTATGATAAACCTCTCTCTTTCAACTTTTAAGACTGGGTTGGGTCAGCTTTTTCATTTGTGACATAGCAACAAATCAGCAAAATTTGCTTGAATCACTTGGATTGATATGGGAGCATAAACACACACCAGGACTTCCCTATACCCATTTCAATAGGTACTAATTGATCTTTCCATAGTTGCCCGTATAGATATAGTTATCTATATTGCAAAAAGTTCAAAAATAAAGAAAACGCTAGGAAGCACTCGAACACATCTTTCAATAGTGCATTTGCAAATATGTCTCTGGCCACACACACATATTATCAATTTTTTTTTCATTTGGTAAGTACATATGCACTATTCACCCCTAGGAAGCACTATTTATCCCCCTCTGAAGCACTATTCCCATACTTCGCTTGCATATGCACTATGCACGAAAATTTAATATATTCAACTTCAACATGCATATCGAGTCAACCATCCATTTAAAAACTTGCTTTTCTATGGTTGACTATCCTAAGGTTTACCTAAATTATTAAAATTAATTTAGGCACCTAAAATAAATTTGTGCCTACTAGATTTATCAAATAAGTTTTAGGAATTTGCAATTTTGATATTTTTCTAATTAGGCCCCTAGGATTTTTAAAATTACATTTAGATCCTCCAAATCTTAAACCTTCTCTTCCAAATCTTGTTCATTGGTTTTTCAACAATAGGAATTGATTTTTTTTTCCAAGGTTAATTTTAAAAATTTTATATGGTCGCTTAATCTTAAATTTTAATTTGGTCGCTTTTCAAATTCTTTGTTTGAATATGAATTTTTAAATTTATTTTCTAAGTCAACTTTAATAAATTCTACATCGTCGTTTAATCTTAAATTTTCATTTGGTCGCTTTTCAAATTCTTCTTTTGAATATGAATTTTTTTAATTTATTTTCTAAGTCAACTTTAATATTTTTCAACTCTAGCTGCTTAGTTCTTAGGTTACATAATGATCTAGATAACATTTTTATTGCATCATACAATTTATCAATGAGAAGATGTTTTACCTCACTTATCGTGTCAGATTCGTAGGTCAAAGCTTCCCCTAGACGGTTGCTCTCTTCAGATGATGTGAAGTGTTCCTCGTTATGGATTGCCATGAATACGAAATCTTTGTTATGATCCCGAGTCTTCTAATGCCTCATCTTGAGTCGCCTTCAAGTTTCTTTGCTTGGATTTCATATGAGCCTGGTCTTTGCCCTTCTCTTTAGTTTTTTTTTGAGCTTGGGGTAGTTCTCCACGATGACCCTCCTCATCACAATTGAAGCATCTTACCTTTCACTTTTACTTCTTTGACAATATTGTATCCAGAGACGTGTTCGAGTCCGATTCCTTTTCAGCTATCAGGGCCATATTTCTTTGCGGATCACTTCTTTTAATCCTGCAATTCTTGACTCATGCACTTCCATAGTATTGAAAATGTGTTCTAATGTACTTACCTCGAGATTCTTCGACGTGTAGTAGGAATCCACCATTGACATCCATTCTTGAGTACGCGGAAAGGCTTTTAGAGCATATCTTAAAATATCACGATTTGGTATCTCTTCGTGGTTATTGAGATTTGTTGGGATCTCCTTGAGCCTGACATGAAGCTGTGCTACCTTTTCTAACTGGAGGTTGTTGAGTTGACTTCTTAGTAGGTCACGTTTTATCAACTTTGCCTTCGAAGTACCTTCGTGGAGCTTTAGAAATTTCTCCTAGAATTCTTTAGTGAAGTGATAGCTGCTTATCTTGTGAATTCACCCTCGAACATTAACAACCAGCCATTCTTCTCGATCCTCCCGATCTATTGCTCAGTTGGCGATTAGTCCTCTTGGACGATCCAACTCTAATACTAATTGAGATTGCTACAGAAGCGCTACGGATTGCTAGAGGGGGAGGGGCTGAATAACACACTTGCAAATACAATATTTTCTTTCTCTTACTACTTAGCAAGGCTACACACATATTAAGATAAATAAATAAGCATAAAGAGAAATGAACGCAGCTATTTACTTGCTTCACAATCTCCAGGGTGCTACACCCAAAGCCTATGCACAAGTCGCTTGTCCACTATCGTTCTCTTTGCTAAAGTGCCGCAGGCGGAGAAACCTTTTACAACGGGTGAGTACAAAATAAAAGAGGAAAGGAAAAACACTTTGAATGCGATTAGAGCTTTGATTGTGGTTGTGCAAATTTTTGATCATGAGCTCCTCGCCTCCTTTTATAAACTCTAGTTGTGGCACATTCGGTCGACTGAAAAACCATTATATCGAAAACTATTGATGTAGCAGGTCGATCTCATCCACGAGGAGGTCTTCGGTCATCCGGTTGTTGACGTGACATATTCTAGTTGCTCGAACCTCGGTCAGCTTGGATTATTGTTCTGGATCACTTAAATCGGATCTACGCGATATCGCCTACATCGGATCTACGCGATATCGCTTACATCGGATCTACGCTGCAAAATCAGCTTCCACATGGCTTCTGGCCACCCAATCCCAATATCCGGTTACTCAATCTGACTCCAGTGATAACCTGTCAAACGGATAATGGATATACTGTGCAGAGGTCGACCAAATCGGCTGGTTACTGAACCTTCTGACTAAGTCGTCTACGTCTGAGTCCGGCTATTGTTGAGTCTACCCCATCTCGAGAATAGTTTGCTCAACTCATCTCACCAACTTACCTTGCTTTAGAGTTCTCTTCAATAGGTTTTCGTATCTTGGATGCATTGAGTTCATCGACTCCCTTCTCGTGCCATCCTTCTTTGTGTCTTTTGCCAAGGTCTCACCGTCTCCGATGCTCTTCATCGTTTTCTGTCCCTCGGATGTCCCATACCTCCCTTCACCGTACTCCACTATATCTGAGTCATTAGGTACCTGTGTGTTCTTCTAAGTCCTTGCACACTTAGATATATATCAATAATAAAAGCAACGCCTAACCTAAACTACTTTGACAACACATCAAAATAACCATGGTTTAAAACACAAACCACTTGGGGTTCTAGAGATTTCCCCCTAGACCATTCGGGATACTAATAGCATTATGATTTAGTTAAAAATTAAGACTTAATTGAATTAAATTTTTTGTAATCAAATTAAAACTTATGTAATCAAATTAAATTAATAAACTAAATTATATGTGATTTAATTAAAATATATTAATTAATCTTATTTAATTTAATTAATTGATTTAATTAGATTAGTCTTATTAATTACATTAAATCTGATTTAATAATTATTATTAGAATAATTGAAAATTTTAGATAAATTATTTTTTAAAATTAATTACTTAAGATGCATTTTATTAAATTAAACTTAAATATAAATTTTAATTAATTTAATCGAATTAATCTCATTTTGTTATATAAATTAGATTAAATGAAAAATTATATAGTTTAAATAAGTTTAATTTAATTATATTAGATTCATTAAATTTTAATTAATTTTATTCTAATTGATTAAGTTAAAATGGAATAATGAATTAATGATAATCGGCTACGATACAAATATCATTATTAATAATTAATTGCTCTTTAAATAAAATAAATATAATAACTATTAAATATTTATGCTTAATAACGTTAATTTATAATATGGTCTCCTTCATTGCAAATACACATTGTTCAATTTCACGCTGGTGAGAACACCTTAAGCATTTCTAATTTCTATGGACAAAGCACACAATAAGGATCTCCTTGTCATCCTCGATGCTTTAGCAACATTTGTGGATGTCTTTTTTGCCACCGATCATAGATTCTCATATGGGTGGTAGAACTGTCATTTTCCTAATATTCATTTAAGTTTAAATGTGTAAAATCTCAAGCATTTTGTAATTTTGATTTTTTGACTATCATGGTATAATTTTGATGTGGTACCATGTTATGTTGTTACAATTTAGAGACTTATTTAATCTAATACTAATTAAAAAAATATTTACATTAAGTTAAAAATGGTTACTAAGATCTTGCCAATTGATTACACTTTTCTAATATCTAAAGGAGTGTCGTGCATCAGATGAGAACATTAATTTTTATAGCATCCTTGTGAGTTCAACCATATAGTTTTTCATGACCCAGATCAAATAATTCTCTTAGGACATATAATACTGAAATTGATTTCTTGTCCGTTAATATATTTCAATTGCTACTTGGAATTGGAATTGAACTAACACCACTAGAGTTCTAACTCATTCAAGATACAACATAAGAATGCACAAGTATGATGGATACCATCACCTATGATGCATCATATATCTTAATGACCATGAGCTTTATTTGGTTTGTTTCCCCTATATTAAGTTCGTTTATACCATCTTTTTATAAGGTCAATGCTAATCATCCTCCTGGGCTATATTTAGGTAACTTTACTTACTCGTCTATGGCTTTAGTGATGGAGTTGAGGGAACAAAAGCTTCACCATCACTTGGTGCATTTCTACTATTATCGCCTCTATCATTACTTGCATTGTTGTTAATGTCATGATTGTCACTTGAACTTCTCGTTGTATTGTCATTACTTGCATTGTTGCCGAGCTGGGCAGCGCCAGCTTGTGACCCAAGCGGGGGCAATGAATGATGAGGGGCGAGCGTTTCGCCTTTTGCCACAATTACTTGCATTGTTGATAATACTTTTGCTCATTGTTTGTAACCTAGTGGTTTTGGCTAATCATTTATTCTCTTTTTCCATTGTCAAAAAATTTAATTACTATTTTTTTTTTTTGGTTAACTCTAATAATTGTAATTTTGTAAAAGAAATAAAACCTAATTAAAACCAAATGACAAGATTTTAAATTATTTTACTTCATCTAAGAGTTTTATTTAGGGTTTATCAAACAAAATATAAGAAATAAAATGATATTTAATGCAAAATTATTTTTTGTTAAATTCTAATAAATAAATTTCAAATAAAATTACATGAAATCATACAAATATATGTTTAATTAAACAAAAAAATGACATTCTTAATGATAAAAGAAAAATTCTTCAAAAGATCATTTAAATCTAAAATTATTCCAATGTTAATTTATAAGAAACATACATGCCCATATTTGTAAAGGAGCAAGGTTTCATTTTCTCAATGGTAATTCTAGTGAGATACCTGCAAAAGTTCATGTAAATCATTATGAAATAAAAGAATTATACAATTTGTAAATAACTAAAGTTAAAAATTAAAACTTAATTAGTTAAAAGCGTATTTAGTTGAAAATTGAAGTGATTAAATATATTAATAAATATAAAAGAAGTATATAATAATAATAACGACAACAACTAAGCCTTATCCCACTAGGTGAAGTCGATTATATATTTTATTCTACGCCATTAGACTCTATCCCCTACTATATTATCATTTATATTTAAATAAATTTTATCTTGTATTATTGTTGATAATCAAGTCATTTTTGGTCTTCCTCGTTTAATATACATATTCATTTATTTGTCGTCTAAGTACATGTCTGTACCATTTTAAACATGTCTCCTAGAGTTTTCCCTCAATTGATACAACCCCGATTTTATAATATTTTCATTTCTTATCTAGTCCATTCTTGTATGTCCGCACATCCACCTTGATATCATCTCTGGGACTCTCATCTTTTGCTCATGTGCTCGAGTCATAACCTAACATTCAACTCTATATATCAAAGCAGGTTTAACTACCATTTTGTAAATCTTACGATCACAAAAAAACACATGACGCTCTTCTTTATTTCAACTGTCCTGCTCTTATTTTATGTAAGATGTCTCTCAATCCCTCCATCCTTTTACAAAAATGAACCTAAATACAAACTATCAATTACAAATAACTCATAATCTCCTATCTTAATAATTATCTCATTATGAACTTAAATTTCATATATCACGTCTTTACTTTACTAAGCTTAAAACCTTTCACTTCAAACGTTTTCCGTCGAGATTGAAATTTAACATTTACTTCTTCAAGTGTCTCATCTACCAAAACAATATTATATGCAAATAACATGCACATCGTATCTTGGATGTGTCCAGTTCGTCTATGATTTATGTAAAAAATAAGAGTTAAGAGTTAATCCTTGATGTAACTATATTTTTATGGGAAACACTTCAGTTAATCCGCGTGAAGTCTCGACTCTTGTCATTACATCTTCATACACATCCTTAATTAGTTCAATATACGCTATGCTAATATCTCTCTTTTCTAGAACTCTCTATATAATTTTCCTTAAAACTCTATCATAACTTTTTTAAGTCAACGAATACTATGTGTAAGTTTTGCTTTTGTTCTCGATATTTCAATTAGTTGTTTGAGAAGATGCATAACTTCTAGCATTAATCCAAATTAATTTTCGGTCAACGTAGTAGAAAGTCTTTTTTTCTCTTACTTTTTCTTAAAATTTCATGTATGATTCATTAATTTAATACCTTTATAGCTTGCACAGTTTTGTACTCTCATTTATTCTTATATAAGGAAATTAGAGTATTTACTCCATTTTTTTCGTTTTCAATATTAGATTGAATAACTTTGTAAGCCATTCAATAACTTATTTCTTTGGTACTTCAATATCTTTATCGGAATATCATTTGGTCCAACTATTTTTTTCATTTCTCATCCCATTTAAAACTTATTCTATTTATAAAATTTGTCTTTTTAATAAAAAAATAAATTTTTATACTCATTTGACTACTTAAATTATCTAAGTTAAGTTGATCATCTAAACGTTCATTAAAAAATTGATGGAAATGCCTCTTCCATCACTTTTTTTATTTCCTCATCATTTAATAGTACCCTATTGCATTCATCTTTAATTCATTTTATTTGGATAACATCTCTTGTCTTCCTTTCTCTTGGTTTAGCTATTTTGTAAATGTCCATTTCCCCTTCTTTTATATCTAATTTTCGATATAAACATTCAAAAATTTCATTCTTGATTTTATTCACTACTTTTTTGGGTTTTCTTTTGGCTACTATATACTTTTTAAAGTTTTCCTCATTCTTATAAGTGTATAATACTTAAAAATCATTTGTTTTTTCTTCATTTTCACTTTTATTTAGTGGTGTATATCTCTTTGACTCGCTGGGTATACTCTTGACTAATATTTTCAACTTTAATGCCATCTTATCTTATGTCGTATTCGAGTCACCGTGTATTGCTCCTAATACTTGTACTTCTATCCTCTTTTTAAATATATTTTGCTTCCCATTCTTTAATTTTCACCACTTAAATTTAGGAGTCATGCACATTTTCCTTCTATTGATATTATGCTTGAGGCGCATCTTCAACAATAGTAACCTATGTTGGGTAGTTAAATTTATGACCTTACAATATTTACTAATCTTTCTATTATTCTTTCTAACCATAAGAAAGTCAATTTGCGACTTATTATTCCCACTTTTGAACGTGACCAAGTATTTTTTTCTCTTAAAAACATATTAGTTAGTATAAAGTCATATGCTATTGCAAAATCTAATATAATTTTTTCTTTTTCATTTCTTGTTTCAAACCCATATCCCCATGCACTTTATCATATTCCTCATCTTTCACTCCTATATGCTCATTTAGATCTCTTCCTATTAACATCATTTCGTTTGCGGAATATTTTATAATGCCTTATCTAGATCGTTCTAAAATTTAGATTTAATGTCTTCATCTAATTCTACTTAAGGTGTATATATACTAATTATATTAATAATAATTTCTTTCGCTACCACTATCTTGAGAGCTATAATCCTATTCTCTTTCTAGCTACTCCTACTACTTTATCTTTTAACAAACCATCTACAGCAATACCTACTCCGTTTTACTCTTTCTTGTATACCATAATTTAAAATCTAAATTTTCTATCATCTTTGCCTTCTTTCCTACCTATTTTGTCTTGTACACATAAAATTTTAAATTTTCTCTTATTAATCGTATTTACTACCTCCATTGCTTTATAACGTTCCTAGGTTTCATGTTTCAAATCTTAGACAATTAGTTTTCTTATAATGTTTATTCGTATCCAACCTATGTGCGAGAACATTTGCATATTTAATACTACTCCCAAGTTTTCATAAAGATATAGAGGTATTTGCTAAGACGTTACAGTCAGATTATATAGCACGTTCGAATATTTGCATGAAAGTCCACGCTGGCTATCAACCTAATGCTCAACCTTCACTCTTTTTCATTCGAGCTTGGGATCGACATCGATAAGTTTAACTAATAAAAGATAATTGTTATTATTAATAATTTAATTAAATAAGTGCTGAACTTGTATCGACGTGACAAAATACAAGTCCAAAGTTTTAGAGATTGAAACTCCATCATAGTTCAAAATTTTAAACCTTGATCAAGCACACCCTAGTTTGTACTTCTACTTATGTAGGGCTAGTTTTTGTTATATAATGATAATGGAATTTATAAAAATATACTAGTAAAGGAAAAAAATAAGGGATTACCATTGGTTACCTTTTTATAGGATGAATTAAACTAAGAAATACCAAAAGCAAGTATAGGATAAATAATTTTTTAAAAGGAGAAAGCTAGGGTTTTGTGAGAAAACTACCTAAATGCATGAGGGATGCATGCGTATTCTTCTGTTGAAATTGCCATATGGTGTCTCAATCAAGTGTGCTTTCCATAAACACAAAAAGAATATTCTTATTATAGCAAAAATGTTATCTCTTACTATAGCTACAATAGTTCGTCCTTTTCTTATACAAAGAACTATAATAAAGATGAGTTGCGAAGGAGGTATCATGGATGAATGTTCCTATTGTCGATTGATCGGTAGCTATGCCAATGAGTGTCTTTATTTTGCTAATAGACAAGATAGTGGCTGATGTTTGATCATTGCATGAGCAATGATGGTGGTGTATGGATGATGCATAGGTGGTGCAATGTTGCTGTGATGTATGAGACATTATGGTTGTGTGAGTAGTTATAAAGCTTCTTTTAGCAATGCTAGCATGATGCCTTGGTCGTCAAATGGGGATGTTCCATTGGGAAGTGGAGTTTTTTGGTCATGAGTTCTTGCAATGAGCTCCCGTAGACAATGGTGATGGGAGGATCTTTAGACAACATCATGAGTGGTTGCACTGGGAATAGCAGCTTGTGGGGGGTTCGATAGGCGATGAAAGAAGACCCTATCACTTCACATAAGATCAAGTGGTTAGGAAAGTCTACTTTGAGGAAAATTTTATGGTATAAAATATCATGTCGGTTGACACCGGTGAAATTTTCCATTCCACCACTTGATTGACACTGACATGGTTTCGCAAGGTTGTGAAGGATGCAGTGACATCGTTGCTTCCTCAATTTTTTTAAATTTAATTTAATTTTTGTTTTTATTTATTTATTTATTTATATTTTTTTAAAATATTTAATTCAAATTCCTTTCTCTCTTAATTTTTTTTTCCTCGATTTGTTTAATTCTGTATCCTCCTTTAATTTTTCCCTTCTTTAAAGTGATTAATTTTTTCCTCCTCTTTCTATCTAAGAGATAAATAGAGAAAAAAAAATTCGATTAATTTTTTTTGCTCTCCATTTGTCCATGAGGTAAAAAGAGAAAATAAACCTCTTTAAGATGGAGGCAACAAACACTTAGAAAAATAATAAATAAATAAATATAATTTCTAACATAATAAAATACACAATTATGAATTAAATTATTATATAAATTCGATTTAATTTTAAATTGATTAAAATAAATCTAAATTAAATTAAATTTACACCTATTTGATACTATCATTTTTTTACTTAATAATTATCAACATTTCATGAGATAATATCAAAATTTAAACTCAATATTTAACATCTCAAATATAACGCAATACTATAACCATCAAATATTAGTAAAAATATTTTTAATTAATATATTTATATTTAAAAAATATCAAAACCGTATTGGCATGATACACGTGTCGATACGGTACCAAAATCGTATGTTGTGGTTGTAAATTGAAACTTCGACACGGTTTGAAATTTTAAACCTTGGAAGATTTAATGCGCTTTGAGATTTGACTTAAGGGATTACCCTAACTTATAAATTGCATGTTTAATTGTTGCGTATGAGTGGATAAAGAAGAAGAATTAAATCAGGAATTTAGATCTAAGACCATGTTATGTAGCTTAAAAAATTGCACAAGGATCAAACTCAAGCTCACATAACTTGCAAAGAAGAAAATATTAATCCATTACATAAGATCCTAACCTCTTTTATTAACCAAAAATAATAAGACCAATTCTTCTAAAGAACCTAGGTTATTCCAAAAAAAAAATACATATAACAAACTTATTTAAAAAGTTTAACATTATAATATTGGGTATTTAAAGTTAACCCTAATTAACTCTATACGTGTTCATCCCATTCATGAATTACAAAAAATTTAATTGGTGTGGAAGTTTTTTTTTTACAAAAATCAGGTTTGTAATTCTTGTGACATGTTTTTCAAGGTGGCAAAAGGCGAAATGCTCGCCCCCAACGCCCTCGCCAACCCGTTCCAGGACCAACACAAAGGAGATAAATCACGGGTTAC
>JBBUKS010000100.1:13149455-13211242 GCA_038050645.1 Hedychium gardnerianum
GTTGAGTTTGGTTTTGATTTGAATAAAATTTATTTTCGTTTAAACCTAGAGGCGACTCCTCTTCGTTGGCGAATCCCTTCTCTGCAATCTCTTTTCGAACGTCGCACCGGGAGATTTTCTCCCCTGCGCCACTTGTACAATAGTTGACTGATATACTTACATTAGTCGACTGATGCACTATTTCTCATCCATTCTAATGAATGAGTCACATTTAATTTCTTTTACCCTCGTTCCAAATTATCTTTTCTTAAATCATACCTTGTGTCAAAAACCTCCTGTTTCCTTGTACTTCCATTCTTGGAGCTTTTTCATCTCTTCAATGCCTAACATCCGATCACCTGATCTATTAGAGCTTTCCTTTTGTCAAGAATCCTATCTCCAACCTTCTTGGACTTCATTTCCTTACATTCAGCCACCAACCTGCTAGGACTTACTTTCTGCTAAGAATCCAGTCTCCAATCTTCTTGGACTATTCATCTCTGTCAAGCTGATTTCTTCTACACACTTGATAATCATGTGAGACTACTACATGAGTTGCCTTAACTTAAACGTTGTCCAACATCAAAACCATATGTAAAACTATATGCATGGGGTATGATTGCACCAACAAGATCACCTACAAACATTGTTTTGATCAGTTGAAAGCTTGATTTGGTGATTAAGAGATATATTTAAATATATAATGTGGGTTAATGCACCCTTTCACCTATGGTTAAGATTACTTCAATTTGACTCTTTCATAGCTATATTTCAATGGCCCCTTCACTATTTGGACATCATGAATACCTTTCCCTCCATGGTGACGTGACAAAAGAAGTATACATGCAACAACTTCTAGGGTTTGTTGTTAGCGGAGAGGTTTTATGTTGGGTGAGAGTGATCTAGTATGTAAGCTAAAGAAATGAATTTACTATTAGTGAAGTAATCTCATAAAGAATAGTTTACCAAATTCATTGCCTCTCTTCTTTAGTTTAGGATAATTATAAGTGTCTCAGATTATTTAGTATTTCATCTAACCTATTTCATATTATATCATATAATTGGTATTGGCACTGTAAGGATCATGAGATTAAAATTCCATCTTTTATCAATACTTTCAATCTAGGTATTTAGATGATTTGAGAGATTCTCTTAGATAGAGATGACCTATTAAAGTGAACACATTTATATCTCAGTGGAAATATGCACTTAATCAATTTTGAGAAAATTAGTATGTTGAGAGCTAAGCTAGTTGATACCCTTATAGACCTAAGTTTCAAACTAATGCTAGGATGGGGAGATCTATTAACTTATCCAAGATACAGAAGATTGGTTAGGAAATTAGTCTCTCAATGTTAGGCTAGGCATACTATTCATAGTAACATGATCCATAGCTCCATGCCAAGATCATTTGATGGCATCAATGAGAATTCTATTATTCTTGAATTCTATAAGGGAATGTCTTCTCTTAGGATTGAGTTACCTTTAGGTTATAGGATAACATGCATGTTGATCAGGTATCCTATAAACAAAAGGTTCATATTTGGTTATTACATCCTTTTGAGAAGTAACACAAGGTTTTGGATGTGTAAGGAGTAAATTATAGTAGCTAGATCAAGTGCAAAGATAGAATATAGTGCTATGAGACTAGTGCATGTGTTAAATAGTTATGATATAGTTGGGACATGCATTTAAAGAGTTGATGAAGTTGTGATAACTTAAAGAGCTAATGTTGTATTGTGACAACCAAAGTAGCATGCATTTAGCCTATAATTCATTGATATAGCAAAAGCCAAAATCCATAAAGATTGATTGTTGACAAGGTTTAAAATTTTGAGTCATTTTCGGTTTGTGATTGGAATGATACAGTTTCGGTACCATATTGTACAAATATAATTTCGATATTTTTTAAATATAAAAATATATTAATTTCTATGTATTTTTATTAATATTTGATTGCTATAAATGTTTTTCCTTATAATTTGTTTCTATCTTCATCCTTAAAAAGGAAGGAGGAAAAAAAATGGACGAAAGAGGAAAAAAAATTACTAGTAGGAAAGGATTTAATTGTAAAAAAAATTAAAAGAGGAAAATAAATTAATTGTCCTAAACCTTAAACTTAAAAAGATGAAAACAACCCTAAACTCTAAATTCTAAATCTAAAAAGATGAAAATAGCCCTAAACCTTAAATTCTAAACCTAAAAAGACAAAATAAACTCTAAACCTAAGGGGAAAGAAGAAAAGAAAAATAAAATTAAAGTGAAATAAAATAACTAAAATAATCGACAGCATGCCCGCGGTTAAGCGAGGTTGCCGCGAGGTTGTTGTGAGGTCGCGATGACTTTGCGATCTCGCGGAGGCCTCCGCATGGCCGTTGTCGCCTTGTTGCTTGACCCCGGTGCTAGTGTCGGTGCTAGTGCCAATGCCGATTAATGAAGAAACGATAAATTTCACATGTGCCAACCGACATGGCTCAGTATCAATACCCATGATTGCCACTTTGTAAATAGGTGCAATCTAATAAAATTATTTCATCTTTTGTCTCTTAGTTTTATTGGTTGGTTAATTGATTATATTTTTTCATGAAATGGGTTAGATTGGTATTATTTTGGATACATCAAAATGTTTCTATTCAATCTAAATCGAATAGGTATAAGTACAAGTACCTTATGGAAGAATTGAGAAATTCTATGGGTCGAGTCATTAGATTCTCTTATTTATCACCTGTTATTACTATTTAGGCAGAATGTCGTTGCTTATTCTTACTAATAAAATAAATGAAATGGAAGAAAGGAGAGAAAGTGAGGAAGAAAGTGATGTAGAAACTACTTTCTAAAGGAAACCAAATTGGAACAAGCGGGATCTACCGAAAAAGACCCTTCCCTTTATTGGGAAGAAAAGGAGGATCCACACAAAATAGATCGAACGAAAAGAGATTCTAGTGGAATTTAATGTATCCTTTTGAAAAATCCCTTGTAACTTTTCTTTTCAATTATAAGTAGTGGAATCGTCCATCACGGTTTATACAAAATAATCGACTTGAATATTCTATATGAAATGAAATGTCACAATATTTTTTTTATGCATGTTTAAGTGATGGAAAACAAAGAATATCTTTTACACATCCACCTAGTTTATTGATTTTTTCAAAAATGATAAAACATAAAATTTCTTTGTACAGGATAGATTTTTTTTTCCATGAAGACTTGTATAATTATTGGGTTTCCATTGATCATATAGTAAATTTGCTAAGCCCCAGAGTTTCTAGAATTGAGTATATATCTATAGCAAGTTAGATTTTATATAATACTTTAGGGAGTGTTGCTGACCCAATTGTAAATGCCATGTAATACTAGAGACCTACTTGAAATTTTATATTGATGAATAATAAATGTAGATAGAGAGGACTACCTCTTTCCTCAATTACTCTAAATTAAAGTGACAGCTCTTGTACTGGTGTGTGTTTTATATCTTAATTTTTGTGCAATATAACAAACTACCAAAGCAAAATGATTTATCTAAGCAAAAGTGAATTGGCAGTAAAACAAAAAGAAATTGTCTAATCCTCATTAGGAGGATGTCTGAAATTCAACTTATCATTAGAATTCCTCTTAGTTGCTGTTTAAAATGATGATCATGAACTTCTTCAGCAAACACCCTTAGCTATTGTTCTAACTTTCTCAAAAGAGTGTCATGCTTGCCTTTCTTTTGCGCACTAATACTTGTGTTTAGTAACATGGATTTCTCACAAACATGCTCCTAAAATTCTTTCCAAAAGGGAATGACAAGTAGTAATGGCTAGATGCTCTATATGAAGAACATTTAAAATGAGGCTATGAACACAAGGTTAGGTGAGTGGCATTTTAGATCCACAAATTTGTTAACCAAGACAATGTTCATTATTCTTGACCATTAAAGAATTTTTTTTTTGAATCTGGGTGATACTTAATGGATTTCCATACGGCTTTTTGAAACATAGTATGCATGTTTTAGTACTACAACTTTGATAAGCAAACCAGAAAATGTGACTTTCTAGTTGCTGAATACTTGTATTACATCCTGTATTGATTCTCTATACATGTTTTGTTCAAAGTATAATATTTAGTCAATTTTGGAAGTCTACATTTTTTTTTGTTATATTGAAAAGAGAGGTGTTAGCATAACATATATTGAACTAATTAAGGATATGTATGATGAGGATGTAATGACAAGGGTGAAGGAAGATTAACCAAAATGTTTCCCATAAGATAGGGTTACATCAAGGATTAACTTGAAGTCTATCTTTTTACATTAATTATGGATGAACTCACTGGATACATCCAAGATATGGTACTGCGATTCATGTTGTTTGCATATGATATTGTTTAGGTAGATGAGACATGTGAAGGAGAAATGCTAAACTCAAATCTTGGCAGAAAACGCTAGAAGTGAAAGGTTTTAGGCTTAGTAGAGTACAAATAGAATATATGAAATTTAAGTTTAGCAATATTAGACGTAATGAGACAGTTGTTAAGATAAGATCATTTTTGCAAAAGAATGGAGGAATTGAGAGAGATGTCTTACATAATACAAACGGGATAGTTGAAATGGAAGAGAGCATTAGGTGTTCTTTAAATACCTCTAAGACTTAAAGGAAAGTTTTACAGAACAACGGTTAGACCTGCTATGTTACATGAAGCTGAATGTTGGGTTATGATGCGTGCACATGAGCAGAAGATGAGAGTTGCAGAGATGATGATGTTAAAGTGGATGTGCGAATATAAAAGGATGAACATGATAAGAAATGAAAATATTAGAGAGAAAGTCGGGGTTGCACTTGAGGAAAAACTAACACGTTTAAGATGGTATGAACGTGAAAAAATAATAATATGACGATCAATAAATGCTCTAGTTAGGCAATGTGAAAATATGACAAATTTTCATATCAAACTAGGAAGAGGAAGTGCAAAAAAGACTTGGATAGTAATAATAAAATAAGATAAAATTTATTTAAATATAAATAATAATATAGTAGGGAATAGAGTCCAATGGCGTAGAAGAATCCATATAGCTGACCCATCTAGTGGGATAAGGCTGAGTTTTTGTTGTTGTATTCTTTTAGATTTGTAGTAAAGAGCGGGTGCTTCAATAAGGTGTATAGTATTCAAATTAAGCACAACCCAATTTGTTGGCAACTTTGTTGTGTAAAGCTAACGTTTCTAGTTTTCTAATATGTTTTTACCTGTTCCATATTGTATCCAAGTGTTGAGTTACATTACACTGGGTTATCATGTGTGTTTTGCATATATTTATTGACAATTTCAGGTGATATACCAGGAAGATCATGCAGTTTTTATGATAGACTGACCTTTTGTGTGCAGGAATGGACTATCATCACAGGTGAAACCGATCACATTTCATGAGTTAAATTTTGATGATCCACAAACTTCTAGGGAAGAAAGATCATTTCGATTATGGATCAACAGTCTTGGACTTTCAATGTATATAAATAATGTGTTTGAAGATCTTAGAAATGGGTAAGTTGTTTGTAATAACATTTTCCTTGCTAGTTTTTCATTTGTTTCTGTATTACAATTGAACCTAGCATTTTAGCTGGTAAATTACTTTGAACTTGCAGATGGGTCCTTCTAGAAGCCCTTGACAAAGTGGTTCCTGGAGTAGTTCGCTGGAAGTCTGCAAATCGACCTCCAATGAAAATGCTATTCAAAAAAGTAGAAAATTGTAATCAAGTTATCAAAATTGGGAAACAATTGAATTTTTCTTTAGTTAATATTGCTGGGAATGATATTGTGCAAGGTAACAAGAAACTCATATTGGGTAAGTTCTGAAAATTGAAATATAAGTTGCCTTTCTATTATAATTATGCAAATTAAACTGATTGTTTATCAGAGTGTATGATCACATATTCAATGTAAAAGATATTCTTTTACTATATCACTGGCACTTTATATCTCAGTGAAGATTGTCCTATTGTAACTATTAATTTTGTTACAGCTTTTCTATGGCAACTGATGAGATACAACATTCTCCAACTTCTGAAGAATTTGAGATTTCATTCTATTGAAAAGGAGATAAAAGACGTAGATATATTGGATTGGGCTAATAATCAAGTAAAGAATTGTGGAAGACATTCACATACGGACAGCTTCAAGGTACTTGATTCTCCAATCATAAATGAATTGTTGACTTCCCCACTTTTAAGAATTAAAACTCTTTTTCTTCTTGATAGTTTTATCAAATACTCATTCTTGAAACTCTCCATACTAGTTTATATTAGCAATTGGGTTGCTAGTAGGACGAATTACCAAATCTCAAAGCACATGGTCAATTTTCTTAAGAGTTAACTCACCCTCATCAACGATGTGCAATCATGGCTAGGTAAATTCTATTTAGGATATAATGAGATTGACTACTCTTTTGCAACTTCCACTGTCGAGGAAGACCCTATAAATACATTAAAGTCAGAAATAAGATCATTCGAATTCATCTATCAGAGTGTGCAATTTGGTGGTTAGTGCTTCAACTGTAAAAGAAAGAAGGTTGCAATTAAAAGTTTAGAGTAGGTTTGCTAATTGTTGGAATACAAATTTTATTGAAAATTGCAATTGAGTACAACAAAGTATCCTGTTTGTTAGTAGGAGTGACAAGGTACCCATGAGTTTTTTTACTATTAATACCCATATTTGATGGACGATTAAAAAAGGGAAGTTTCTAAAATAGAAATATTTTGAAAAAATTAAGAAAAAAAAGGAGAAATTAATATTTTATTCAGGAGGAGAAGAGAAAATTATTGGTGCAGAGAGCACTATAATCGAACTTGAGTTTTGATGTTAGCAAATGTTTAAAGTTAGGACTTAGTAGTAGGTCAAGTGGACCGAATATTAGGCAACGAAGACTTGACGGATCAAGGATACTAGACACTAAGCAGGAAGCCCAGATGGGTCGAACTTGACATCTGATAAGACAGACTCGATGGGTTAGCGAGAACCATACATCGAGGCAAGGGAAGTCCTGATGGGTCAAGAGATTTGATGTCAAGCAGAGGAAGTCCAAACAGGTCAGCTAAACCTGATGTTTGGCACTAGGTAAGGTGAGATAAGTTCCTGGAGTAGAGAGGTCCTGCTTAGGACAAGTGAGGTGGGTTCTCTCTATGGGAACATACTTAGGCGTCGATCCGGCCAAGGATCCTACTCGGATTTCGAAGTCGATTAGACAATTAACCAACTGCCAAAATCTTATTTTTTATACGTTACATGTTTCTGTGCTAACTCGATTGTAGGGTTCGGGCAACCGAACCGGTGTTGTTCAGTCGACCGGATGCTGAGGTGGCACAGGTCTGTGACTTGGAAGCGGAGTCTTCTAAAGTGCTGACGTGGCGGCTGATGTGGACAAGATAAGTGACAGAAGGCTGACGTGTCAAAGGACAACTCTTGGTGTACTGACGTAGCGACTTGTGCGGTCAACGATAAGGGTTGTGAAGCTAACGTGGCCAAGGATCGACGTCGGGATGCTGACGTGGCGGAAGACCACTGGAAGATTGCTAGTCCGGTCGACCGATTGCATTGGTAGACCGAAAACTTAGGTCGACTCCGAATCAGACGATTTATTAGTCGACCGAACATGGGGTTTGGTCAACCGATCAAATACTATAAAAGAAGCTCGATGAGAAGGCTTTCCGACATCAACTCTTATACGTCCTCTCACTCTCGCCTTATGCAAACACTCTGACGCAAAGCCATTGCGCTCCTCCGACAACGAAGCTTTGTGCCAATCTAATTGTCGTATTTCTATTCGTGCTTTCATCTCTAAGGGGAGGTAAACTTAGTATTGCACTCTATCTTTATAAGAGGCAAATCTTTTCCTGGAATAGTTTTCGGAAAGAGATCGATAGTGAATTGCCCACTCGAAAGCGATCAACGATCGCGGGCCTTGGACTAGCAGCCTGAGGCTGTGAACCAAATAAAAACAAACGTGCATTTGTGTGATTGGTTTTTCCGCTGCGTCTTACTATTATAACTCATAAAAGAAAAGTTTTAAAACAAAAGATTTTACGCGCGCTATTCAACCCCTCTAGCGCTTTTCAATTCTACAAAAATATTTTCATGCCTAAGTGCACATAGCTCATTTTAAGGTCCCTATTTTTTTGTGTTTTTGAACATACAAGAAGTTCTACTAATAAGAGGTTATTGGTAAATATATTTCGAAATTGAGATGCATAATCACAATATTTAGGTTTCTAAAGTTCTAGTAGCTTTCTTCAGAAGAGATGTCTCCCAGAAAATGAGATATCTGTTCCAATTAATTCAATGAATGTAAATAGTGTTCGAGTGACTTTCTCTAGAAGAGATGTCTCCTTGTTGCTTGGTATTGCAGACAATGGGATATTTGTTCCAATTAATTCAACGGATGCAAATGGTGATCTTTATCTTTCTTATTTATCTAAAAAAGAACCTAGTAGATCAAGAATTGAAGAGATGATTAAAATATATTCTCATAGAGTTGATGCAGACGAGGATGTTTTCTTGATTTATAAATTTTATATTTTGTATATATTCGTTTGTGTTTTATTTTTTTCTAGTACATATAAAGGACATATATGTCTTGTCTATATTATAGATGATTTTTACAATTTAGGTAGATTCAATCGAGTTGAAGTCATCCATCAATTTTTTGTTACACAATTATCTATGTTTGGTGATTTGTTTTCATTGAGTAATATGAATTGACCACTTCAGTTTTTTGCCTAAACGGATTTATTGGTCTTTCTTGCTGTAAGTTTATATTTGCTTGTATGTTTTTTTTTTTTCTAAATAGACATTAGTATCTAATATATGATTTATAAAATAGACATGATTTCTAGAGCATGTGTAATCTAGAGATTATACAATTCTGATGTATCACGAATAAGTGGTGGCTACTCCTTCACATATTAATAAAGCGACATTTTACTGAACCACGTGAACAAGTTTCAGTATTACCCATTTCTTGTATCCAAGTTTCAAAATTTCAAAAACATATACCGCTTTCCCGTTATACCCCTCCTTTCCGTATGCTCGTCTGAACCAAAAAAATAACCAAACTATTTTTGTCATAAAGTCCCTAGTTCCCGACCCCATTTCCTTATTAAGCTTATTCGTAAAAACCTTTTCTAAACCTTAATCTCCTTCCTTTATCTCCGTCTGGACGAGTTTCCTTCATTGTCGTCCAATCTAAAATAGTGCATTGGCGCTCGGCTAAAGCTCCAGCATCACCGCCCAAGCTCCTCCATCATCACCTTCTTCTATTATTTTCCCTTGGTGGTCCCCGATAGTCATGAGGTCCTGCGATTTTCAAGGTTGGTGAAAAATCGCAACCCTATTCCCTTCGGCTAAAGCTCTTGCATCGTCGTTCGGATCTCTACGTTGTGAGAATCGAAACTCATCTCCCTCTGGCAAAACTTTATTCTGGTTTTGACTTTTCTTTCGGCTACAAAATCACTTCCTCACACAATGTCGGAGCTTCAAGGTTCTAACTTACAATCATTTCTAAAAGTAATACTTTTTTAGGTTATATGTTATTTATTTTTTCACCATCCGTGTCCCTTACATTTTTGTCATTTGCTCATTGTTCTAGTGACTAAATTTAGTTTAACTTAATTTTATTGTATTTTATAAAGCTTGATGTATTGTTCTACGGTAGGACATTCAAGAAATTGCATCAACTTCTCGAAGAAAGATGCAATTATCAATTTTGGAAAAAAAAATACACTGGATGAGTAAATTAAAACATTTTATATGATTTTTTTTTCTAAAACTTCCATAAAGGGAAGGGTCCATTCAAGAATACATGAAAAATACATTCGACTTATAAGCAGTGACCCCTTTGTGTCATTCCTCAGCATACTAGAAATTTCACAACTTAGGGATTACTAGTTAACATATTTGAGAATTGAGATTCGAAAGTAATGACATTTAAATTCTCCAATGTGATTGTGTCCTTCACAACGAAAGATGTAACATTATGTCTTGGAAACCCAGATAGAGGCATATATGTTCAGATGTATTCTAATGTTGTTTCTGCTGGATTATTTGAATGATTTTTTTTCAAATAAAGAACTTAATTGATCCAGATTGAAAAAACTATTGAGGATATATATTATTTCTATGTGGATTCAGATAAGGATGTTTTATTATTTTGTAAATTTTATATTTTGTATTTTTTTTTTTTTGTGTTTTGTTTGCTTCTAGTACATGTAAGCTATCTTTAGGGCCTATAGATATTGTCGATGATTTTGACAATCTAGGAAGTTATAATTGGGTTGAGGCAATATATAATTATATGACTCCTCAATTCTCAATATTTGAGGATGTTTTTTCATTGAAGATTCCTAGTCCTACCCTTTCGCTGCCTTATTGAAGGAATTTGCTTATCTACTTGCTATAAGTTTTGATTATCTAGTTAATTTCTTTCACAAATAGGCAATAGTATCTAATTGTTAAATTATCATATAGGCTTCGTTTCTTGAGCATGTCCCTTTCAACAGCCAAACAACATTGTAGCACTGAGAATAAGTGGAGTTTTACTTATTCTCATAAAAAGAAAGTAAGGGCTCTATTTAAAAGTTATATACTATTGCCTGAAAAAATTAACTAGCTAATCAAAACTTACAGTAAGTAGACTAATAAATCCCTTCATATAAGCAGTGAGAGGGTAGGATTAAGAATCTTTGATAAAAAAATATCTCCAAATATTGAGAATTGAGTCATATAATTATATATTGCCTCAACCCAATTATAACTTCCTAGGTTGTCAAAATCATCAATAATATCTATAAGTTCTAATAGTAGTTTATATGTACTAGAAACAAATAAAACACAAGAAAAAAAAATACAAAATAACATAACAACCTTATCTGAATCCACCTAGAGATAATATGTCCTCTTTTCCAATCTAAATCAATTAAGTTCTTTATTTGAAAAAAAATCTTTCAAATAATTTATCAGAAGCAACATTAGAATCTATCTGGACATGTATGCTTCTTCTATTTAGGTTTCCAAGCAATAATGCTACATCTTTCGTTGTGAAGGACACAACCACATTGGAGAATTTAAATGTCATTATTTTCGAATCTTAATTCTCAAATATGTTGACTTGTAATCCCCTAAGTTGTGGAATTTTTGATATGTTGAGGAATGACAAAGGGGGTTACTGTGCATATAAGTCGAATGTATTTTTCATGGAGATGTATACTTGAATGGACCCTTTCCTTTGTGGAAGTTTCATAAAAAAATTCTATAAAATATCTTAATTTACTCATCTAGTCTAATTTTTTCTCAAAAGTTGATAATTACTTTTTTTTAATGCAATTTCTTGAATGTCCTACCGTAAAATAATACAATCAACTGTATAAAATACAATCACACAACTTTGGTAAAATTAAGTTAAACTAAGTTTAGTCATTAGAACAAAGAGATAATGACAAAAATACAAGAGATATGATAAGTGATGAACACAGATGATGAAAAATAAACAACAAATAATCTAAAAAACATTACCTTTGGAGATATTGTAAGTTAAAAACTTGAAGCTTCGATATTGTGTGAGGAAGTGATTTTGCAGTCAGAAGAAAAATCACAAACCAAAATAAAATTTGGCCGGAGGGAGATTAGAGTTTTGATTCTCATAACGTAGAGCTCCGGACAACGATGCATGAGCTTTGGCTGAAGGGAATAGGGTTACGATTTTTCACCAAGAAAAACTTTGAGCTTTGAAATTGTGTCGGGACAACACTGGACCTTAAGGTTGTCGGGGATTGCCGAGGGAAAACAATAGAAGGTGGTGGTGATGCAGGAGCTTGGGTGATGACGTAGGAGCTTTGGTCGGGCGACAATGCATGATTTTAGGTCGGACGACGATGAAGGAAACTCATCTGGACGGAGATAAAGGAGAATGGCCGGGAGATTAGGGTTTAGGAAACATTTTTACGAATAAGCTTAAGCGAGAAATGGCATCCGATGGCATCAGGAACTTTATGACAAAAGTGGTTCATATGTTTTTTTGTTTGGACAAGCATGTGGAAGACAACGGGAAAGCGGGTATGTGCTTTTACAAGTTTTGAAACTTGGGTATGTGAAATGAGTAATATTGAAATCTATTCAGGCGGTTAAAAAAGTGAGAGCTTTGTTGGATAAAGTCTCATTTGCACTTGCACCGATAATTATTAGGGATATTCTGAGAGAAACATTCTTTGAATTGCAGTTGATAGTTAATTATTTTAGATTTTGTAAGTTATTATTGATCTAGTCCTTGTTCCGACCAAATTGTCATTGTTTGACTCCCCTTGTTACCTCGAGGCTACACCATATATATTAGAGAAATTACTATTGTATAGTAGGGAAGGATCATAATCTAGTTAATATCAGAGTTGTATTGTTCATCCGAATTAAATTAAGGGGCTTTCAATGTAGAACATGCAACTAAATAAAAGGATTAAAAAATTACTTGAAATTATCTAAAAAGAAGGCCTTTAGTGGATCTTTATCCTAAATTAGTTGCTTGTACACAAATGATGAGAAACAAACATGACAAAAGTTGTTTTAATTATAGGATGAAACGTCCGACTAATACTCCAATGTGACTAAAGATGGTACCTTAAAAGAAGAGGACCTAGAGAGAATTATATGATTCTAAAGCAAAGCATGATGTAGAGGACATAACTGTAAAAAAAGAACATGTGGTTGATGGGCAGAAAAGCACGGAAGGATGTTGAAAATAATTACAACACATACAAAATTAGAGATTGAAATGCTTAAAACAAACTAAATTAATCTGTATATGTTAACTTATAACAATAGCTTCCAATCTCATCTTATTAAGTTCTTAAATCTTGATTCCTCCTTCTAGCCTCCTCTTCATCATTCCCTTTAGAAAGTGAAATAATCTCTCTATCTTCCTACATATTATTTATCTCATTCTTTTTTGGTCCCAATCTTCCCCACATCTTGCTTTATTTTCAATATCCTCATTTTTTGTTCCATTAACCACCTCTTCTTGTTGTATAGTTATGTCCTCCAGATTATGCCTTATTTTGGGATCATACAATTCTCTTTTCTTTTGAGGTACCATCTTTAGTCATATTGGAGTATTAGTCGGAGTATACCTATAATCATAGTGACTTTTATCGCATCCTCTCCTAGTCATTTGTATACCAATAACTAGTTTAAATGAGGATCCACTATAGGGTGACACTATAGGGTGGCTGATTTTGGAGATCTTCTGTTTATATAATTTTAAGTAATTCTTTTATTTAGTTGCATATTCTACATTAAAAGCTCCTCGATTCAATTCAGATGAACAATACAACTATGACATTCACTATAGTATGATTCTTCTCTTAGTATGTAGTGATGTCTCTAGTGGATATGGTGTCGCTTCGAGATAACTTATAAAATTTGAAATAATTAATTATCAACTACAATTTAGAGAACGTTAGAATATCCTTAATAACCTTTGCAAGTGTGATTTTGTACAATAAAATCCTCACTTTATTAATATGTGAAGTAGTAGATCTCTACTTATTTATTTGTGGTCTATTAATACCATATCGTCTTTGGATTGACACATGCTTTAGAAATCATGTCTGCTTCATAAATTATATATTATATACTTGTCCATTTAGAAAAAAACACACTAACAAATATAAATTTATAACAAGATGATGAGCGAATACTATTAGGTAAGGAACTAAGGTGGTGGTCAGTACATATGTATTACAACAAGAAGACTAACAAATCAAGGAACTGAGGTGATCAATTCATATATATTACTCGATGAATGCAAATCACCAATTGTAGGTAATTGTGTAGTCAAAAATTGATGGATGACTTCAACTCAATTGAATTTACCTGAATTGTCAAAATCATCTATACTATGTACAAGACTTATAAATATCTTATATGTATTAGAAGAAAACAAAACACAAACGAATATATATAAAATACAAAATTTATAAAATAGTAAAATATCCTCATCTGCATCAACTCTACGAGAATATATTTTAAATATCTCTTCAATTCTTGATCTACTAGGTTCTATTTTAGAGAAAAAAGAAAGATAGAGATCACCATTTGCATCAATTAATTGTAATAGATATCCCATTGTCTCTAATACCAAGCAACAAGGAGATCCCTTTTGGAGAAAGCCACTGGAGCACTAGAGAATCTAAATGTTGTGATTTGTATCCCAACTTTTAAATATATTTACCAATAGCCCCTTATTTCGTGGAACTTCTTGTATGTTCAAAAACACAATAAATGAGGACCTTTTAATGAGCTCTGTGTCTATTATGTAGATGTACAAAAATATATACTTTTCCTTGACTTGGTGATCCGAAAAAAAAAAGTCATTGAAATGGTCTAATACATTGATACACTGAAGTTTTTTTTCCAACATCTATTGGTGCCTTCCTCTTTGAGCTAGTTGTTTATTTTTTAAATTTCACTTAAGACAGCTGGAGCACCCTTGCATACCTTGCACCGTAAAATATTGTACAACAATAAATTTCATAGGTAATAGACATTGGGGAATGGAAATATTTAGTTCACTGTAATAAATCATGAGATGGGGAGAAGTGGGCAAAGTGCAAGGTATGCAAGGGTGAGCGAAATTAGTCATTCTGAAGCCTCTAGATCTATCACTAAGTTTTGAGCAAAACTTATTGTTGGACCTAGAGGCCTGATTTTGAACATAAAAATAGTGAGATTGAAAATCCTAAATTTCAAATTACCATGCTATTTTACACTAAATTTTAAACTTACTTTTGGAGATGATGGAGAGCTTCAAATACATTCTTGTGTCATTATTTATATAAGAGGAGTCGAGAATACTAATTTGGCTTTACCTGAAAATAAATTGCAAAAGGAGAGGAAGTTGAATGAGCCGCCGATAGATCGTTGACTTGTGGGAAACTTTTATTAAGGTTTTTGCGTTTTCGAATGTGAGCGGCGAAGGAGGTAAGTTGCGAGTAGTGTTTTTCATTTCCAAGATGTAACTTCAGCTCTAATGTAACTTTCAGAACTGAGAGATAGTGTGGTGGAAGATTAGGTACATTCGAACCAATAACCTTTTTCTAATTTTAATTTGTGGTTCAAACAAATTAGTTGGTTTGGACCTTTTTCTAACTATCAATAGGGGTGAGTATTTAGTTAAAATCGAACTAATGAAATTACTTTTTTGACCAATAGAACCATTTTTTACTATTAAAATAAAAAATTGATTTTTTTTTAAAAAATATTAAAGCTTTTCATGCTTTTTTTAGCATTTAATATTTCTTTATGCACTAAACAATGATAGAAGATATGCGTCAATTACACCAAACAATTGTTAGTTTGTCAAAACATAGCATTTGCCAACGTTTATCTATTTCAATACACAACTAATTAAATACAATTAATATAGAGTCTTGAAAATTTTAAGACTTGATTATCCAATTCATTACTTTTCTCTCTGATAAGAATATTGATGCTTTAATTTTCCAGCAACTAAGGGAGTACTGCGAATCACACAAAAAAACAAAATTTAATTAGATTAACCATTAATGTCACAACCAATGAAAATCATGATTGAAATATAGACTAAGCTTTAATTCCATAACAAGTTTTAAGCCAATCTCTGAGATGATAAACTAGGCAACAGTTTCACAAAAGAATTCCATAGGAATCACATGTTCAAGATCACATTGCGTGGGGTTTTTGTTGTTGTCCCTAATGTCCAAGAACTCCAAGAACTCGTTACTTTACCTCTTGAACAAGAAGATCAATAAATAAATGTACTTATAAATCAATTAAAATATTTAAAACATGTTATTAATTATTTATGTAATTCATTCATCCATCGGTGTTATAGAAGAAGACGAGTCCATTATAATTTTTGAGAATTTTGGAAAAAAAAATGATGAACATACAAGTCAAATAAATTAGTGCTTTATAACTGTAAAGAAAAAGCGAACTATATTTTTCATTAAAAGAAAAAACTTACTACTTTTAAAGTTTTCCACATTCTCTAAACAAAGTCAATCTTTAGTACCAATAAGGCTTTCTACTACCCTTGGAGTCAAATAAACTTATAAAACAATCAAGTACCTTACCACTAGTATTAAAAGCATATTTTGAAGCAACTGTTGATACTATAATGACTAACATATCACGAGCAATTTGGGCAAGTATAGGAAATTTATGACAATTTTACTTCCACCATCCCAAAACATCAACAGTCAACCATTTAATTAAGATACTTGTCTAGTTCTAACATATTACCATCACAAAAAAAATGTGCCTTTTGCTTCTTATTCTTTGCAAGGTTTTGTTATCTTTTCAAATCCATTTGACTCACATTTTTTGGTTCGATGTCATTGTCACCCAATTCTTGAATAGATGACACTTTTGAGGTACTTCCTTGAAGCTCTATTTTCTCTTTATAATTCTTTTACTTAAGCAAGCAAAGTCTCTTTTATTATCTTTCATACTCTTGCATCCTTTTCATCTCCATACAACTCGACCAAAATAAATTCCCATGAAATCCAATTTATGTCTTGGATTAAACATCATCGCAATATAAATCAAGTTATTCATCTTCTTAGGATCTCCCTAATACTTGTCGAATTTCTTTTTCATTCATCCCCATTAAAACCACATCAAGATCATCACTTTCTTACCACTCCTTCAATATAGTATGAATAAAACTAATCTCATGTGTAAAAGTATTAAAAGTTAATACAAGAAACCTAAATTTTTTAATGTTCATAAAAAACTTACAATAAAGATGTCAAAAGCTTAACATTATTCAAATCTACACTTGTTGGCCTCTCATCAAAAGTCTTCATTTCTCTTTAAGGTTTACCATTTGATTCAAGTATTACCTCTCTATCATCATCACAACAATATGGTATTCTTTATATTGAAGATCTAACTTAAAACATGGATCATGTTCATCATGTTGGTGCAATCATGCCCCATATGTGTAGTGTTACATGTGGTTTTGATGTTGGATGATGTTTAAGTTAAGGCAAACCCGTAGAGTCTTAAATGATTGTCAAGCGTTCAAGAAAAATAGCTTGACAGAGATGACAAGTCCAAGACGGTGGAAGATTGAATTCTTGGTAGAGAGGAAGTTCTAGTAGGTCTGACAACTAGATGTTAGGCAATAAAGTCCAAAATGGTGAAAGATTGAATTCTTGGCGAAGAGGAAGCTCTAGCAAATTAGGAGATTGGATGCTAGGCAATGAAGATCCGGAGATGAGAAGACTCTAAGCACAAAAGTCCAGGGAATAGGAGGTTCCTCTAGCATAAGGTAAATGTGGGACGAGGGTAAAAGAAAATAGGCATGACTCGTCCATTAGAATGGATATGAAATAGTGCAGTAGTCGACTGATAGATAAGTATCAATCAACTACTATACAAGGGATGGGGAAGTCACGGACTTGGCATTGCAAAAATCACAAATTAGATTGTGGTGTTTGCATTAGTCGACTATCGCACACAAAAGAGTCAACTAATTGAGCCAAACCATGAATCAATTTAGGGTTTTCTACATTAGTCGATCAATTGACATGACCAAACCATGAATAAGTTTGTGGTTTTGGTAGTAATCAACTAGTAGGAACACAATAGTCACTTGATACATTAAATGCCAAGTTTATGGTTTGCACAATGACTTTTGTAGTCGATTGCAACAATCAAGTGAGTGAAACCCTTATCCATTTCATTAATGGATTGAGATATGAAATTTAAAAACAACTAAAATTATTTGCCCCAATCTCAATTGAAAAGGTCAGTAAAGGCTAAAAAAGTACTTTGTGAAACCCCTTTACATATATCCATTAGGCCCCTCAACAAGTAACAATTCTACTTATAGAGCGTCACCACAATCTAGCAAGCCCTTTAGACAGATTCATCCTAGATGTGTCATCAGGTGAATAGAGACAGATGCACAAGCCATTAGAAAAACAAAAAACCCTAATATTCATTATTTTGATTGTCATGATAAAGGTTATATAACATTCAAACGCTCACACAAAGTGCCTTAGAACAGGAACACAATGAAGAAGTTGACCCTCTTTGACAAGCACTAAGAAAATGAGAAAATTGAAGATATAGTCAGTTGTATCCTTTCAATACCTATGTCAGACGACATGTGAAAACATACTAATATCTTCCATACATATGCAAAATGTGGGAGTAAGTTGTAAAATCATAATCCACGGTGGGAGCCCTTATAAGGTGGCATGGGTAAAACAAACCTCCTTTCTCGTACACAAAGGTGTTTGGTTCCAATAGAGATGAACCCATATGAAGATAATATATGATGTGAGATTTTTTTGAGTGTGGCTTATGGTTTGCTTGGTCAACCTTAGCTTTACAATCTCTCTGTTACTCATGATGGATGAAAAAATACCTACATTTTCAAATACAATGACAAAAAAATGTACCCAACCAATCCCAACAAATCAAAACTCAAACCTAACCTGCTCACTAAAGTGACCCAACCCCACCATCTTCTCACACAATGCACATTTGAAAAGAAAAAGGAGATGGTGGTACCATTAATGATCTATGACATCAAATCAGGTCCTACAAAGCTTGAGAACATAAGTTGCACAAAGTTATCTCACAGACCCCCACATATATGCATATGATCGACCGCACCAAGGATCTAATCTCAAGATCTCAATTGTTTAACCTATCACTTGTCGAATCTCTCATAACAACTACATAAACCAATCCATCGATCATAGTACATTCAAAATCGTGTGTGGGTCGAAAGCACGTCAATCTGTTAACTTATCTTCCTTACCTACTACTTCTTATTTATCTAAATTAATAAAGAGTTTTACTAAACGCAATAGAGATATTCATGTTGATGTTAGGAGAAAAGTTGCATCGAATAATAAGGCTTATAAATTTCAAGGAATAGAATATAGGGGACTATATGATTATCCATATTCACTCCAAGTACTTTTCTAAAAATTCTTATAAAAAGCTTCATGCCTCCTCATTAGGTCCATTTCAAACTATAAGAAAAATCAGTACTAATACATATATTGTTAATTTGCGTGCTTATTTAAATATCAATTCAATTTTGAGGACTTACTACTATATTATTCACTTGCCTACAAGTCATATACCATTAGTGTTAGTGTTGACTCCTACACTCCGAAAGGTGACAACCTTCTCAGCCTACTAACCAGAGTTACCGAAGTAATTGTTCCCTATGCTTGGAAAAGATAATCCAAGAAGAAAAGTTACAACTCGTCGGGAGTTAAGAGCTCCTCAATGAGGGAGAATAATGCAAAAAGGAAACACATTGACATAAAAAAGGCAATGATTGAACAAATAAACCAATAATTGTTCGATTTCGCTAAAAGGCATTGTCGCTTCATAATTATTCAACCTTCCCATTCGATCAAACAAGGAAACATAGTGATATCAAAAAGAAAATAATTGAAGAAATAAATCAACAATTGTTTGATTTAGCTAAAAAGACGTCTTCGCTACACAACTGCTCCATCTTCTCACTTGACTCTACTTCACGGACTCAAGTTTTTTTCAGTTGAGGAGAATAACGCAGTCAAGAATTTAATCATATTAAAAATTATCTAAATTGTTAATTTTTATAATTTATTGGAATTTTTAAAAAGGTATTTAGTTTTTTTTTTAAAAAATCTTATTAGGTTTTATTGAAAAAATTAAGATTTTATTAGAAAAAAAGTCTTTTATTTTATAAAAAATAAATTGTCTTATCAAACTATAAAAAGGGGTTAGGATATGATGTAATGGACGAATTTTAGTTAACACAGTTTTCAATTTCTTTTTTTCTGAGTGAGGATGGATAACTTTCCTCAAGGTGTGGATGGTATCATTATTCGTCTTATACTTAATGTGCTCCATGTAAGTAAATGTTTACTATGTTATCCATGTGTGCCACATGGGCAGTATGGTTTACTATGCTATCCATGTATGCCATTGCCTATCACGTGTTCACTCATGTGCATGGCACATGATCCCAACCATGTGCTTTACGCACAGTGGCTTTACCAAAACTCACCATCTCCAAGATTGTACTTTAAGGGTACATCTATCTCTACATATTTCAATTTCACTCCAAAAGTTAGATGTTAGACAACTTGTGTCTTGTATGAGATCTCTTCCTTTTTCTTCTTCATCTTTTGAAAAGATTTTAGAAAACAATTGCATTTTTAAAAACTCCTAGCAGTTTCTAACTTGGTTGTACTATTATGCTCTTCATTTTCCTTACTTTAAAACTTTGATTATCTATTTTTGGGATCCAATAATAATGGAAGATCTATCTTCCATCTTCTAAAGAGTTTATGCATACACATGATCCCAACCATGTGCTTTTACACGTTGTGGCTTTACTAAAACTCACCGTCTCTAAGATAGTACTTTACACCTGTTTCGACTGAGATTCGGAGGAGGTGATCTGTCTTCGTGGGTTGGTCAAGCTTTCGGGTCAGCGTATGCAATCTGGCTTCTCGAGTTGGTTAGGCTCTCAGATTGTTCCACCAAGGAGTTAGAAGGGCCACTCGGGCACCACTAGAAAAGATTTAGTAGGTGGCCGAGGAGGACCTCGGCTAAACCCCTTCAATGCTCAAGTCAGATTTCTCTTTTAGGAAATTAAGAAGAGCTTAGAATCGGTCTTCAGAGCTTACCTTTTCCTACTTGGCTACTACTATATATTCGAGGACTACGGGGGGAGGGTTTACTTCTCTATCCATGGTGCACGATGCCCACGTTTCTGAGTCATGGCCTCTATGGTGCACTTCTACTTTATCCTTTTGAACTGACTTTCCAAGCCCCCATTTCCCCACGTCACCTGGCAAGAGAGGGGTTCGATGTTGGGCATGCAGATCTAAGGTCTTTGGGCCGACCTACCTTGTCTTTTCTTCACAAGTTCAACCCACACCTTGGCCAGCAAGGGCCCGTCCGGGTCTTCCGAGCTCGGTGTTCCCTTAGATGACCAAACACGATTGACCTATGGGTTGGCTTTAGCAAGTGGACTCCCTTCGGTAAGGGGCGACTTGCCACCGAAATTGAGGGGACGCACCATGTGGCCCTAGGGTTGCTTTCCTGCTCATCAATGCCTATTTTTAAATATTTCAAATTCCCTCCAAAAGTTAGATGTAAGACAACATCTCACTTGAGTTTCTTTAACTTTTAAGTGATCTCTTCCTTTTCATCTTCATGTTTTGGGAAACTATTTTATTTTTAAAAACTCCTAACAATTTCTAACTTGGTTGTACTATTATGCTTTTATTTTTTCCTTCCTCTAAAACTTTGATCATCTGTTTTCAAGATCCAATAACAATGGAAGATCTATCTTCCATCTTCTAAAGAGTTTATGCATGCCATTTAATTATGCAAATTAGCTCTTTGTTTTTTATTATGCAATAAGTGAATTAAAAGAAATACCTATAAATGGTTATTTTTCTATAGTTTCTTAGCAATTCTTTTTTCTGATTTACTTTTATCTCTTTAATTGATATTATTGTTTCTTTCACACTGCAATCTCATGTCATCTATTTTTCACCAATTTTTCAGGATAGAAGTCTTTCCAGTGGCATATTTTTCCTTGACTTGCTAAGTGCTGTGGAGCGTAGAGTTGTAAATTGGAACCTCGTCACTAAAGGAGAAAGTGGTAATTAAGATAGCCATTGTATTCATATTTCTTCTTTATTCTCTATTTACATTTGTACTAACTATCGACACCACAAAATGATACATATAGATAAGTTGGTGGGAATAAACAAACCAATTCAATAAATATGTAAGAAATAGAGGGACACGATTAATGTTTTTAATAGGAGAAACCATGTTGCTATCCAAAATTCAAGCTAACAGAAATTAGAGTCATTTGTCCTATTTATGAATGCAATGGTTCTTTCTTGTACAACATAATATAATTCCATTTTTAGATTTGGTATCAGAGGAGATCATCTCCCAGGGATAGGGACCTAATCGCTTTAGGATGAGGCTATAGGTTTTGTCACCACACAAATCCTTTCTGTTAGATACGAACAAGATCTACTTGTTGCAAGAAAATGGTTTCCATCAGCATCACCTGTCCCGTCACCCATGCCGTTGGTTGGTTCATGAGCATGTACATGACACCTACAACTATACACCAGCATACAGTATATAAATGAACAAATAAATAAGCATATTTCATTACGAATTATTTATGCACACTCTTCAAATACATGGACCCACAAAACAATAAAAGAACATAAGATGTGAAAAAGTAAAACATACGAGGGTTTTAAAGAACTGCACGAAAAATCTTCACGAATCCAGTAGCTAAGTATGCCTTAGAGAAACATCTGATGTCTTCCCTCATGTAAATTTAGAGATACAAACAAAAGGAATGCTAGTTGGTGGCTAGGAATGCAACATTATGTATAATACAAAAGAATTAACAATAAGATAGCAGGCAAGGATTAGTTATAGGAAACTATGTTGTAACTGAAATGTTAGCTTTAGGTTTTTAAGAAAGGATGTGAGTAGCATACTTGTAGGTAAAGACCAATGAGTTCAATTTGCAAAAAGCTAGCTTTACGTGAGTCAATGGTTCAAGAAATAGGCCTAATTAGTCTGTTCAAGTGTTTTGTTAATATATTTCAAGGAAGTCCCATGATTGAATTCGAAACTTCATAGTGATATTCTTGTGATAATTGCAACTTATAGAGGCATCACCTTGTCTGTTAGTTCTAAACATTTGTGTCTGATGCATTGAACAAATGCAGATGAAGAAAAGAAAATGAATGCATCTTATACTATCTCCGTGGCCAGGAAACTGGGTTGCTCTGTGTTCTTACTTCCAGAAGATATAATAGAGGTAACTTAATTAGATAAAATACAAACCACTCTCCTATGGGCTGTTTTCGTTCCCTCTTATTAACAGAGTTGTCTCTTCCTCTCTGTGGGTTACCGATACTGCTAATGCCATCAGGTGAATCAAAAGATGATGCTTACTCTGACAGCTAGTATCATGTATTGGTACTTGAAGAGACCAACCACAGAGGAGGATAGATCCGTGTCTCTGGATGGTGAAAATGGGAGTTCATCTGAGATTGCCTCAAGTTCAACTTCAGATGATACTACATCGGAGTCTTCTACAGATGATAATAATGGAAGCCGATAATTCTGAAGTATATTTCATCTTCCTTGTCTGCCATTATAGCCTTTGATGCGAACAGCAAGCTTCTTTACTTTTTACAGCATTGTTTTATGTGCTTGCATTTGCTCCATGAACAGAATGATGGAAATCAATTCTGGAGAAGATTGTAGATAACAGAGAAGCATTTGCTTGTTATCTGACTTGATCACTAACTGTTGACTGGCATCTTTTATGTTTCCAGTGTTGACTTTGAAGATGCAATATGCTTTGGAGCTGAAATGCTGCAAACTTGATAACCTAGAGATTTGCAGCACATTACCTACCTAAACCCTATTTGCAGCACCCACCCCTCCTTGGTAGTGGTGTAAATGAACCGATATTCGTGAAGAACTTTGGTGCTTGACGCGATATGTTCGTTTAATAATAAAAAAAATTATAAAATAAATAAGTTTGGACACTATTAAGGGTGTTTGTTAATGTTTAATGAACAAAATTTATAAATAATTTATTTATTAGTTTAAGTAAAATTTAATTATAAGTTTATTTTTTTTTGTTTTTAATTTAAATATATAAAATTTATAAATTGTTATAATCTAAAATTATTTGTGATATATTAAAAATAAGAAAATAATATAAGTTTTATCAATTAGATAAAAGTTTTGCTAATGTATAATGAAAATAATATTTTTAGTTGAGCTAGAAAAAAAGTTCTAATTTGATTTGAGCTTGATAAAATTTTTAATAAACAAGTTTGGATACAATTGAGCTCGATTTGTCTCAGCTCATTTACACTCCTACTCACAGAGATTATCATTTAAGCTCTTTTAAAAGGCTAGTTATTTAATGTTTAGAAATCCAATACTTAAAGAAATTATCATTAAAAAAAAATGATTAATCAAGTAATATCGAATCGAGAACGATCAATTTGATTTCATAAATTTTTTTTATTAACCACTAGAATAAATTAGAAAATGTTAATAGAAATTTATCCAAATAATCAGTATTTTTAAATCTATTTTTCATTAGAGAAAAAATCTCTTATAATATACCATAATTAAATTTAAATTTTAGATCTCTTGATTATAGAATTTAACCATCGTATTATTATCTCAAGGTGAGAAATTACCATTTAAGCTCTTTTTAAAAGGGTAGTTCTTTAATGTTTAGAAATCCAATATCCATAAAGCAGTCCCCTCTCCCCAAAGAGAACTAAGTTGCAACCTTTGGTCCACACCCCCTCTTGATGTGAACTAGCTATGCCTCTTAAATGCACACTATCTTCCATGAAGTCAAGCGAAACCACTTCCTTCATGATTCAATCAAACCATTTATTTGTCATGATCATGGCCGGCCTAACCTTGATCAAACCTGCCTATCATAAGATTTGATTATCTTAATTTATTATTATTATTATTATTTTGATAATTTAAATATTCAAATAGTTACAACCCAACTAATTTGGCAAATTTCTCCCTGATTTACTCATCGGATAAACCATATCTTTATAGACCCAACTACTTGATTTTTAATTAACTACATATGGCTGAAGGACTATTATTAATTTATTGAATTTGAAAAATAATCAAATAAATTTTGATGTGGTGTTACATAAAAATAAGTCATTATTTTTTAGATATCTAATATCCATAGTAAATTAAGAAATATAGATTACATTTGATTGAATTAGAGCTGTAATAACGCTCTATCTCATTTGTCATCAAAATAGTATCCTAATTACTTTTTATAGTTGTATTGGCTAAAACTGCTTCAACGTTAGTAGTTTTGATTTAAACTATTATAAATAATTTGGTCCAACTACTTTAAATTATAGCAATTTTAAATAAAAATATTTCAAATAATTCGGATGAAAATTATCACAATAGTGAAAAACAACTTTAACTAAGTTAGAGAAATTCTAATTAAGTGAAGAATTTTTCTCTAGTTATAATCATAGATTTAATCAAGAAGGCAAAAAGCGAAATGTTCGTCTTCAGTATTTTTGTCAGTCCGTTTCAGATCTAACATAGAGGAAGTAAATTATGAAGACTAGTCTAACTAGCCCGAATAATGATCAATACATGAGAGAGGACAGGAACTTGACTATTAGCCAAGATTTGATTTTTCAGACCTTATGATGACAACACCCAATACACTAATTATCGATCCATCCCGTGAGACAATCATGGATTTAATCAAGGTGGCAAAAGGCAAAACGCTCGCCCCCCAGTGCCCTCGGCAGCCCGTCCCAAGACCAATACAGAGAAGATAAATTACGGAGACTAATCTAACTAGCCCGAACAGTGATAAAAAAAAATGATTAATCAGATCGGGTAACGTCGGACCTGGGGTGACCGGCCTGGCTCCACAGAAGTTTTCCATCGACCACCAGGGTAAATCGGGAAGCGTTAATGGAGGTCCATCCAAATGATCAGTATTCTAAGGCCCGCTTCTCATTGGAGGGAAAATTCCCTGCAATGTGCCGTAGCTGAGATTCGAATCTTAAACTCCTTGATTAATCATTGGAGGACCTAACCATTGTACTATTGCTCGGGGGCCCGAACAGTGATCAATTGTGGCAAAAGGCGAAACGCTCGCCCCCAGCGCCCCCGCCAGTCCGTCCCAGGACCAACACGGAGGAGGTAAATCACGGGAGCTAGTCTAGCTTGTGTCATGTTTTTCAAGAATTGACAGCAAGTGGTTGTGATGTGACTAAACACCTCTTTGGTCCAGCTGCATCTTTTACTCTCTTATTTTCTCTAATGGTATCTTTTGAGTAGATATGGCCAATCTTTTTCAGATAAAACTAGAAAAATCAGATTTTGATAACCATATTTGTTTTGTCAATATTTGTTGATGTATTTACAGACACAACCTTTGAACTGAATGATGTTAATTGTAGTCTGTCGTTTTGTACCTTATGCAAACTATTAATATGTTTGGATGTCTTTTTTTTTAAAGAAAGATTTACATAGTTTTGTTGTAGTTGGGATTTAAGATAAGTTGTTTAGTTATTGTACTTCTCTAAGTTGACACTTACTGAAATATTTTAATGGGTTTCAGTTTGATTAAGTTTCTCAATTGCTATTCTGAAAAATATTCATCATACATGAACACTGTTCACTAATTGCAGGCTTGTAATCAAGGGTGATAGCTTAGAAACGAGTGGAAACATTCTTGGTCTAAAGCTGGAGAGTAATGGAATCACAGTGTTGGAGCCATTTGATATCTTCTTGAAATTATCAAATACTTCTGGGAAAACAAATATACATTTGGCTGTATCTGATGTAGTTATTAATTTCTCATTCAGCATCCTAAAACTTTTCATAGCTATTGAGGAAGATATTTTAGCATTTCTAAGGAAGTCTACTAAGAAAGTTTCAGTTGTATGTTCTCAGTTTGACAAGATTGCTACTATAAAGGGTATGCCAGTAATGGAATCACCGTCTAGCAACTTTACTTTTGTTAGTGAATTTCAACTGTTCACATAGCCTTTCCTTTTTCTATTAGGTTACAATCATTCATATGCATTTTGGAGACCACAGGCACCATCAGGATACGCTGTCCTTGGAGATTGTCTGACTCCTCAGTTTGTACTCTATTCTATATTTCTATTTAAGGTTGGATCCTGAATCTAATGCAAATTTTTGTATGTAGGAATCAGCCACCTTCAAAGGAAGTTCTTGCTTTGAATACCAGTTTTTTGAGAGTCAAGAGACCTCTTTCCTATAATTTAATATGGAGAAGTGGATATCCTAGTCCTGATAAAGGCAAATATGACCATGGTAATAATGTATCCAGTAATGACAATTGTGTAGTAAATGGAGGTTTGTCCATTTGGTTTCCTATAGCACCTACTGGCTATGTTGCAGTGGGTTGTGTAGTTTCTTCTGGAAGTTCTCAACCACCACTTTCCTCTGGTTTGTGTATTTTGGCTTCCTTGGTTTCTCCATCCTCATTCAAGGATTGTGTTGCACTCAATTTAAGCAATTCGTATGCTTCTTTTTTCTCAAAATCTTTTCTTTTTCCTTCATAAAACTTTTAAACATTTAAAATTCATATGTTTCCTTCATTTTTTTTACAATAAATTTGTAGGAAGCATGCAGATTTTGCATTTTGGCGAGTGGATAATTCTTTTGGTTCTTTTCTGCCTGCAAATCTTAACAATAAGAATTTGATTGGTAAAGCTTATGAGTTGCGTCATGTGCACTTTGGCAATTTCAATTTCTCTACCAAAGATAGAAGTTCCAATGTCAAATACAATACAAGGGATGACATTAATGGCGGTGGTTCTCATTTTGAAAGAGCTGGAGTATTCACTTCTAGTCGCTTGTTTGAATCTGTAGCTAATTTTAAATTAGTCTGGTGGAATCGTGGTACATCCTCCCAGAAAAAACTATCAATATGGCGGCCAGTGTTTTCTCCTGAAATGGTTTACCTTGGTGATATTGCCATTCAAGGGTACATATCCTCGTTTATCCTTCTACTTTGATTAGTTTGATATTCTCCTGTACCTTTTCTTACCATTTATATTATGAAGCAGGTATGAACCACCTAATTCAGGCATTGTTCTTCATGATCCTGGAGATGAGTCTTTTCTTAAAATCCCTAAAGATTTTCAACTTGTTGGTTATATCAAGAAACAAAAAGGTGTTGAGAGCATCTCTTTTTGGTTGCCGCAAGCTCCTCCAGGATTTGTTGCCTTAGGATGTGTTGCATCTAAGGGATATCCTAGGGGTGATGACATCAGCTTATTAAGATGCATTCGCAGTGATATGGTGACAGGAGACCAGTTTGATGATGAAAGTATATGGAATACATCAGAAACAAGTGTATCAGAACAATTTAGCTTGTGGCATGTGGACAATGATCTGGGAACATTCCTTGTCAGAAATGGATTTAAAAAGCCTCCTAGAAGATTTGCATTAAAATTTGCGCGATCATCTTTATCTACTGAATCAGATAACACTGTCATTGGTGCGGAAATTAAATCTGTCTCTGCAGCAGTATATGATGACTATGGGGGACTGGTGAGCATTTCTCATAAAAAATAGCTATAAAAAATATAATTTCATCATTTTGTAAGATATGATGACAAATACTCAACAACACTTTCAACTTTTTTTGTAACATTATTATCTTTTAAAAGGTTAAGATTGATTAGGATGTTGGTTTTAGAAAAATTTAATTGTTGAGAAAATCATGTAATAAGCTTATTTGGTTCATATGAATATATCCTATTTTCTAGGAATTTTCTTGAAATAGGTATTTCTATGTTTGGATGCAAAAATAACTATGGGCTATCATAGAATAGTAATTCCAAATCTGTAAGGAATAAGTATTTCTTATTCTGTTCCTTCATTAATATTACATATTCTGTTCTTTCATTAATATAACATATTTGATTGTCCCAATCAGACTAACCTAAACAATCAATCCAAATGGGTTGGGCATGCCAGTCTAGATAAGTCAACACTATGGGCGAGCGAGTCATTATCAGAGCAACGAGCAACTTATATGGGCGACCAAGTTGGTTTAGTAGGGTGGACGGTTTGAATGGTTGGATTGATTGATTAGGTTGGTCAATTTGAATAGTCTGACCCATCGACCTGTTTTACGAGTCTAGGTTGGTCAATTGGTTAGGCAGGTCAGCTAGGCTTAATGAACTGATCAGATAATAGGGGATGGGACAATCGAGTTGGGTGGATGGATGGGCTAAGTGATTCAGTCGAGTCGGGTTGGTTGGACAAGTCGGTTAGGCCAAACGAACTGATTGGGTAGATGATGCATGAAAGATGAGTTAGACTAATTTGTGTAGGCTATTTTTTTCATTGTGAAAAATATTTTTTTAGTCTATTCCTTGTAACATTCAACCACACTAAGGAATACTTATATCTTATATATTCCTTGTTTATTATATTTCTTAGGAATAACTATGTTCTATTTCATGAACCAAATGCACCATTAAGGGTTATCTTAACAGTTGACACTATCATTTCATTTACACCTACCAAAGCAGGAAATTGTTTTAGCAAGATAATTGAGGGTTGCAAAAAAAAAAAAAAGATATTAAAGAAATTACATAATATTGGAATAATATGTATTCATTAAAGAGATTTGATTTTATTATTCTAATATTATTTATCAATGAGAGACAACATAATTTGCTCCATTTGCATTGCAATACAAATTAGTTTGGAATTTGAATTGCGTGCATATTAAATATAAAAAAATTGTTTTATTGAACAGTTTTTGTTTAAGTGGTTATTGAACCAACATGTAACATGTAGAGCTAGTTCTGTGTTATTGTGCATTCTCAAGGAAACAAAGTTGGATTTTCTCAAGCAAACAAATCTGATGAACTGAATGTTAATATTTTATTTATAATATATATTATGTTACTTTTAGCAAATCTTTAGGGTGTAAATTGACCCTGCAACCATACACAGCTCCTCCTAGGGGATTCCATCATTGTTTAACTTTGACAGGAGAGGGAAAGCTAGCTGATATAGCCATGTATATCACTCGATGGAGGGAAAGATCAGTGTTGTTATGTTAACCCAAATAGTTGGGACAAATACAGCTTGATGACGAGGAAGAAGAGGAGAGGGAGGCAATAAACCTATTTTGAGGATCAAAAACTTTAATTTTCATTTCTTGTTCTGATATATTTCCTTATTCTCTCTGAGTATGCTGAAATTTGTCTAAAGACTGATGTAGTACTGCTGTTAAAGAATACAAACTTACCATCATATTGTTGTTGACTTTGAGAGAATATCCATATATTCTATTGGTACATGGAGATAAATCATTGGTGTCGATATGTTTCTCATGCATATGTTCATTCTTTGCTTTATCAACTTCAAATTAATGTTTTCTTTCTGGAAAATTGAGGATATCATTGAGAATTAAGTTTATATATCTGCATATTGGCTTCATGCAGATGGTTCCACTGTTTAACGTGTGTTTGGATAAAACTGCATTTAGTCTACATGGAAGACCCGATTACATAAATTCTACTGTGAGTTTTTTCTTGGCTGCAAAATCCTACAATGACAGATATGATTTATGGGAGCCAGTTATTGAACCCATGGACGGATTTGTGAGGTATGAAGCTTGTATCCTTTTGATTAAGGGAGTTCTTAATATTCTCAAGATGACTTCAATTCATTGCGAACCTTCATGTTATTAGCTTTATAGAGGTCATCTGGTCTTTGCATATGGTAAAAGAATTTGACCCCATACTACTTTCTGGGTTCACCACCTGTTAATTGAGATCACAAATTTGTCCTGATTATTTATTTTAAATCATGTACAGGTATCAGTATGATATGAATGCACCAGGTGCTTCCACACAGCTTCGTATGACTTCCACTCAGGATCTTAACTTGAACTTCTCTGTTTCTAATGCAAACATGCTGATTCAAGCTTATTCTAGTTGGAATAGTCTAAATCATATTGATGAATCCTATAGAAAAATAGTGAGTGGACTCTCACAACCCGTTCATTTCTTCACTTTCTATATGGCATGACTTTATTTCGATTTGTATGTTAACTTTTGATTACTCATCTGTTTAATTAAGGAATCAGTTCTTCCTACATCTGGTGAGAGTTCTATCCTTGATATTCATCATAAGAGTGGTTATTATATCATACCACAAAACAAGCTTGGTCAAGACATATATATAAGAGGTACTGAAGGGTTTGGGACATCAAGCATCATCAAAATTCCTCCGGGAGGCAATAAACCTGTAAAAGTTCCAGCACTAAAAAATATTATGTATCCTCATCTGAAAGAAAAGCTGAGCCTTGTACCTAGGTCAATGCTGACAGTAATTATTGCAGATGCTGAGGTAAGTTTTTTGATAATATCTCTAATATTTAATTGCAGTGTCCTAGCTTCCATAGCTGCAAGTTTTGGTTGGTAACTTGCTTAATGCTGTGCCTGCCTCTTGGGCATTGGCGATTGCTATTAATCCATGAGTTTTTTTCAGAGATATTGACTGCTTGACAATCTTATTGTGGCTTATGGCAAGGACAGGAAGGGCAGAAGATTCATGCCCTTGATAGTCCGAATTTGCCAACATTTGGATCATTTACTGAATGTCTATGTTTGCTAAAATTGCTATCAGTGGTTGGGATGGATAAAACAATTCTAAATATTGGTTGAATTGGCTTGGGGAGGATAGGTGAAATTTAAATCTATAAGAACAAAAGTAGGGATGTAAACGATCCAAGCCCAGCCAAGCTTTGTGGTGTTCAAACTTGTTTGATAAGGTAACTGAGTCAAACCAAGCAGAGCATAAAATGAACCAAGCCACTGTTTCAAGCTTGGCTTGGTTTCCTTTTTATGAGCTTGATCTTGATTCAAGCTTGGCTTGAACTTGTTTGTTCATATATTATCGACCTCTCAATTCAAGTTTGTTTGATTGCTTGAAGTTTTTACATTTTAAACTTATTTGGTTGGTTATTGAGCTTGATAATATAAATTTATTTATTCTGAAAGTTTTTTTTTTTATTTAGCATGTCGATAAGAGTTTTATTGACGGACATGGTTATGAACTTTGTTTATGAATATTGTTCACGAATAGTTCACAATCTCTGATTCATGAATATTAACAAATTGAACACATATATGTTCAAGCTTGTTCATTTAGTTGAACGAATATAAATAAGTTCTTAGCAAGTTGAACACTCCGAACACCAAGTTTTTTCATGAACGTTTGGTTCATTTGCAACTCTAAATGCAATCCTAATTTGATGAGTCTTGAAGCTTTTGTCTTTAGCTTCGTTCTAAAATCTCAAATTTCGATACAAGCTCGAGTTTAAACCTCAATTTCAATGTCTAGTCTTAGAAAAATTGAATATCATTGTCGAATCTTGATTTCTAAAGTCTTTAATTTCGATCTTTGATCTCGAATTCGAGCCTCGAATGTTGCTCTTGACTCCTAATCCATGAATTTCGAAGGTAGAGTCACAGGCTCAAACTCGGGCGGTGTTAATGAATGTTGAATCATGTTCTTGAATCTTAATCTTCGATGTAAACTGAAATCTCTCTATGGAATCCTCTTGAATCCCGATCTTTGATCTGAAATTTAAAATTTATATCTGTTCATTGAACCTTGAAATCTTTTTCTTGTGTCTTTAATTTTGAACTTTGCAATTGAATTAAAATATTTCGAATCTCGAAACTTGTTTCTCTATCTCGACCTCCAATCACGTTTGTATCTTGGTTTCGAATCTCGAAACTTTCTACTAAATCTCTTGGGTCTTGAACTCCAATCACGAATTGAATCTTCAATCTCAGGTTTGAATCCTACCCATCGTATCCTAAATCTCATACTCAATCTTAAAGAATCTTATTCTGAAATATTTAATTTTGATTTTTTTATTCTTGAATACCATCCCAACTGATGAGTCTTGCAACTTTCGTCTTTAGCTTCATCCTTGAATTTCAATTTCAATATTTGAGCTCGAGTTTGAACCTCAATTTCAGTGTCTAGCCTCTAAAGAACTGAATATTGAAATCTTTTTCTTGTATCTTTAATTTTGAACTTCACGCTCGAATTCAAATATTCCTATTAAATCTCGAAACTTATTTTTTGATCTCGACCTCCAATCATGCATTTGAATTTTGTTTTCGAATCTTGAAACTTGCTATTGAATCTCATGGGTCTCGAACTCCAATCACGAATTCAAATTTGTCAATCGAATCCTTAATCAAGGAATCTTCGATCTTCAATCTTAGGTTTGAATTGTATTCATCGAATTCTTAATCTCGTATTCAATCTTAAAGAATTTTATTCTCGAACCTTTAATTTTGATTTTTTTAATTTTGAATCCAATTTGGGTGGTAAACGATCCAAGCCGAACCAAACTTTGTGGTGTTCAAACTTGTTTAATAAGGTAACTCAGCCAAGCCGAACCTAAAATTAATCAAGTCGTTGAAATGAATGCTCAAGCTTGGCTTAGTTATTTTTTATGAGCTTGAGTTTGATTCAAGCTTGACAGTTCGTTTATATGTAATTGAGTTTTCAATTCAAGCTTGTTTGATTATTTGAAACTTTAAGTTTGTTTGTTTGGTTATTGAGCTTGATAATACAAACTTATTTATTCATTTTGAAAGTTTCTTGTTTTATTGATAAACATGGTTCTTGAACATTGTTCATTAGAATTGTTCACAAACAAAACGAGCTAAAGACATGTGTTCAAATTTGTTCATTTAGTTTAACGAGTTGTTTCATTTAATTGATCTTGTGTGTATTAAATGAACATAAACAAACTCTTACCAAGTCGAACATCAAGTTTGCTCACGAACGTTTGGTTCATTTACAACCCTAAACAAAAGATAAAATATAGAACAATAAAATAATTTCATATGACATAATTGATAGTCTGATCATATTGATAAGGATGTAAATTGTGTTTCATTAAACATGAAACTATAATAAATAAATCATAAATAATAAAATTTATAAAATTTGACATGATATGGATAAGATCATATTACTTCTATCATTTTAGTAATATCATATTATTATTTCTATTTAATAGTCATATTTTAAAATATTAAATAATATTAGATGATTATTATTATAAATCTTTATCTATTAAAAAAAATAATCAGTCGTATATACTAACATAGGATCAATATATAATATATAGTACATTAATAATAAATGATAAGATTATATTTATTTACATTTATTCAATAACATCATGCTACTAATGTAGTATATATTAAAATATATATTATTATTATTATAATATTTTATATCATAATATTTATTTGCGACCTTGCTTTATTCTAAAGTGGGATTGTAGGAAGAGATTTTGATATCATTGTTGATGGTGAGAGGCAAGGTTTAAATTCTCAGTCATGCTGGAGATTCTATCTTTGACTTGAATGAACCACGTCATAGTTTTGGTCTCTAACTAAGACGGACATTCCTTTGTTTTTATCTTTGACCAAAATGATACAACTTTGATAATGTATCATGTGATTATTTATTCATATAGATATATAATAATATAAATATCAGTATATATCACTCTATATAAGAACCAACTAAATAAGAAATAATGATAGATTCTAGCACCACCGATAACGATCTTTAAGAAATAGTTGGACAAACTAAATCTAATGAAATAAAGATTTATGCCCTTTGTAAACCAACAATCACTTTTAGGTCCAGCGAAAACTCACTGACAATATAATATAACTTGAAACTCAATGACGATGATTTATAATTGTGTGAAGATGCGTTCTTTTATATAATTATGTATGCCTTCTCTAGACCTGAATCATTGAGGTAGATGGACGTGACAAAGTTATAGGCAATGGTGGACCTGCTAATTCTGAACATCAAACGATAATGAACTCTACAATTCTTTAGCTTTCAAAAATATAAAGCAAGGGGAAGCAAGCTTCCCCTGCTCTGAATAAGTTTTCTCATTTATAAGAAGAAAGATTCACTTTTGTTGAAGAAGAGGCATATATAGAGGAAGAGACAAACAAAGGAAGAGGGAGTGAAGGAAGAGGTGAATGGAGGAACTGGGATACCTTGAAGAAGTCGTAGAGAAGTTGCAAAGGAAGTTGCGGAACACTAGTTTGGTCACTTGCGAAAGACGAAGTGCTTCTCATAATTGTAGTTGTATTAGGGCATCTTCTCCCTTCACGCATATCAATCTGCTAGGGAAACACTATATTCCACCTATGTCGGCACAACTCAACATTTGAAACACTAGGGAGAGGTATTGAATTATCTCTTAATCAACACAGGTGAATATTCAAGACCAAGCACTTTTTGATTTAATTAAGTTTGATTTGAAAAGTTAGTCTTTTCTTTTAACTTCTACCTTGGGGTTCTAATTAGATTTAGTTTAATTATTTTTTCATTTTACTTTTTACATTTGCATTACTTTTTTATGTTCTAGAAAGAGTTGTTAATCATATATTAGGGCCCTAGGTCTATTGTTTGAGATAACTTCTTTAGTTAATAAAGTTTTCTTTGAGGTCTCGTTTTTTTTTCCCTTTCATTAGATTGTCAATTGATCTTGTTTTACTTTGTGTCAATGTTTGGGCCTAACATATCTATTAGTTTTCTACAGTTTCCCCACCATCGGGACCTAACTCTATCCCTTAGCTCTTGCTCACTTCCCATGTGTTTTACATCACCAAAGAAACCCACTTCATCTTAATCACCCAAAACGTCTCTATGCTCTTCTAATGATTAAGTATGCAAGATATGAATGAGAACACAAATTACTTATGACCCTTACTATAAATTAATTCTCACAATAGAGAAGTTTGCCTTATGTACCAACATTAAGTAACATGGAGCAATAAACTCTAGGTCAAATTTCGTTACATCACCACTAATGCCCAAAAGGATTAAGGATAAGATTTATTCTGAACAAAAAAAAAAACCCCAGCCGCTAGGTTTTCGTCCATTAAAGTGTAAAACATCGTTATAGCATAACAATAATAACTTCCATCTGAATAGAAATCCATCAGAAGCTCCTGCTGCAATGTGCTCTCTGCCACAAGAAATATCCAACCATCTGAGGATCTCTCCTCTAGCACAATCAAAGAGCTTCAGTGGAAGACTCTTTGAGATCCTTCGGTGACTTTCTTTGCCCTTCTTAACTGTCTGCTCGTTGTGGTTATAATCTACATATAAACTGCACTCTTGGTCAGGAGGTTGATAAACGGGTCATCACAAAGTATTTCATCAATATCCATTTCCTACGTGAGTCGTGAAAATGCAAGGATTATAATACTCATTCATCATCTTAGATCCTAGCATTGGGCAACTCGTTGTTTTTGTGCCCTATTTCCAACTGCTGATATATCTAACCATATGTCCATAGGTTAGAGTACCTGCCTTCTCCAGTGGACAAGTCTTCCTACTTGATTCTGCTGCACTTCCATGTAGGAAACTGCAATGAGTCTTCTCAAGCAGTGTCTTTTTCTTTATGTCTAGAATAAGGCAGTGAGCAGTGCTTCCTCTTCTTATTGTGTTGATTCCTATTGTTATGCATCCTCTTCTACCTGCATCAATTCCTCCTTCAGTAACTTCCTAAGGCTAGATCAAATCTCTTGTTTGAACTCTTCCATGTATAGGGATTCATGGAACTACTTTTGGCGTTCTTTAATGATTCATTCCATCAACAAGTCCTTAGATTTCATTAGAGGAAAAGGCCTCACTCAGTGTTGTTACTTCCCTGCTACTACAGTTGGCACCGGTATGATTTTAATATTATATATGTCATGTTGACACTCGACCCACTTTGGCACGTGTCGAAACATGACAGAGAATTTTAGGTGAGTTTACTGGTTTAACTGTCTTTCATACATAAGAAGATAACACTAAATCAAAATTTTATTGTACCACACCATGACAACACTTAACGTGATTTTTTTTTATATTTATTTTTATACCGGGTATCTGGGTCGTGATTTGCCGACCCCACATAGTGGGATAAAGCTTGGTTGTTGTTGTATCTAGATTGTGATTTGGTACATATTGAAGCATGTTAAGATGAACTTTGATGCTTTAGTGCTTCAAGAATATAGCAATTATCCCGGCAAACAATTACTCAAACTCATCTTTGAAGTGTGCTAAGGCGTGAGTGCCGACATAATAACATACTCCTTAGGGTGAGGTTACTCACAATATTTGGTTTTGGTAATTTATTAGAATGGTAAATTTTAGGCATGCCACCTAGAAGAGCATGATATTTCAAACCATGGACTGATGATTTGGTAATTTAAACCCAATTATGTCATTTTATGATCTAAATTATATTTATGACTTTCTTTTATAGTGTAAAGTGAAATAGCACCCAATATGTCGGGATCCTAATGAAATGGGTGTTTGTTTAAAATACTTAAAGTGATCATCTTCCAAAAGTTAAATTTTGTTTGCTGACGTGCAGTTAAGATCAACGAAAGGTGTAAGCAATGGAGAGTACATGGTAGCACTTCGTCTATTCATAGATCATCCTATTACATCACCACTGCAGCAACAAAGTGCCCGTACTTCTGGTGTCATGACAGAGTCCTCTTCTTCAGGCACTACCACTGTGAATTGGCATGAAATGTTTTCCTTCAAAATTGACTCTATGGTATGTTGGTCTTTTTGTGACATACATTCTAGTTCCTTGATTACCAATTTACCATATTGGCTTGCTATGTTTGCAGGTTATGCCATTGCAGGATTATCGTATACAAATTTCTTTTCTAATAGTTGTTTGCATGTAATTTAGTCATGCAAAAACTTCTTTTGTGTCATTAGATCAAACATTTAGCAATGTGAATCTATGTCTAAAATGTTTGGCAAAGGAAATTTTCCTCATTTTTTGGAATATTCTACTTTTCTTAAACTGAGGAACTTGGAACTAAACCAAACTAAAAGGAAACACTTTATAAGGAATCGGAGTACTTTGAATGATCCGAGGAAAAGATTGTATGCATGCTACATACCTAAACCTGTCTAAAGGATTCTAAACATGTAGAACCATTTCAGCATCAGGATACTTGAATGGTGGGGGTCCTCAATACAAATATTGTCCAGAATTTACTCCTTATCATGAGAGCATGGAAGTTGGAAAAAGGTCATTCTAGTTGGCATGCCACAGCTAAAAGAAAAAAGAGTGAAATTGCCAAAAGTTCACTTCTTGCATCTTGCTGACAAATCAAAACAAATCCTAGGAGGAGATTTGTGTTGACAACAAAACTTGAATCTAAATGCCTTGCGAAAATTTGAAACTTCCCTAGTAGATTACTCTGCAAACTATACTAATCAAAAAGGGAAGGAAAGAATGAAGTATTGGAGTTCAATAATTAACTTGAAAGAAGATATGTGCTTGTTGGCATCGTAATGTCCTATGCTTTTATATCAAGGAAAATTCAGTCATCAAAATATAGTGTTTTATTTCTTTTGTTTTCTCTCTTTTTTTTGGCATATATGTAACTTGACTTATTTTTCTCCTTTCAGACAAATCTTTATTCTTAAAGATTTTCTGTTCATTCCTTTTCTACTTCGCTTGATTGGTAAACATAAAACACTAAACTTCTGCTACATACTTCTATCATTTTGATCATCTACATATTGAATGAAACACTAACAAGGATTTCTAGTTATGCACTCTCTTGATCACCTACTACAAGTTGCATTCCCAATTTTCTAATGATACTGAAATTTGTGTCTTAACTAAACAGGACTATTATATGCTGGAGCTTATTGTAGTTGATCTGGGAAGAGGTACTTCTTTTGTTTAATAGGTCTATGTTATTTACATCATTTTTTGTAAATTTAACCTGATTTGTCATCAAATATCTCAACTGTGACTTTGACAGGAGAGACGATAGGAATTTTTTCTGCCCTTTTGAATCAAATAGCATATGAACTTCCATTTGGATCAAATTCAAATGATTATAATAATTGTTTTTCTTGGAAGGAACTCTCACCTGCCATTTCATTGGTAATTTTTTTTTTTTTGCGCTTTTTTCTCATCTTGGTTTGAATTGGCGTCCTTTCTGCATGTTGTACCTTTAGGCAACAACCCATGGAAGTTAGTGAAAATAATTATCATGCGTGCCGCTAAATTATTTTATATATCATCCTTGATCATAGAATTGTCAAAGTGAAGACCAGAGTAATTTACATGGAAGAATCAGATGTGCTATACTACTTCCTGCGAGACCTGAATCTAAAAATGACAACTGTGAATCTACTGTTACGAATAGAGCTGGGTTTATTCAAATCAGTCCATCCAGGGAAGGACCCTGGACATCTATGAGGTTAAACTATGCTGCTCCTACAGCATGTTGGAGGTTTCGTAACGATGTTGTTGCAAGTGAAGTATCTGTAATAAATGGCAACAGATATGTTGACATTCGATCTTTGGTATCTGTTACTAACAACACTGACATCTTTATTGATCTGTGTTTGATCTCCAAGTCTTCTTCTGATTATCATACTTCAATGGATGAAAAAAGTGATGGCCTGGATAGAAGACCTGATGATGATAAATATGAAACTGAGGAGTTCTTTGAAACACAAAAGTTCCATCCTTCAGATGGTTGGATAAGCCGTTACTCAAGTACATCATTTGCAAACCAGTCTGATTGCTCTTCAGATGATAGAAATAAGGTAAAGAGAGCTAGAAGATTACTTTTATCTTTAAGGTCTAAAATGTTTTTGTTAATATTTTCCTTTTGTTAGTATGATTACACTGCCTTTCATGAGAATAGTGCCTACTAGCATCAGTTTATGGATTAATGCAAATGTTGAGAGTTCAAGCAATGTTGAAGATATCAGATGTATATGATACTCATCTTTAAGAATGTTCCAAACAAACTTCACTAGTTTATCAGTGATTAGTCTAAGCACCAAATGCCAGCACCTCACATTTGTTTTATCCTGAATTACTAGCAGTTGATTTGCTATGTTATGATACTACAGAAAAGAGTGGTACCACTCTGGATTCCCTTGTGTTTATAAAACATTGTCTTGATATATAAATTTTAAATTAGTCCTATTTGAGTTTCTTAGTATATTTATATGTATTCTTTTGCTCAGGTAGCATCTATTGTTGAACTGCCAGATTGTTGGGAATGGGCTGATGATTGGCATGTTGATACAAGATCTGTACTTGCAAAGGATGGATGGGTTTATGCTGCAGATACTGAACAGCTGAACTGGCCTGAGTCGACAGATGTTAAAAAACAATTATATTCTGTTGATTGTGCAAGGCAAAGAAAGTGGATTCGTCATAGGAAATATGTGCCTCCATTCAAGGAAGACAAGCAAATATCAATTGGATTATTGAAACCTGGAGATACTATTCCTCTTCCATTATTAGTCTTGTCAAACCCTGGGCAATACTATATGTTGCAGTTGAAGCCTAAAAACACTGAAGATAAGAAAGAATATTGTTGGGGCGTTGTGACACAGAGGCATTATCTAACTGAAATCTGTGGAGGCAATGAAGATTTACATGAAATATGCGTATCATCTCTTGATGAGTCTGATGTGCTCTTGTTTTGCTCCCAAAGAGAAGGAACTTCAGATCAATGCGAAGGTTTGTGGTTCTGTGTCAGCATACGAGCAAAAGAGGTCGGCAAAGATATCAAATCAGTTCCTGTAAATGATTGGAATATTAATATTGACTCTCCATTAGCAATATTCAACTACCTCCCCCTTTCTTCTAAATACAATATCTCTTCTAATAAATTGAATGGTGGACAAATAACTTGCTCCCAAGGTGAACTTGGGCCAGGTGAAACTGTAAAAATTCACAGTGCAGACATGAGAAATCCATTGTACATATCAGTACTTCCGGAAGGGGGATGGCAACCCCTACATGTAAGTTAACTTCTGATTGAAACTTTAAAATTCTCAATGATCTTGCAATTTATTTCCTTCCTATAATTCATTTCTTTTATTTTAAAGGAGCCTGTGCCTTTATCACATCAAAGCAAAACGCCCTCGAAATTGATAAACTTGAGAAGCTCTTTTTCTGAAAGGTCTGCTATTAAAAAATTATATTGGATTCTTTAGATTTCACTAAGAATTAATGTTTGGCATTGTTCAGGTTTTAAATTTCAAACCAACTTATCATTTTTTGTAGGATCGTTCAAGTGATTCTTGAGCAAAATTATGAGAAGGAAAGTTTGATAGCTAGGGTTATCAAAGTTTACACTCCATATTGGATATCAATTGCAAGATGTCCACCACTTACCTTGAAGGTTATGTCCCTTCCTGGGAAAAGAGGAGCACATTTTCCTGTTTCATTTCATTCTCATAAAAAAACAAAGAGAACACTTTGGCATATTACTGATGAGGAATTGTTCGGTGGATATACAATAGCTTCTGTTTTGAACTTCAAGCTATTAGGATTATCAGCGTCCATTAGTGGACCTGGTGAGGAGTGCTTTGGACCAGATACTGAGCTTTCTCCTCTTGGTGACATGGTAACTTTTTTCTATTCTGTACTATCTATTTATTAATTGACAAAGCCTCTAATTATTGATCACCTGGTAATGTCAGGATGGATCGATTAATCTTTATGCATACAATACAGACGGCAATTGCATGCGGTTACTTGTTTGCTCAAAACCATCCCCTTACCAATCTGTTCCTACAAAGGTTACTTGTTGGCTAAAATCCTGTTCTACGTGTTGAAGTTATATGCTGATGAACTTTTTTGTTGTTTATATTTCCAGGTTATTTCTATCCGTCCATATATGACATTCACAAACAGGATAGGACAAGATATTCTTCTTAGGTTTAGTTCTGCAGATGAGCCTAAGACTCTGCATGCTTTTGACTCCAGAGTGTCCTTCCTTTATTCTGAATCAGGACAATCAGATAAGCTTCTAGTATGTTTCATTCTTCTTTTACCCATTTCCTATTAATTTTATGAATTTAAATAGGCTTGAAGCAGTTTGCACATTTTCCTATTTTTTACTCTTTGCTCAAAAGGACGACCTAACTAAAGATCCCCATAACTTGCCTATAGTCGAGTTCTCCTAATGGAGGAGAATGATGCAAACATTGGAAAAGAATTGATTTGAATTTTAAATTCATAATTGATTTTGATAATTGTCCTATTTTAAATGGCGAATTGGTACCTTTAAATTTGATCAATTTTGTCTCAAATTTCTATGTGATTCAAGGAAATGATTTGGTGCTGCATCAAACAGGTATCTTAATAAGCACCTCTAGTTCTGATGCATACTATAATAGGATTGTAAAAGTACACAAATGTTTGTATCCATGCTATAATAGGATTGTGAAAGTACACCTGTGTACTTTGATTTGATTTGATTGTGAAAGTCTTTTGTGTGAAACAGAGATTTAATTTAAACACTTGTTTTGCATGCATTCAATTATATGTATGTTGCACACACACACATATATATATGATATGTTCGACATTGTTGACGAACCTAGATTCCTATATGTTATTTGTTTTATGTTGTATGGTTACATTATATGTTTTATGGAACTTTTGATTGGATAGCTCTGTTAGTGTACTTTCTTATTCATGTGTTTAAGAATTTTTCAGTAATATAATTAAATTTTAATATAGGTGCTTTTTGAAATCTTGAATTTATATAAAGCTTCATGGGCTTCAATTCTTATTTCATTGGTTATTTTTCACTAATACATCTATGGTCTCGTAACCCTAGTTTGTTTTGGTATGATGCCAAGTTTGGTACCTTCATTTAATTCAGAAGTGTAACTTTCTTGCTTCCTATTTACGACACTTTATGATCAATTTTTCTAATATTTTATTTAGGTCCAACTTGAAGACACACACTGGTCCTTACCTATAGAAATCATCAAGGAAGACACGATTGTTGTTGTTTTGAGGAAGCATCAAGGTGGTAGGAGATTTATAAGAGCTGAAATTCGTGGTTATGAGGAGGGCTCACGATTCTTAGTTATTTTCCGTCTAGAATCAACAACTGATACTTATAGGTGACTTTTGAGTATATTTTTTTTGTTATAGTAACATAGATCATTCCCTAGTCATTTTCCATCTAGAATCAACAACTGATACTTCTAGAGGATTTTAATGAATTTTTGGTGTTATAGTAACATAGATCATTTTTTTTGTCCCATTAAATATCTCTAATAGAAGTTTCTTGTTTTACAGGATAGAGAATAGGATGTGGAGTACAAGAATTGAAATACGACAATCTGGCCTAGATGAAATTAGCTGGATCCATTTGGAACCTCTTTCAACTGCAAAGTTTTCATGGGATGATCCACTTGGACCTAAATCCATTGATGTCCGTGTCATTAGGGAAAATGAAACTTGTGTTCAAGATGTTTGTTTGGATAGGAAAATAGAGGTCTCCAATGATTTGCAAGCACTGGGCGTACAAATTATTGCCACTGAAGTGGGTGATATGAAAATTCTGCGATTAATTGACTACATAAGAATGTTAACATCAGGTACACATGATAGGATTGTTCCTGTACCTATTGACAGAATGGGTATTTCATCTCTTCCAAAAGAGCCTCACAATGAGAATGCACCACTAGAACTTATAATCGAATTAGGAGTTATCGGGGTCTCTGTTATAGACCATAGACCAAGAGAACTGTTGTACTTTTACTTGGAGAGAGTGTTCATTTCCTATTCAACAGGATTTGATGCCGGTACAACAAGCAGGTAAGCATTGTTTGTGAAGGTTCTTTTTCAATTTAATAAATCATTTTGATATATACATGAGAGACACTAGGTAAGCATTGTTTGTGAAGTTTCTTTTTCAATTTAATAAATCATTTTGATATATACATGAGAGACACCGGAAATTGTGTGTTTGTTGTTTTCACTGGGCAGCACTTGTACTGTCTAAACTTTGTTAGCCTAACTTAATATATCTTAAAGTTTGCTCATATTCCTACTACTTTTTACTAGTTATATTCAAACTTTTAATCAAACATTTATCAATTAGATTCAGATTCTAGAATCTGTGTTTGTGCTGGATTAATATTTTGCGTTGGCCTCTGTTGGCTACAATTCTTCATGAATTACTTTTTTAAAAGCTAAAACCAACATTTTTTCTGAAAATTTTATAGGAATAAAGATTGACAATGATTTCATATTTGTGTTTTGTCTCTATAAACTTGATTCAGGTTGTCTGATCAGTTTCAAATTTTTACTGTCGTCTCTCAGGTTTAAGCTTATTTTTGGTTATCTTCAGTTGGATAATCAACTACCATTAACAGTGATGCCTGTTCTTTTGGCACCTGAGGATATGCCTGACAGAAAGCATCCAGTCTTTAAAACAACCATTATGAAAAGAAATGAGACTTCAGATGGCACTCAAATCTATCCATACATCTATGTTCGGGTAAATTTTCACTTAGAGATGTCATAGTCATGGATGAAAGGATAGTGATAATTTTGTGTATTTAACTGCATGGACTATTTTATATATCAGGTCACAGAAAAGCCTTGGAGAACCAATATTCATGAGCCAATCATATGGGCATTAATGGACTTCTATAATAATATTCGTATGGATAGTCTTCCTGGAAGCTCGGGAACTGTGCAAGTTGATCCAGAGATCCAACTCGAGTAAGAAAAGTTCAACTTTCACTCTAGCTACCCTTCCATATAATGATATGCTTCCAACTTTGGATGAGTTGGTTAAAATCATGTTCCATGCTATTTCCTTAATGATCAAGTGCATTGTGAGTGTCTCCTTATAGACGGACCAACAATTTTCTGACATCCATTTTAATTTTGATGAAATTTGCACATATGAGGGATGATTTTTAGCTAAAAATAATATAAAATCAAATGGGGATTTTGTGCTTAAGCAGCATGTGTTAAAGTAGAGGATTCGCTTTAGCTTTTGGCATGTATTGCTTTTGCAGTTTGCTCAAGGGTGGCAAAGATAAAAGGGCAACTCGATGCACGAAGCTCTTGTCAATGTAGGGTTCTAGGAAGGGTTACACAACCTTACCTCATGCAAAGCAAGCAAGAGGTTGTTTACGCGACTCGAACCCGTGATCTCTAAGTCACATGACACAACTTTACCGTTGCACCAAGGATCCCCTTCAAAGATAAGATGAGGAAATGAACATGTCAACCAACATATCTTATGTCATGCCAAAACACATTGACAGTGCCATCATGGCTAAATATCTCTTTGGTATCGAGCACCTCAAAATTATAATTTGTTTACTAAGCCTCATTAATAAGTTATAGGTAAACCTCCTTGGATATATGTGGATCTTCCCATTGTCTTAATTTCTTCCCCTCCAATTTGGCTTTTTTTTTGTCTACAACTTCATCCATAGTTGCTGCAGATTTCTCAAGTCTAGACTCACTACAAAATCCCCTCCCCCAACTTGCCTTGTCACACCTCCATCAAGTAGAAGGTGAAGCTCATTTTTCAATCATCGCCAATGGCAGTGACTAGATATTAGCCTTATTGATGTCGATGGAGTCTACAGTTCGTGCAATAATACTGAAGCCAATTCTTGTTCATCTATGATCGCTTGAATGGTTTGCCATTGCTCCCAATTTGTGAGAGTTGCTGCAGCTTTTCTAGTTCAGATTTGGTTTAAATTTGGTGTGAACAAGCTTGCCATAGCCTTTGGCACCACTATACCTAGTGCCACCAACCTCCATATCACTCGTGACAGACAGAATAGGTATAGGAAAATGTCATGCAAAGCTAGATCTGTCATGGAGCCAGCAAACTGCATTATGCATACCTCTGAAGAAGGAACTCTATCAGTACCATAAACAAATTTTGATGAACAACCTAAAGGCAAAGATCTCTAGAATGTGAGCATAATATGTAAAGTGAGTATAAAGAATTTGCTTTTAAAAAAAAGCTGAAGAGCAGTAAGTAATCAGTGCTATTATTTCTGCCGATTTAACCAAATCAATTTCTTATCAGAATTTGCTTTTAAATTTCTTTGAGGCGGTTTCATCATGTCTCATATTTCCTCTCTTTTATGATGATTAAAAGTTTTTTTGTCACAAATGAACATATATATATTATAGAAGGCCGACAACACACAATCCACTTAATGAAAGTTGCATCATATATTGAGGTGAGCAATCCATAATTCACCCATTACAACATGCATCATAGATATCTACTTATATGGTGAATGACTCGCAATTCATTCAATAAAATTTTATATATATGTAAGGTGAACAACCCACAATCCACTCAATACAAAGTCTATTATGTAAATAGATAAAGGATGAACGAATAACAATCCAATCAATAATAAAAGATTATCTCAAAGAAAGAGTGGACAACCCACAATCTACTCAATAATGAAAATGCATCTCACAAAAGAAAGGGTGAACAATCTACAATTCACCTAATAAAGAATGTATCTCATCTAATTCGGATGAAGCTTATATAACACGTGAAAGGGACCCAAAGACTCTTTTTGAGCATGGAGTCAATACTTTATAGTATAAATAATTTCATTCATTAGTTTGTCAATTCAATATAAATAATCATGCAACCTTTTTCACAAAACGAAGTCAAAACTTTATAATATTAAAAATAATATTATGCAATCCTTTCAGGGCATGAAGCTGAAACTCTATAGTATAAGTAATTTGTTTATTGTTTATTTGCTCGATATTTAGTTGTGCTTTAGTGTCATAGATTTCATATGTGCATGTTATTTCTTGTTAACAACATGCCATCAACAGGTTGTATCAAACAACTATGCATATCAAAAGGGAAGCATATAACAATAGTGAGATTTTCAATTCATATGTAATGAAACAAACATGAAAACACTTCAATCAAAGAAATTGCACCATATACCATTAAATCTAAACACGTCAAAGCTCTGTCAGCAACTAGATATGCAAGATGTGAATGAGAACAAATATTAATTAAAATCATATAACATGAATTAATTATCACAACAAGCCAACTTACCTTCCATTTCACATTAAGAAGGATGACTAAACAATTCTAAATCCTTGCAAATCATAAATCCCAACCTCGGTTAAGATCAAGTATTCATGGCTAGATGAGCACTTTAAGAAATGACTATTGTTGCTGCCTTCTGCTCCTTAAATCAAAATTCATTAGGAAAACTCCTCGCAAAGTTAGTTATTCAAGTTCAATATCCTTCTCATGAGCAACTTCTAGCATTGACATTCTAAAAAGAACCTTGATCGCCTCCTCACCTCCATCCTTATCAATAAAAGTCATAGTTTTTGTTTATTTATTTTCATTATCTCCTCCAGCAATAGTATCAATTTTTTTTTTTTTTGTTGCACTAGAAAAGTAGAACTTTATTAATGCATATCCTTGATGGCAGCTGTCATGGTATACTACATTGTTAACCTCCAAGAATCATATTAACTTAATAAATACTCAAAAGACTCACTCCACAGCATATATCGGCGCCGGCCTTACCCTGGTAGTAGGGCAATGATGGGTGTGACAAAAAATGGAGGTGAGGGATCAAGAAAATGGTAGAGGTTTATTGTGAGGCTAGTGGTTAGCAACGATGATGTGATCAACGACTGTACGGTTGGCTAGCGAGTGACAAGGAGCAGTGGAGGAGAGACAAAGGAGAGGAAGAGGATAGGGTTGCATCACATGGATAAATATCAAAAGGTCAAATTTCTCAAATATATTGGCATCTCGAAAACCCTAAACCAAGTGAACCAAAAAAATATGACTAAATTTAACTTGCCATTACTCATCTAAATTGACTCTAAATCAAGATCAATTTAAACTTAATTAATCGTCGTCACAAGACTCACATGCTAGAGCCATTAACATTAAAATTAAATTCCATCTTAAAAATTAAATTAATATCCAAAATAATTTCACCACCAAGATTCAAAATCTCAAGCCGTCTTGAAATTTGGATCTTTGAATGGAATGATATTGTTCGGTATCATGTCGATGTTTCGATGCACGGCGGGAAGGAGACATTGTCTATGCCCAGAATGATTTTAAATCTTGTACCATACCATTTCGTTAAATTACTAAAACTCGATATCACTCAGTACAAACAATGTCTCTTTCCTTTGCTTCAGCTTTTTCCTCCTTCAACCTTCAATTTGTCATATTTTTTTTTTGGATAAGAAAAAATATCATATCATATGTCAAGAGTACAGAAAATGGTCTATAGCGGATACTTGTGTCTGAGACAACATCATATTAGAGTACACCCCTAAAGACCTATATATATGTATACTCACACTTCTGAATATCCGCTCAACATTCAATTGCTCATCCTCAAAGACACATTTATTTCTTAGTCTCCATACATAGTGTATTAACGAAGACAAATCCAAGTGTCGAGCCTTCGTTAATACCTTGTTCCCATGATAACATCTCCCAAACACCCTTAGAGCTCGTCTGAAAGTGGACATCTCCTGCCACATATAAAGTTAGTCTTTGATCCTCCTCCATAACTTAGCAATAGGGGGGCACCTCAAAAACAAATGCTTGTCTCCAACACTTGTCGACAAAATGCACATTGCCTATCTCCTAGTACTCCTTCCTGTCTTTATTGCGAAGACGCCTCCAGGCCAGCATCCAGTAAGTGGTAGCGTGACTAGGCTGCAAGTAAGTCTTCCACACTGTTCGTGCCCATACCTCTTTGGACTGGGATGTCTAAAGAAGTCATATGCCTGAGCCACCCCACCGTATGTGCCAACCAAATTGTCAGTCTTTGTCCAGCAGTCGGCGAGCTCGCATTCAAAAGAATTCGGTCTCGTATCAGGCAGTAACCTCTTAATCAAGGGGGAGTCTGTAAAGGCTACTTTCCAGGACCACACATCTACATGCCTCAGATACCTGTGGTGGACCCATTTGATCCAAAGAGCATCTGCTTTCACCTCAATCTGCCAAAGTACCTTAGTTAGCAGAGCTAAGTTCCAACTATTTAACTCCTGGTATCCCAAGCCTCCTTCCTCCTTTGGTTTTACACATATTTGCCCAAGAAACCGGAGGATGCTTAGATGTCCTGCAAATGCTATAGATACGGTCTATAACTCCCAGAGGCACGGGTAAGATGGACATCTAGAAATATTCCACATCTTGAAGCACTGAGGAAATAAGCTGCGCCTTGCTCACATAAGATAGAGTGTACCTCGGCCATCCATTAACACGCCAGACTTAGGAGTCAAAGAGAGGGCTATAGTCCAAAATTCGAAGCCGCTCAATTGCAAGAGGAACCCCAAGATATCTAAATGGTACAGCTCCCTTGGAAAGCTCCGGATGGACAACAATCTCATGCGGACCCTATCCTCAACTCCAGCCAAATAGATGCATGATTCAACTTGTTAACCCGAAGACCAACTGTTTCCCCAAATTCAAGCAAACGAGAACCGAATTCTCATCACCCTTATGGAATAGAAGGAGATCATTAGCATGAGCTAGGTGAGTTAGTCCCAGAAGCGAACACTGAGGTGAAATTCGAAGGCCGAACCAACTGTGCACGGTTAGATTTGTCTCCCAAAGATTTCTATACATATTTCAAATAGATATAGTGACAATGAGTCTCCTTGCCGCAGCCCCCTAGCTCCCCGGAATAGCCCAAAAGTCCCTCTATTAATAATGAGTGAGTATGAGATAGTGGTCACACATTCCATAATCCAATCTATAAACCTCCCTGGAAATTGCAACCCAAGAAGAGCCTCCTTTAGGAAATCCCAGTGGACCGAGTCATGCACCTCAGAGACAATCTCTTTCGGTTGTATTTCTTGAAAAGCTCCTTAGACATGTGGATGTTATCTGTAATGAACTGGCCCTTTACAAACGCAGCTTGTGACTGGTGTAAAAACTTATCCATAATATTTGCTAGACGAACTTTGAGATGACCTTGTAGAAGACTGTATAGCAGGAGATGGGTTTATAATCTGTCACTTTGCTGACATGGGAAGACTTCGGGACTATAGAAAGCAAAGTATGGTTCCATTTCTTAAGTAGCTTCCCGCTGTTGAAGAATTCCAGAACTGCATCAGAAAAATCTCCTCCAACAGTGTCCCAAGCTTGCATAAAAAACCTCGATCCATAGCTATCTGAGCCCGCGGCATGCTGATCTCCTATGTCAAAGAGCGCCTCCTTGATCTCCTCAGCTATGGGGAGGCAGACTAGTTGATCATGCTGCGCCGATTGAATAAACTGACCAAACTGCAAGCAAGATGTTGGGAATTCAGTCTTGTCCACCCGTGTGCCAAGTTGGTTCTGAAAAGAATTAGTAAATACTCCAACAACCTCTCCAAAAGATATAGTAAGATTGCAATCCTCCCTCTCCACCACTGTGATTTTATTGCGTTTGTTATTTCTTTTTACAAGCGCATGAAAAAATGAGGAGTTACGGTCCGCCTGTCCCAAATATCCTAGCTTGGCATGCTGTAGGCAGAAACTGTGTTCAGCAACACTTAACTGAGATGCAGCCTGTTGAATTTCTTTGTAATTGGCGTCCATTGTGCTACAGGACAGTCCAACTTCTTGAGCCTCCTCCAATCTCAGTCGTGCAACTGCTGCTCGTGCCGAAATGTGCTGAAAGTGCACGACTTTCAGTGCTTTCAAGTCTAATTTCAGTAGTTTCAAAACCTGTGCAATTCCTTGGCCAATCTGCTGCTTGTAGGCTGTCCACTTGGTTTTAACCAGCTCCAAGAAGGTGTTGTGCTTGGCCCACATATTAAAAAACTTGAATGACTTAAGAATTTGAATATCACTGTTCAGAATAGAGGTGCAGGCCGAATGATCTGACAGACAGCCTGGAAGTGTGAAGCTAGCAAAATTTTGTAACTCAGCCTCCAGCCAACATTTATTCACTAAAGCTTGATCAAGTTTACTGCACATGTGACTGTTAGACCATGTATATTTGCATCCTGTACGGCTTAAGTCCTGTCCAGTAACTGCAACAAAATTATGAAATTCAGCAAGACTGTTTTGTGTGAGAGGGAGTCCTCTATACTTGTCCTCCATTGATCGATAAGCATTGAAATCCCCAAGGACAACCCAAGGCAAACCTATATCATCTGATAGACGCTGCAGGCTTTCCCATAATGGTCTCGTTCCAATAGTAGTCAATCCGCCATACACAAAAGTGACAGCTATGGGTTTGTGTGTCACTTTTCAGGTCACCTTACAATGTACAAACTGGTCATGCCATTTCCGCACCTCAAGTTCGACCATCTAGAACATCCAGTTGATTCCATTTGGAATTGCTAAAACCACCTCAATTTCAATTTTTGATGACTCGGTGCTGATAATTTAGTTTCCAGAACCATTGACAGCATTGAGGGTATCCCCATGTCTGGAAATCTACCGAGTTGAATTACAACACCGAGAATCATGCTGATTAGCGCTCTTACATTGCTCTCCATGTGCTGGCATTGTAAATGCATGATTAGCGCTCTTACATTGCTCTTGATAATGACCCATGTGCTGGCATTGTAAACAAAACTTGAATTTTGATTCGAATTGAAGAGGAAGAGCCACCTCAATATGATACCTTCAATTTGTCATCGACACCATGCATCGGAGCATCAATACGATACTAGAATAATATCTTTTCGATCAAAGACATAAAATACCACATTGTTGGAAATTTTGAATATGGTGTTGAGTGGTATTAAGTTTCAGTGATTTACTAGAACGATACATTTCGACTGTTTTGTTGACAAGAGTTCAAACCATGATCATTACCATTAATAAATAACAAATGTAGACCATTTCTAACATTTGATTCTTTTTTTGAATTTTTGGACATAATAGTAAAACCACCAATGAGGTTTCTTCCAAATAGAAAACTTTTGAAGAGACTCGCTATCCAATAGAAGCTTCCTGCCCCTTGTAGTATATAGGAGATCTTCCTTTCCTCCAGCTTTGTAGTTGCATTAAGTCTTTCTTCCTTCATCTTCTTAGGCTCCATTTGAATCAAATCCCAATCGTTGGAGTCGTGTGTCCCATCACCTTCAACAATCACTTATCTTCCTTTGCATCTAAGCAATTGCTTGTCTTCCTTTGCAAAGACCACAACCTTCATTTAGGTCTTATTGCATCTATCTTGGTTAATATTTTGCAAATCTATTCCTTCAAAAGATTGACTCAATTTAAGCAAATTTCTTACGTCAATATTCTCTATATTAAACTTCCTACAATCACCACACTAGTTGAGAGTATTTAAGGTCACCTTATTATAGTTCTCTTTGAGTGCACCTTCTCAATCATAACTTTGTTAGTTAATGAAGATAATTCCATAGCTAGCAACACATCTAATAGTAGGTTTAAAGCCCTATATTCTAGGTTATAAGCCAGTAACATTTCACCTTTCACTAATCTTACATCAATATCTTATCCTAGTAATGTTACCTAGTCAATAGGTCCTTTATTGGATTGGGTGTTGGTGTGGTAGAGGGTTGAATACCACTTTCGACATCCGTAGTTACTGTTCTTAAAAATGTGTACAGTGAAAATAAATTGAACACAAAGAAGAGCAAACCATGAAGACGTGGTTGATTTAATGTGGTTCGCGATTCCCCAAAGCAAGTACATCCATAGCCGATGGTTCGTTAGTGTTGGGATCTAATAGCGAAAAACAAACATGAACGCAGTGGAAATCGATCCCTCTAGAGATTCATGCGAATGCAGAACTACTCTATTGAATTGGATTGTTACCTTTGGTGCTCGAACAATCCTTGAAAGTTTGAGTTCGGTCGATCTGAATGTGATCAGAATGTCCACGCCTCTACGGTATCCACACGAGCACGTCCCTTGCTTCGTCTCACGAACACAGGAATTGGAGAATCTCGCCAACCCCTTCCTTCTTGCTAGAGATGACTATTTAAGGTGGCAATCAAGAAGAGGCTAACTCTTCACCTTCACCCAGAAAAAATGCTAATTCTTCATCTTCACCAAGATAAGGCTAACTCTTCATCTTCTCTCTTGGGAAGAGATGACTATTAGTATTTCTCTTAGCAGACTCTATAGTTGGGTTGAGCCTTAAAGAAAAGGAAGCATGTTGAATTATCTCAATAAATCAATAAGCTTAAGGTTCGAAACCAATTTCGGACTTAAGGCTTAGACCCACACTATTTTAGTCAAACTAAAATAAACCAATCTCTAAATCAACATATTCTTTGTGTGTGACCCAATAGGTGTAAGTATCCCGGGGGAGTTTTGATGTAATCAACCGAGTTAAGTTAGGTCTTGTGTATTTGATGTCTTATGTCTAAGTGTTCAGGAACTTAAGAACATAAGAAGTTGAGCGAAAGATGCAATAATCGAGAAGGATGGAACGGGAAATGAATCGACGAGCTTGGTGCATTCGAGGGATGAGGAGCTACGGAAGAGTACACCGGTTGAGCGAGAAAGACGCGGTCCAAGGGATGCGAGGCGAGAATGGCGTGGTCTGAGGGACGAGAAGTCGGGGAGGAAGTCTACTCGAGAAGATCGAAGTTGGGTTCGGGTGAGCTCAACTATAGACGACCGGATAATCACTCAAAGGAGTGGAAGAAAGAATGGTTAATAGCTGAAGTTGACCATTCGATGCGCTCCCATTTAATGGAGGCGCCTCAAGCACTAAGTCAATGGAGGCACCCCCATTGAATGGAGGCACCTTAAGCGCCAAGACAATGGAGGCGCCCTCATTGAATGGGGACGCCTCAAACTCCTAGAAGGCCATTACGGAGCCGAAGCCAAGTTAGCTGACTCGAGACACCTCCAACCCTTGGAGGCGCCCCCATTGCTGCTAGATCAACAGACCATTGTTGAGTGAATGAGTTTCTCCTTGATGGAGGTGCCCTAAGTCAATGGAGGCGCCCCGAATAATGTCACATCAACATAACGGTCATTTCGACCAGAATGCTATAAATAGAGGCTCCGTCCTCAATTCTAATATAACACACTTGTATCATTTCCATATTCTTCTACTTTTCATTGTCTAAGCTTTCAAAGTTTGTAAGAGGCTACTCCGCCTTTACGAAAGAGTTTTTAATGCTTTCATTTGCTTTAGATTAACAACCACCCAAGTTGTAACCGAGTAGCTTCTCAGTCTCTTACTTTATGTTTATGTTATTTCTTTTGGCTTAATTTGTGTATGTCCTTGCTTAGTTCGATAGCAAAAGAAGTTTAATTTTTATTGCAGGCTATTCACTCTCTTCTAGCTGGTCTACCCGATCCAACAAAGGTTCTCGTAACATTGACAATGTTTCTAAAACTATTTTAGATACACAAGGAATAAGTGATATCTAGCAATGGTTCATTGCTACTCAAGTGACGAGAATGTCGAGATCCGACCTAACCTGTCTGTGACCATTATCTTGTATAGCTCAGTCCTTTTGTCCTTGATATCTTGATTGATCCACGAGGTATAGACCGTGTCATCCTCTCATCAATCTTTGTGTTTCTTGATCTTCAAGTAAACTTACTTAATCAAATAAACTTAATATCTCATATTAACTTATTTGAGCATGACCATGTATATCAGTAATCATACTCAATCAAGGGGCCCAAAGATATCTCTCCCGTTATATGGAAGGGACAAATCTCATCTACATCACTCACATATCTCTACATAAATCATTGCATACCCAATGAACAACTTTATAGTCCACTTTGTAACAAGTGACATTTGTCAATGCCAAAGTACACAACTCCTTATGTAGAAAACTATAGTGATTTCAGGTCTAAGGACTATTTATATTAATAGTCACTATGAGAATGTTTATGACACTCATATAACGATCCATGAAACTTCTCATGACGGGTCAATTCAGTACATATTCTCTAATATATATATATTTGTCAACTTGATATCTTATAACCATGACTTGTGAGATTAAGTCATCAATTGACCTATATGCTAGTCTCAACGCATTAATATCGCCCTTGTTTATTAATACTAGATTAGGAATATTTAAGAGTAGTGTTCTATATATATATTGACAATCTCTTACAATCAATTCAACCAATTGATATGTTGTAGATTAGAACCTACTATTCTATGACATTATTATATTTATTCAGCTAACACAATCATGAAATAAATATAATAACTAAAACCTTGTCTTTTATTGATAAATATGATACAATATGTTCTAAGTCAATTAACTTATGATTGACTCTTAAGGCTGACACTAACATCAAATAGGTCAATGGATGACCAGATACTTGATAAAGGAAAGTCCTAACTAAGGTTAGGCAAGAGGAAATACCTAGTGGGACTAGGCAGTGGAAGACCTAACTGGAGGTTAGGCAAAGAGAAGTCTTAACTGAGGTTAGGCAAGGGAAAGTCCTAACTAGAGGTTAGACAAGGGAAAATCCTAACTGAGGTTAGGCAAGAGAAAGTCCTAAGTGAGGTTAGACAAGGGAAAGTTCTAACTAAGGTTAGGCAAGGAAGAGTCTAATGGGAAGGTTGGCAAGGGCAAAGTCCAAATGGGTCAGGGAGGACCAGACACTTGGTGATCGGAAGTCCTAACTGAGGTTAGACAAGGGAAAATCCTAACTGAGGTTAGACAAATGGAAGTCCAAGTGGGTCAAGGAGAACCAGACACTTGACATGAGTGAGAAAGTCCCAATAGGTCAAGGTTGACCAGATATTGGGTAATGGAAAGTCCCAACATGTCATGGATGACTAGATGTCGGGCAGAGGAAGTCCTGGTAGGTTGAGGTCAATCAGATACTAGGCAAAACCTGAATTTAGGTGTAAAAAGGTTGAACTTAGGGTTATCAATCGATTGATGGCTATTGGTGGCTCAAGCCAATCAATTGGCAGCTGGTTTTATCAAGTGAATAGTAGGTCAATCGATTGGTGGATCAAGTCATTCAATTAGAGGCTGGTTTTCTCGAGTGAATAATAGTCCAATCGATTGGTGGCTCAAGCCAATCGATTGGAGGTTGGTTTTCTCGAGTAACCAGTAAGTCTCTGAATTGATTGGGGCAATCGATTGAAGACTAAGCAATCGATTGGGAGAACAGAAGGTCTTCGAATCGATTAGGGTGATTGATTGGAGAAAATTCGTGAGAGAATAGAAAGCCTCGGAATCGATTGGGGCAATCGATTCGAGGCTAACCAATTGATTGGTCTAGTAAAAAAGTGTCATTCTATAGGTTTTGAACGGTCAAACTAACATGACAGTCGATTGGGGGTAAGGTCAATCGATTGGGAGGTATTTTCCAGCCCGAGAGAAACCCTAGAAAAGGGGATTCACTAAGCATTTGAACACGCCAATTCTTGGAGATTCTGACATAAAGTATTGTTGCATTTCTGAGTCAATAAGAGTCATTCCCAAGCAACAAGAAAGCAAGTAAGGCAAGGTTTCATTGTAAAGGCGTTCTCGCTTTCATTCTCTTTGTATTTTGTTCTTCTTGTGTAATCGAGCTTGTAAGAGGCTTCTTAGCCTCCGAAAAGTTTCCGAGAAGGAGTGAGTTCTTAGTGGATATGAGAGCTCAGAGTTGACCCTTGAATTAGTCACCTCAAGGAGGTGGATACCAAATAAAATCAAAGGTGTTAGCATTGAGGAGTCTTTGCTATAAGTTTTCGCTGCAAATCAAGTTCAAAGAAGTGAAGCGAGCTATTCCCCCCCCCCCCTTTCCTCGAGCTCATACCATTCCTAACAATTGCATCATCAACAATGTTAGTTTTGTTTTGAGATTCGGGTGGACATTCTTCTATTTCTTTCTACAAATAACAAGAGATGATAAAATAAGAAATTTAGGTTGCCCATTTTTTTCTTGTGACCTTCTGAAAATAACAAAGAGATAGTTTTATATCATTTTCTCTCCAACAGCTTGACTACTTGGTTGTCCATTTTTTTTTTCTTATGACCTTCAACTCAAACTTTTGATCTTGTAATTATTGTATCTGCAAGACTTGCTTTTTTCCTTAAGTATGAGACATATATAAATATATAAAAAAATCGTTATGAACAAATAATAATGTTACTAAGTGTATATGTAGAATTTTTTCATAAAGTTTTATAAATAATAATATTTACCTTCATGTAAGCCAAACGGGCATAATCTCTCCGGCTCATTGTGTTAATGTGGTCTTGCTTTACTCTCATTGTTTTAAATTTAGCACTCTTTTCCTGAGAATTAAAATATGTCTAACATATTCATATATAATTGATTATCTATTTGAACCCACAAAATATATCCAACATAACAGTCCTAAATACATCCAAAGTATTTCAGTAAATCATAATTAATTTTAGAATATTCCTAATACATATAATTCATTAAAAGCAAGACTTGTTAATTAATATTTACTTGAAAGACAGGTGATAATGTCCTTTTTACAAACAAGTCTCACTGATTTTATCCATAAATTCAGGCTTCAAAAGATTAAGATTTCGTGAGTGAGAAGTCACTCGTACAAGTATTTATAGTTTGGATTTTCTATTATGCCACAACTTAACTAACTTTTAAAAGATTGATTTCTTTTCTCACTCCTCAATATTATAATTCACCTGCACATATTAAGAAGCACAAAAATATGTTTATATTTTGTTAAAGAAGATCAGATAAGAAAAATCCAATGACGGAAGACAACTCTACGTCATATTCTTCACTTCTTCATCTACATCATTTCATCCATCTAATATATATGACAATTTTTTTTATCATGCAACCTAGAAAAGGAACGTATTTCACTGAATTATCTCCAATATAAGCCAACCAAATACTAATAGGTCAAGTGTTTTGGTAAATCAAACGTGGTGACCTTAGATCGATATGAATATTTCAAGTGGTGATGTTGTTGTTGACAAACAATGCTTTTGATTGTGCCAACGTTGTGTTTGCACCTATTGGGATTACGAACAAAATGGCATTTGAGATGACATGTTGTCATGAGTGTTAAGTTATACATCATAAATAATCAACTATGAAGAAAAACATTTCTCTTGGTAGGCAAAAGATGTCATTGTTAGAAACATTTACAAGAGTATTTAGAGGAATCATAAGTTGTAGATGGTTTATTCCATTGTGAAGATGTCACTACTGATTATAGTTTGTGATAAATTTTGCAATGATGAAAGTATCCTTTCATGATTGGTTATCATGGTAGTAATCGTTGCAAATAACTATCTACAATAGAATTATTATCACAAATGATGACATGATAGGGAGAATTTCTGAGGACACATATGGTATAGTTAGCAAATCCAAAGTTACTTATATGGTACAAAGCATCTCAAGATATTAGATCGTCCAAAGAGCATAAATGTTAATTATATGCAAGCAGAGACGAATCTAAGAATTAGCATTTTGGTGTGGTCAAATTTAATGTAATAAATTATATAGTATTATTGAAAATAGAATAAATTATATATAGATATATATATTCAACAAAAAAGATGAAAGAAAAAAAGGGAAGTCTTATCCTCTTTTCTAACAATTTCAACTAGCCCCGATGAAAAAAAACAAAACAAGAGTTGTTGTTGTTGAAAAAAAAAGAATGAGTAAGGTTGTTGTTGGCAGTTGAAAAATATCAAAAGGAAGAGAAGAGAGAGGATTGTTGTTCTTGTGAGAAGAGAAAGAAGAAACTAAAGTTATTGTTGGAGATCAAGAAAAAAATAATTAAGTTATGATTGAAAAGAAAGAAAAAATAGGGAGAAAAAAGAAAAGGATAAAAAGAAAAGAAAGGAGACAATATGTTTTCTTAAAAATTCTCTAATTTATTTTAACGCGGTTGAATCAGTTTAATCCAATTAAATTTGATTCGGTCATAACTTAATCAAATCAAATCAAATTCAAATTAATCTTGATTTAGACCAATATATTTCTTATCTTCGTGCATACCTGATTGATTTTGTTCGACCCTAATCCAATTTTAAATCAACACTTTAACTTTGTGTTAAAAAAATTCAATACATAATAAAATTTATATAAATAATAAAAAAAATAGATGAGACTCCAGCCCAAGATTGTCCATACATGGCTTTGTCTCTGTATGCCAGTGTAGAGATACATGAGATCTACTTTTGCCGTTAAGTAACTTCATCCACTAGATCAATTGCACATGGACTCAACTAAGGCAAAGTTAAGGGCATGAGTCATCTTTAGTGTGCGAAATGGTAGAAAAGGATGATAGGAGTACAACCACTCTAGTTTTCCTTGGACTATCGAAATCTTGATGAGGTAGAAATTGATCGGTGTGAGAGAGTACAAAGCCCAACTGGTGACCCAACATTGCATGCCTAGGTAGTCATTGGGCATTGTGCTAGCAACTCAATGGGCCGTTAGCAACCCATGTCACTTATTTCCTATTTATGGTTATTTAGGGTGGCATTTGGTCGATTTTTAGCTAAAAATATGTGGTTTTCAATTTATTTTTCACTACTGAAAGATTTCTAGACTAGAAGATGCCTTGGGGTGAATTTGGAGGTTATAGAAGATTGTGCTATTCTATAAAATGTTATTACAAATTGCAATAAAATGTTGTGATGCTCAAGTTCACAGCTAATTGCTTGTGAGGATTCTTTTTTTAACCATTTGCGATGTCTTTATAGTATTTAGCCATTGTAGATGCATAAAGCATCTAGAACAACTCAATTGGCTATTGCGTATTTAGGATTTGAAGAACAAAAATTAGAATATGTGATGATTGTTTTGAAGAACTTTGGTTATTATAGATTAATTTTTAAAAAAAAAATCCTAGATCAAATTAACTTTTCTCACTCTAATGCATTACTTATATATATTTTTTTATAATTCAGATATCCAAATTTCACCCGATTAATTCTAAAGGTAAACAACCTTCCCTTGATTTGTCTATCGAGTAAATCCGAAACATAACTTATACACACTTAGAGACCAAACACTAGAATATTCGTCTCTATTAGAATTCGAACTCTAGTTTTCTTATTTGTTCCACTAAGTACTTTACCACTATATCACACTCGTGGGACTCTAATACATCCCTTCTAATCCTTACAATTAGTCACCCTCTCATAACACTCTCCCCTCTTCCAAGGGTGGCTAACCAAATCGACACTTACCCAACTATCTTCCTCGAGTTCATTTTAGATATTTCGCTACACCCTTTAGAATGTGCATAGAATAATTAAACTTGATCTGATTATCTATTCAGAGGAAGATGTCTATAAATAAGCACTCTCTTTCTTTCATTTATAATCATATCCTCAATAATCAGGGGCATAGCCGGTGGGGATGGGAGGGTACGACCGCTCCCCATGAGTTTTTTTTTCAAAAAAAAAATTAATACTATATCTCACCGCCACTTGATTGACTAATTCACCATTGTTCACTATCGAAAAATTAAAATTGACTATATATTTGAAAAACCCTCGACCTAAACTATCTATTGGTACCACTTTTATAGGAAAATATCATGATAAGTATTGAATTTTAAAAATAAATATATAATAATAAACAGATGAACTAAATTGTAGAACATGAAGTGAGTGAGATAAATTAAAATTGGATTAAATTCGAACTAAATTCAACGGGTAGGCGCGGAGATAAAGATTACGTTGGTTCAAACCATGATTGATTTGAAGTTGATTTAGTTAAGTTATGATCGAACCAAATTTAAGGTTTAAACGGGTTCGATCGGTTTAAAACGAATTTTAGGATAAACATTCTCTTTCCTTTTTTTTCTTCCTTTTCTCTCTATGCATACTGCAACCCTCATCGTGTCGTACGCCACCGTCGTGCCTTTCGCCCATCCTTCTCTTTTCTTTTTTCCTTTCCCTTCTTTATTTTCTTCTTCTCCTTCTCGTCTCTAACGACAATAAACCTGTAATTTTTTTCTATCCTCTTCTTAAGCCCAAGAGCTTTTTTTTTTCCTCCTTTCTCTTCTCCGGTAAGCAAGAAATGTAGCATCAGCTGCTGCCCTCTTACAACAACAAGAGCAGCCTTCAGCTCTCACATCTTCTTCCTCTCTTGGGTTTTAGGATTTTGTTGGCACCACAAAAGTAGTCATGTTTTGCCCTGCTAAGCTCTCTTTGTGTCATTGCAGAGTTCACCAAAGCTAGTCGAGATTGCTAACGAAGAAGGTAAAATTCTCCTCCTTTGCTTCTTCCTCTCTATATTCTCTTCTCCATTTTTCTCAAAAGCAACGGTCTTGCTTTTATCTTTTCCAGTGAGCAGACCTTTACAAGCAATTCTTTTCCCCCTTTGTCCAACCACAGCGATAATAAGTAAAGTAAGTTGCTCCTTTCTTCTTTTATGTGTTCATTAATTGAAAGAGAATTGTAAAGCATAAAGTTTATTTTATTAAGTTGTTAGTTAAGATGATTATTTAGATTAGAATGGATATCTCATATATACGAATGCAAAATATTATAAGAAAGCGAGATGACAAATAATTTTTCGACTTTGAGTCATAGATAAATTTTGAGGATTAATGGATTATGATTTCAATTAGAACCGACGATTAAAATTTTTATATTATATTAAATTTATTAATTTATTAAATTCATCCCTTCTAGTTGAATGTTCTAACTGCGCCACTGTCAATAATAGTGTGTCTTCTTTACTTATTAGTCAATTCTTTACTCTTTTCAATCTCTCCTTGTTTATTTTATACGGACTTAGTAACTCTGAGGGAATAAGCTATATTTATTAAATTCATCCTTTCTAGTTGAAAGTTCTAACTATGCCACTATCAATAATAGTGTGTCTTCTTTAATTATTAGTCAATTCTTTACTCTTTTCAGTCTCTCCTAGTTTATTTTATACGGACTTAATAACTCTGAGGGAATTGGCTATTGCGTATTTAGGATTTGGAGTGTAAAATTAGAATATGTGATGATTGTTTTGAAGAACTTTGGTTGTTATAGATTAATTTTTTTTAAAAAATATCATAGATCAAAGTTACTTTTCTCACTCTAATGCATTACTTATATATTTTTTTTATAATTCAGACATCCAAATTTCACCCGATTAATTCTAAAGGTAAACAATCTTCCCTTGATTTGTCTATCAAGTAAATCCGAAATATAACTTATACACACTTAGAGACCAAACACTAAAATATTCGTCTCTATTAGAATTCAAACTCTAGTTTTCTTATTTGTTCCACTAAGTACTTTATCACTATATCACACTCGTGGGACTCTAATACATCCCTTCTAATCCTTACAATTAGTCACCCTCTCATAACACTCTCCC
>JBBUKS010000100.1:13211342-13231227 GCA_038050645.1 Hedychium gardnerianum
TGAGATTAAGTCATCAGTTGACCTACATGTTAGTCTCAATGCATTAATATCGCCCTTGTTTATTAATACTAGACTAGAAATATTTAAGAGTTGTGTTCTATATATATATCGATAGTCTCCCACAATCAATTCAATCAATTGATATGCTGTAGATTAGAACCTATTATTTTAGGGCATTATTATATTTATTCAGCTAGCACAATCTTGAAGTAAATATAATAACTAAAATCTTGCCTTTTATTGATAAATATGATACGTCCTAAGTCAATCAACTCATGATTGACTCTTAGGGTTGACACTAACAGTTTGGTGGATCAACTCCGTAAGGAAAAGTCTAAAATAACTTGTGGAGACAAGATTTAGGCATTGTTTGCACTAGATGGATGATACCTCTTAGTACCTCAAGCCCTTTTTATAGCTTTCTCTTTGAATCCTTAGTTGATGTGACAACAATCAGTTGACTAATCATCACTTAATAGTCAACTGATCCTCTAGATCTTATCCGTCAAAACTTTCATCTTTGACTACATTTGAATTGGTCGTGGTAGCATCTTCGACTTAGTCAACTCGTAAATCTCTTCCAGAACCTCAATTGATTGGAAAACATTGTTCATTTTCAAACGAATCTCAGTTGATTGGTCATCGATTGGAAAACCTTCTGTTCATTTCTCAGTTGACTGATCCTTACTCACTGGTTAACTCAGGATGCCTGAATCAGACTTAACTTGGATTATTGGATCACCAGTATTAGTAGTCTGGGCAAACCACAAACCCCAAAACACTTGGGAGATTGACTCTTTCAGACACTAGTCAATTGACCACAAAACCACTAATACACTTGGGGTTTGATGTTCTCAGCCACCGGTCAATTGGTTACCCTGACTTCAACCACATTTAAGATGGAGTTCGACCAAGTTGTCATCTACCCTCGTTTATTGTATACAACCCCACTCGCATCTCTTGTATAGTTTTCTCCAAGCCCTAAGATCCTCTATCAAGCTACGTCCCTCGAATGCACCACCCTCGCCGGCTCCTAATGTCATCCTTTATGCCTTTGCTTTCATAGTTTACCTACTTGCGAAAGTCCCAACATCCTTATCAATGGTAAGGGTATTATCGGATAGGGTTATTACCACTGAATTTCCACTCTTAGACCCATCACAAACCTAAAAATCTGCTGGTTATATACACAAATTTCCTATGACTATTACTTGTGTTCTCAAGTGTAAATCCTTAACAGGTTAAGGATGTATTTTCCGTCTTCATGGTCAAGGTAATAGACATGCTTCTACACATGTTTTCCTTTGGTTCACTTTTTTTAGGGTCATAATGGTTTTTCTTCAAGTATAGTGTTTGTTACCTTCATTTATAACTATCCTCACATGATGTGGCTCTTCTCGTTTAAAGAATCATCTGAAAGTTTCTCTAATCTTTTCTTGTTATTGAAATTGGAGGGCTCCGTTTCAAGAATAAGGAAACACACCTCACTTGTGACAATATCAATGACTAATCAAAACACAAATTAGCATAGGAAGAGACACAAAAGCAACTATAGCAGGAAGGGGAAAACTTCATGGAAAGGAAAATATACAACAATTTTTACAAAGGAAATATTTCCATGTAATGGACATAAATGAAAATTATGAAAGTAGAACCCTTCTCCATCATGGTCTCCTAGTTTCTCTCTAAGCAAAACCTAACGAAGTGGAAAAATAGAATCTCAGAAGCCTCTCTCAGCTGCATATTAGGATTTAGAATATATGTGTATGAAGTATAAATTTTAAAAGGGAAATAAATATCAACTCAAATTTAATTTATTCTTTGGCATTATCCACTTTTAGCCATTATTATTAAACATTCCAAAGTTATTTCTTTCTTTAATTTCACTCAATATTCAATTAACAAAAATTAATTCTCGTAGTATTATTCTTGTAAGAGTTAAATAAATATCTTATTATAGTTAAATGCAATAGTTACTTTCACTTATCTCAATATAAGAATACCGAATTTGATCTCTAAACCTAGAACACCATGAAGATGTGGAGAGCATATTAAGGAAGATCATCTCAATCCCTTGCGGGGAGAGGATAATAAAGACCGCCTCGATCCCTTTGGGGGAGTGGATAATGGAGAAGACCACCTTGATCCCTCGGCTCGGAACATGGTTTAAAATTTCGTAATGTACGGGGCGAAACAAGCGAAATTTAATGTTTTGTCCGCCACGTTGGCGACCACCCTAGGCTCGCGTAGACCACCACGATGGTTGTCGTGACTTCCGTTGGGTCGCGGAGGCCATAAGGTCCTCCGTGGGCTACCACGATCTTCGCGGGTCGCAGCGGAGATGAGCGCAAGTGCGATGCAGTGGAAAATTTAAACTTAGATTAATGATTTTAATCAACTCCTAACTATAAATAGGGATAATCTAAATAGACTTAATCAAACCCTAATAAACTATCCCATTAATCTAATATATATATTTTATTTATTTTAATTTCTAAACTATATAATAAAATATTATTTATATATTTATTTACCATAAAAAAATATATTTCATTTTCATATTTTTTATATTTAAGTTAATTTTTTATGTTTATTAATATATTTTATATTTAAAAAAATCGAAATCATATAGGCACGACACGATATGGTACTAAAACCATATAGTTCCGGTCATTAATCAAAACTTGAATGTAGGTCGAGATTTTAAACTATGGCTCGGAAGACTCGGAAAGCAAGGAGAGGATAATATAGAAGATTGTTTCGATCCCATGACTCAGAAGGCTAGTGAAATCGGGGAGTGAATAATAAAGAAGGTTGTCTTGATGCCACAATTTGGAAGGCCAACGAAGTCGGGGAGTGAATAATAAAGAAGACCACCTCAATCCCTTAACTTGGAAGGCTAACGAAGCCGAGGAGAGAATAATAGAAGGTCACCTCAATCCCTCAGCTCGAAAGACTAGCGAAGCTGGGGAGAGGATAATAGAATACCCGATGTCCAGGAGATATGTAAGTACCCTTGAGTTTGGGAGTCCATTATTCCATGCTCGTCATGTTGATAAATTTATCGGCCAACCATTAAGATCAATATCATCAAGACCTATCAAGAATTACTGAGCTAGTAGTCTAAGCATAAGGAATTCACTTATGCAAAGACATGCGATTTCAAGCATCCTCAACATCTGTCTGTTGCCATCCTCGTTGTATATGCATGGATAAGAAGCCTTAGCCTCCCTTTTCTCCTTCATCCGAAGCACCCGAGATACAATATCTTTACTGTCTTTTAGTTTATACATGTGGCCTACGACTAGTGAATAATTCGAGAAGCACAACGCATCACCCTTAAAAGTAGCAATTGGAGGTTGTACGTTCTCGGGAGGAATGCATCCCAAAGTTCCAATTAGATTAGTTGCCACATGGGTTTCATGGGGTAAAATAAGCCTCGCAAGGCTAAAGTTTGCCAAACATGCTTCGAAACTTTCATCAAGAAGGATATCACTTGATAACACGGTGAAGTATATGGGGATCGCAGGACTAATGAAGGTATGCCAATCCCTAGCCGAAAAACACCCACTAATAGGTTCCCCACTTCTAGAAAATTATCTTTCTTGAAATTTTCTCAATAGGATGAAAAAAAATGGTTTTAAGCCTCCTCTTGTTCTTGACACAAATATGTATAGAGCAGATGTAATAAAGGTATAAAGAACTAGATTATTCATTGTGACCTTGGCAACCGCTTATAGGCATATGGATAGCTCTCCTCAAGGCTTCATTTCGAAAATTACCTTCAACTCCAAAGGATTACAATTTTCCATTGAATAATGCGTAATGATGTTGATGATAGCTTAGTTTCTTCACAGTATAGCTTACAGCCTGAAATCCTGATTGAACAATTCCAAAGCTCTTAGATTATTGGGCATTGTATTCAACTGCTTTTGTAGGCATACATTACCCTCATCAACCTTGACCTCTTCCAGATGAAAAGATCATCATCACTCTGAATCAACAAGGAGGAATTCCAATGGCTTTGTCATTGTTTGAACAATCTCTCTTCAATATTTCTCCAGCCACCAAAAAATCAGCAAATGGGCCTCAATGAAATAACCTAATATTCATAAAGGTTCAAACTAGGTGTGCACTCTGAAGCACTTCAACAATAGGAATATCTGTAGCAAATCATCACAGTTTCTTTTCTTCATGCCAACACAACCATTAACATTGTGGATCATCAAAGAATTTGTGCAGAATTTTGATTAAGCTACTAGACATGTATTTGTAACACCGACTATCCCATACAACTTCCCAAGTCGTGAAAACAGAGAGGAGAATGCGATAGCGCCATGGGCTGCCCATCAAGAGTGAGTCCATGTCCCGCTAGGGCAACATCGCTTACGATTACCATCACTAGCAGCACCGCTTACACCGCTTCTGACTCCCAACTTCGATACCTCAGCCACGTCCAGTTTGCCCACCTTTTGTTGGAGGAAGTAGGGCGGAGCAGTTGGCATGCAATGACAATGCCCGTCTTTGCTCTTGCTTGGGCGACACCTTCGAGCAAGGAAGGAGAGTACCTTGTGATGCACGCCTCAACTCCGGACGGTCGGCTCTAGGAAGAAACTTTCCTCGGTCCCTTGTGGATAACTCACCACAGATCTAGAAGGATTGCTTTTCGGAGAGGATCCCTAAGTTTTGAGATCAGTCCATGATTAGGGCGTCAATTGGGGCTGAAGGGAGAGGAAGGTCATGGGAGTGGCGTCCTTGCTCCTCAAATTGATCAAACTGCGGTGGGCTTTGATGGGTTAAGGAGATGGTGGTGGAGATCAAAAACCCTAATACCATGCCCTTTTTTTGTCATCATCGGCTTGTGATCATTGGTTCCCTCCCTTCCATGTGAGCCTAAGGAGATCTACGAAAGAAGACATCGACTTATTGTCTTCTTCCGCTACAATCGACCTCTCCGGTCTTCTTCCTCATTCTCAACGTCTTTCGCTCATGTTCCTACAGACAACCCAATGTTGTTGTTGTTGCTCGAAAAAATTTGCCGCTTGTTGGACCTGACGAAGCTTTCTCATAGGTCGGACTTGTGTAGATCAATACGCGTTAGAAGGCAAGGAATCTTCTCGACAAGGCCTCTTTGATGCCTAGGTTATCATCCCCTCCATGAAAATAGAACAGTAGAAAAAATGTAGAAGAAGAGAGATTAGAATTTCATACCATAGGTCCCTTGCTTACACCATTGCCAATCTTTTATAGAGGTCCTAAGCCCTAATGGATTATTGGATTTTGAGGGTTGTGGGTTGCAGATCGTATGTGGATCATGCCTCAATATGTTCCGCAAGTAATTGAGCTTGATCTACGTCATGTAGGCTAGACTTGCTAAGCTGGAAGGGGATCCTATCCCCCGGTATCAATTACAAACATTTTTTATTCTAAAAACTCATATGATCAAATTAATTAACAAAGATTAATAAAAGAACAAACATATATTAACAATATAATTGATTATTAATTAAACAATTAATTATGATAAAATAATTAAAAATTATTTATATTAAGTAAAATTAATTATATAATTAATAATAATTTAAATAAATATTGAAATTGTACTAGCACGGCATGATATGATATCAAAATTATATCATTCTATTTAGTCGAAAACAAACTTTGACGCGGCTCGAGATTATAAACCTTAGTTATATGCATATTACTTATATCTTTGATCTAGTTTATGTTATTAATTGTTATATCAATTATTTTGTTCATGTTACTTATAAACTTGATTTTTTTCATATTTCTTATATCTTTGACCTTACATAATTGATGAACATTACTTACTATATAGAATTATGATGGGATGTGTGAATAAATGTACTTTATGTATGCCATTTTTGTGAACAAATGTTTTTAATATTGTTAATACTAACTGCATATGCCTATGCATACTGCATGTGAGGTATGCAATGAGTCGAATGCTTTCCGTCTACATACATCTTTTAAAATTATTAATTAGATAGATCAATAGCATAATTAAGATTAATAACATGGAAAGAGAAAAGTACAATAGCAGCACCTTATTTTCATACCTTGGATTGTTGCTTGATAATATGAGGGGCCCATTTCCTGATATGTGCATGAGATAGACACCCGAATGTTATGGCATTGGTAGCTGTTTGCCAACATTGACCTGCAAGTTTTAGTGCAGTAGCAGATTTTATTTATTCAATTTTTGTCATTCAGGTTGATGGATGTTTCAGAGATTAGGTTGAAGATATCATTGGAGACTGCACCAGCTCAACGACCACCTGGCGCCCTGGGTGTTTGGGGTCCCATATTGTCTGCTGTGGGAAATGCTTTTAAAATTCAGGTAAATAGTTACAACCAATTTTGCTCAGGCAATTACTGGATTACAGTTAATTGAATGAATGAAAGAATAAGTAATGATTTTCTAGCTTCCTTTGAATCGATGTTCTTTGTGAATGAACTTGACTTTATCTAACAATCAATAATCCACTAGTCCTATAACAATAACTTTGGCATCAAAAGTAGGCTTGAGTTACACGCGTGAGATTTTTTATGTTTACAATGTCACTAGCATTTTATATCAAGAGAGCTTGGCTGAAAGTAGCATGTTGCTAAACAAGTTAAGAAAGGCTGTTCAACAATCTTATGCTAAGGTATCTGTTATTAACTATAATTCATTTGTATCATTGCCTCAGGTGCACCTTAGGAAAGTTATACACAGGAGTAGATACATGCGACAGAGTTCAATTATCCCTGCTATTGTTGATCGCATTAAAAGAGATCTTATCCACAATCCTTTACACTTGATCTTTTCAGTAGATGTTCTTGGTATGACAAAGTCAACCTTTGCATCACTAAGTAAAGGTTTTGCAGAACTTTCAACTGATGGGCAGTTTCTTCAACTAAGATCAAAGCAGGTAATGCTCCATTTACCCTGTTCTTACTTGCTCTTGAGTTCTGATACTCAACTGTGCAATATTACAGGTTACATCAAGGAGAATCACTGGTGTTGGTGATGGAATACTGCAAGGAACAGAAGCTCTTGCACAAGGAGTAGCTTTTGGAGTGTCTGGTGTGCTGAGAAAACCTGTAGAGAGTGCCAGGCAGCATGGTTTCCTTGGTCTTGCTCATGGACTTGGGCGTGCTTTTGTTGGGTTTGTTGTTCAGCCACTGAGTGGAGCTCTGGATTTTGTCTCACTAACTATTGATGGAATTGGTGCCAGTTTTGCCAGATGTTTAGATATCTTAAATAACAAGACCATAGTTCAGAGGATAAGAAATCCTCGTTCTATTCATGAAGATGGTGTTATCAGAGAGTACAATGAGCAAGAAGCTATAGGACAAGTATAGTTTACTGCATACCTTGATTCATATGAGTTTTTCTAGATTGTTTTAATCTATACAAAAAATAAATTGTTTGATTACATGTCACTAAGTTCAATTTTGTATTCAATTTCATTTCTAATCTTTAACACTCTCCCTGTTCCATGTGTATGAAAATAATATTCATAAAATAGTCTTTTAACAAATTCACTGCTTTGGACAGAGCTTATAATGATTTTAGGAACCTTGACTATTGGAATGATTATGCTTAGTATGACTTTTGGTGTATAGCACTACAGGAGTAGCTTGGTCAGGTTTCAATTAAGCTACAGGATATGTTGTTGGATATTATGATCTTGGTTATATGTGGACAAAATATTATTGATTAAAAGTTCTAGGTATATGGGATCTCTGTTATTCAACTAAAGTTTTCCAACTGTGTAGATTTTTATAGAGTGACAAATTGGTAGGTTTAGTGTCTTTAAGTTTTGGGATTTTGAATGTGTTGTGATGCTTTTGGTTTAAGGAAATCAATTTTATGGATTGGAGTAATGCCTAGGAATAAGAACATGGCTTGACGATGACAACAAAAATGATCAAAAATAATTGAACATATAAAAACAGCTATGAGATTCCATGTGAGAATGTTGACCTGAAAAGATGGATGAGAAAAAAGAGCAGCTTGGTGTACAAAACTCTTGCCAATGCGAGGTCTTAGGGAAGGGGTCGAACCGCATTGAATCTATTGTAGGTTGTTTCTGCGATTCAAACTTGTGATCAGGAGGTCACACGGAAAAGATTTCTAGAAATGGTAGTAAATAAAATATCGTCTCAAACAAAGTCAGAAAATTGTCTTTAATTTTTCCTAACACATTCAAGATGGATATATTCAAAGAAGACCCATTATAATATTATAGACAAGGTCATCCAAAATAACTAGACCAGTTGCCTCTCATGATGCTTTCATGTCGGCCAATTTTATGCTTGATACTTGCCTATACTCCATGCAATCAATCCCTAGGGTTAGAGAAAGTGTGAAGCATGGCTTGGAGAATATTAGTTGTGCAAGCACATAAGGATGTTCCAAATAAGCTGCAAGTTTCTTCTCTCATCCATTTCCATTTCAATCTGACTAATATCTACTGATCTAGTTATGCTTGTATGTGCTGACTTCCTTGTTAATAGAAGCTAGGCACTGCAACTTCTTATTCTTGCTCAAGGTTGTGAACTCCTGACACCTAAAGAAAAGTGAGACACAGACATCCTTGCCCATTGAATGTTGAAAGGCTAACACATGTTCTCTTCCACTTCTCCCAATTCATTCCGTCTAAGCATCCCAAGCTCATCCAAATTGAAGCACCCTTGACTATGTGTGTACATCTTATTGAATAAAATTGTAATTTTCTACTATGCTTTCTTTTATTCTGAGATCCAATGATGCGATCAAATATAAGGTAATCCTGAATATATGACTCCTTGCCTAGATGACGAGAAATATATTAACACGTGTTCATCCATGCTCAAAAAGAGTGCATTTTTTATATGAACTGCATAGATATTTTAAGGTGAAATAGAGGGTGACCCAAAAAACCCTATGATAGATGTTTATTTGACTTCTCTTAGTTTGCCTAGAGATATTGTTCCTTTGGTATGAAAAGTCATGTAGCTAATTCCAAATAGTTTCAATATGAGACTCTTGTTTTCAAATTTATTCACAGATAACTGGTTATTGTCTTGTTTAATAGAACATGTTTTTCTCATTTTACTTTTACTCATCAAATATGCATTACTTTGCCTGTCTTCAGATGATCCTCTACTTAGCAGAAGCAAGTAGGCATCTTGGTTGTACTGACCTTTTCAAAGAACCTTCAAAGTATGCATGGTCTGATTACTATGAAGACTATTTTATTCTGCCATATCAAAGGATTGCTCTTGTAACAAATAAGCGTGTCATGCTACTGCAGGTTGGAATAAGTGGTACTTATTTTTCATTTTTGTCATCAATTTTAATTATTTTCTTTTTCTTTCTCTGGACCTCAGTGTTCTTCTTTAGATAAATTGGACAAGAAACCTTGCAAGATACTCTGGGATGTTCCATGGGAGAATCTCCTTGCAATTGAGTTAGCCAAAGCAGGATATAGCAAACCTTCTCACTTGATTATTCATCTTCAAAACTTTAGAAGGTCAGAAAGCTTTGCACGAATAATCAGATGTGATGTTGGTAACGATGAAGAACAAGAACCTCAGGCAATCATTATATGTTCCACAATTCGAAGGATGTGGAAAGCGCATCAGGCAAATAAAAAAATTGTAGTTTTGAAGGTTGGCATGATGTCATGGAATGAATGCCCGTAACCTTTAACAAATGACATGGTTTTGATATTTTATTGTTGATGAAACAGGCTCCTTCCAGCCAACGACACTTACACTTTGCTTGCGGGGAAGCGGAAGGGCGGGAGTCTCGCAGCCTCACTAGACCTTTCATAAAACCAAGAGGAAGTTCAATATCTAACAAAAGAAGATTCATAAAACACACTGTAAACTTTAGAAAGATCTGGAGCAGTGAACAAGAATATAAAAGTCGATGCATCTTGTTCCCAAAGCAGGTGATTGTTAGGATAACTACCTTGTATCTCTCCTATGTAAACTTACTATGGTTCATCATCTCTTATGTTTTCATGTGTTTCTTTTGGTTGCTAGGTTGTTGAAGACGAAACTTTATGTAGTATTTGGCGGCCTGTTTGTCCAGATGGGTAATTAAAACATCAATGCCAGCTTTTATGTTATATTTGTATTATCAACTTCAAAATTTTGTCACTTTCTTATTTTCCACCTGAAATTACTTGTATTGCATAGAGCATATCTGCGTGGGAACTCACTGATTATAGAACTATTAGATATAAACTATACTATTTGGCGTCTGATTATATATGAAACTATTTGGTAGTTACCTTTTTGGTGAATCCTGATCTTTTTTTAGCCCTTATTTGCCTTGTCAAACATGAATGCATAGCGCTTACAAAGTATCTTTTGATAGGTATGTGTCTGTTGGAGATGTTGCCCATGTAGGCAACCATCCACCAACAGTTGCTGCTGTCTACAAAGATTTCGATGGGAATTTTGCTCTTCCTGTGGGTTATGACCTAGTAAGTCATTTGAAAATATTTTAGTTAATTTCAATGGGTTTTGTATCCACTTTATATTCTGAATTAGAAAGAGTTCAGTTTATTCATTTTATATCCTTAATCAAATCTTATATCCAGAATTGGTTTTTAAGTCTTCTTATCTCCTTGCAAATCTTATACTCATATTGAGGAATGAGAAGTATTGAAATTATCTTCCATGTTCCTCAAGATTCAAAAGAAAAGGTGGGGGAAAAACAAGAATAGTAGTGTTTTACTTAGTTTCTTGATTTATTGTTTTTTCGCTATTTGGTTAGATGGCACTATCGTAGGATTCCATTGTGGTTGCATGATTATTAAAGAGTTATCCTACGTGTTGATGCACAGGTATGGAGGAATTGTGCCCAGGACTATTCCGCTCCTCTGACGATTTGGCTGCCACGTGCACCTGAAGGCTACGTGGCAGTTGGATGTGTGGCATTGACAGTTTATGAAGAACCACTGCTTGATTCCGCATACTGTGTGAGTGAACGGATCGCGGAGGAGGCAGCATTTGAGGAGCAATTAGTTTGGATGACTCCTGACCCTTATCCATGGTCATGTTACATTTACCAAATACGGAGTGAGGCTCTTCAGTTTGTTGCGCTGCGACAGCCCAAAGAAGAATCTGACTGGAGACCTATGAGAGTCTCTGAACATGAATCTCTATCAGCATCAGAAGCTTCACAGAATCCAACCTGACAGAAAATCTGGATTCTCACTTTTTATCTGAGCTTCATCCGACCTTTTAAGTTGGTTGTTGATCTGCAAAATGAATACTTCAATGAGAGATGCTGGACTAGATAGCCAGCTCCGCCTCCTGTAACTTAGCAATTACTCCAATCATATAACTTTTTTTCAACTTTCCAAGTGTTTGGTCTCTGACTGAGTGCTAAAGCTGTTGAGATATTTGAAAGCATCAGTCAATATTTGTGCGGGTTCTGACAAGTTATATGCCTTTGTAGCGCAGGGGATGGAGGGTGATGGAGGGTTTTTAGATGGGAAACTAATGCTTCCAAAATCCGCTTCCTTGTTGAATGTTCTTAAAAGACCTGGGGAAGGGAGAAAAGAGCAGGAGATGCTGTCCATAAGTACGTAGATCTATCAAAGGGGCATATGCTACTGGCCAAGGCAAGATATCGTATTGTGACTTTCTCTGCCGACCATGGTTATGCCGTAGGGGCCTGCTTCTGTTAACATAGTGAGTTTAGTAGATTAGGTTGGCTAAGGCATAATAGTTGATGATCTCAACTATATCAGGGTAGTACTCAGTGAAGAAATGCCTATCCAAGTATAGGGTGCCTAAAACTAAATGGGTCATAGATGCAAATGACTATTTAAGTTCATCGGTGGAAAATCTAGGGTCTAGGGTAGGATTAGAGGGATCGGCCTGTTCTTGGGTGATTCAACATTTTTGGGCTATACAGAAAAATTACAATAAGTATAAAAATGACGAAAATGAAAATGATAAGGAGAATGTTAGGATTGTTACCCAGGCATGTTGGAGAAACGAGTTTGGACACGAGAAAGAAGAGTTTGACACTGTTTATGGAAGAAATTTGGAGCTCTCTCGATGTCGACCTTACTTGGCTATTATTTTTATAGGATGGGTGTGGTCGATCGATTTTTTTTTTCGATCGACCGGACAACTTAATGTTTGGTCACCCGTTCAGCTTTCTATAGTTACGAGGTCAATTGGTTGACCAAAAAATCATTTTCAAAATAACAAAGACTCTAGTCACCTGATCAACTTTTTTGTATTTCGAGGATGTTTAGTCGATCGCAAATGCCTATTTGGTCAATCAGAAGATGAAACATCCAGTCACTCGATCATTTTTTTGCAGTATTGAGATGGTTCGGCCAATCGATAAGGGTTTTACGTTTGCCCAAATGTTTGTCGATTTTATTTTTCGATCGCCCTAACACCGAATTAGTCACGTCGGTCAGATTGCCATCAACCTTTGACCATATTGGGTATTCGGTCAATCGAATATGTGTTATTAGTCAATCGATAAAGTCATTTTTGTTGGTGTAATCAACCTTCAGGGTTTTGATGTTTGATAATATACTTGTGTTTGGTCAAGTTTGACTAAAGGTTGATCCAAACTAGAGTAAATCAGACTTAACTCGAGTCGAACTGGACCTGAACTGGTCCAGTCGATTGAAAACCAAGTTCGATCGACCGGTTAAGTCCGACCAGCCCAAGTTGGGCTTGAGTTCAGGTTTGGGCAATTGGTTTGTTTCAGTCAACCGATAAGACGTCCGATCAACTGATAAGATCTCGAGGTTCGACCTCCGGATAGAGTTTGACCAAGTTTTCAGTTGATTGGATAATTTTTTAAGTCGGCTGAAAAAGGTCGGTACCAACTCTATAAAAGGGAGACGAAGGAAGAAGGTGTTGATGCAATTGATCTCTAGGATTTTGAATGTTTGTTTGAACAATATATTTAAGGGAATTTGGTAAAGGGTAACCAACTTGATCAAGTTGAGTATACAGTCCAAGCAAAGTCAAGGTTGACTTGAAATTTGGAATTGAGTGAGAAGTCCAAGTAGGACCAAATACTTGATAGGTTGGTGGAAAGACTTAATGAGACTAGGTAGTTAAAGTTTTAATGGGACTAGGCAAAGAGAAGTTCTAATTAGGAACCAGGCAGTGAAAATTTCTAGCGAGACTAGGCAGTGAATGTCCTGGTTTGAAATCAAGTAGTGGAAGTCCTAGCAGGGCTAGACAATGGAAGTTCTAGCAGGGCTAGACAATGGAAGTTCTAGCAGGGCTAAGCAGTGAAAGACCTAGTTGGAAACTAGGCAAACCTAGTTGAGAAATAGGTTAAGTCCAAGGTAGGTCAGTTGGGAGCTGAACACTTGGTAAAGAGAGAAGTCTTGGAGGAGTAAACTCCAAGCAAATGAACCTAGTAGGTTAGGTAAACCAAGTACTAGGTTTTGCATGTTACATTGTTTGCTTGTTTGTTTTGCAGGAAACAAGAATTGGTCTAGGACACCAGACTCATGGTTCGGTCGATTGTAAGGTAGTCTGATCAACCGGAAGTCGACGTGATCGGATTCTCATGAGTCAGTCCTCGGATAAGTTTTGACTGAGATCCAGGCAACCAGAGGTTGTTTTAGTAGGCCGGGAAGTCAAGACTTAGCTCGAACAGAATCGAGTTTGCAACCAAGTCAGCGAAGGTCTATTCGACCGGTGGGAGGTCCAGTCAACCAAAGGGTGGTCAGTTGACCAGAGAAGTGCCGATCGATGTATAAAATGGGAGTCGAGGTAGCGTTTTCCATCATCTCTTCAAGCATCCATCCTTCTGTTAGTGCTCAGAAAGTGCTCCAAAGTCCTACTCGTGTGCTCCGAGAAGCGCTAGGAGTGTTGCGACACTCAGGGTTTCCAGCCGGTTCACAACGAGTTTATTTCTATATATGTTCACACTCTAAATTCTTTTTGTTATTGTGATTGTGCCTTACAAAGCTTGTAAGATGTTTCTCCGCCTTCAAAAGGGTTTCGGAAAGGAGATACACATAGTGGACTCACGCTGAGTTTGTAGGTATTGGAAGTATAACCCTGGGAGGCTGGGAACCAAGTAAAAAATCTTGTGCTTCTTTTTATTGTGTGTATTTCTAACACCCTGATTGACAAGAAAAAGAAAGAAACGATGAAAAAGACAGTTACTTTATTCACCCCTCTACTCTAGCGTCAAATCAATTCTACAGAAGGCTCACAACAACAATCAACTCTCAAATCTCTTAGTTCTATGTTCGAAAGTCATCTCAACGCTCTACGACTGAGGAAGCTAAGAGCAATGTCGCAACACTCAAGACTTTCGGACCGAATCGACAAAAATCTATTTGTATTTTATATGCACTTTATTTTATAATACTTGTGATTGAATATAAACCTGTAAGAGGTTTCTCTGTCCCCGAAAAAGTTTTGAAAAGGAGATAAGCTTAGTGGGCAAGTGTCTCCTGTACATAAGCCTTGGAGTACTAATCTTGGGGGTTGGGAACTAAGTAAATTTTGGTGTTGTCTTCTTATCTTTCTTTATTTTATATTTCGCTGCTACTAATACTTTTGATAGAAAGAATGAACACACGAAAATTAAAAAAGAGAATTACACTATTCATCACATCTATCAGTCCTACAATTTTGTCCTGAGTAACTTGCAACTGTATTTGATTGCTAAATCTTTTATCGATCACCTAAAAAGTGTCATTCGGTCGACTAAACACAAATTAAAAAAAATTAATTTAATTTTAGAAAATAATAATTCATCTAAATTTTTTTTCTTAACAAAATTTCTAAATCTTTTTTCTTACTTAAATAATCATTAATTGATTATTAAGTCTAATTTAGAGTTAGTCAGTAATCATTTTATATAGCCATTGGTTCATTTTAATGCATTAATTTACATCTAAAATCAGGGATCAAGCCTTAACATCTCACGTTCATCTATTTGATTCAATACACAAACAATTAATCCTAGGTATTTGTGAGATGCAAAGGTTGTCTAAATCTATAGATACATGAAATCTATAATAAAATCTAGGTTAGTTTCATTTCAAATTAATAAAATAATAATTATATAAAATAATATCAAAGAAGAATCCTATTCTACATTCCCAAAAAAATATTACTTGTCTCGATTTCTATTTCCAAATTCATTTGTTCCCCAAAATTTTTATTTTTATTGACCTTCTTGAGCACCCATTATCCTGTATATATATATTATGGTACCTAATAATTTCTTGGGTCCTCTAAAGTTAAGTTAAATTTATAGACATATTTGGCGGTTGGTCAAAATTAGCAAAATAATAAATTGAATAAAATAATTTTATTATTCTAATTTTTCACTCATTCTATTTCAATACATGTTATCCTTATGAGTTCTTGTGAGATAGTTCTTTCAATTTTAATTGATTAATTTAATATTGATTTATAAGTGTGTTTGATATTGTATTAGATTCAGGTTTTACTTTGGATCAGTCAAATGAGTATTTGATGTACAATTTTTGCAAGTGCACAGTTGTCGTCAAATAATAAAATATCATTCTCCGGGACCGTGAAGTTGAGTATTAGTTTGAATGCAAAGTATGTTATCTAAACAAATCAAAATCAGGAAAGCAAAAGTGAAGTTGTGAGAAAATCGATCTTAAAGAGAAATTCTAGGACTTCAGTTTCACTACTACTTTCGCAGTAGCTATACTAGGGTGATCACTTTCTATTGAAGGCACCTTTCATGAGAACCCCACAACCCCCTAGACCACTATCGTTATTTCGTGATGTCGAATCGGGATAGACTCCTTAAGTTCTGTGATAGCCAATGGAATCCTTGGGAGAGTTTGGACTACTTTCGTGAACAACCCCTCAAGTCTAGTTATTATAGGTCAGGGATCGGAGTTCGCCTTTTGGTTCCTCCTCCTCACCCCAGAATTTATGCTAATTTTCATTAAGATCTATTAACACGTTAAGTACACTAATAACTAAATCAAGAATCAACACATCATTCAATAAAAGAGATAAATATCAACACACAAATATCAAGTCAATGTCGAGTTACTCCCCAATCTTAGAAATAAGGAAACTACTCCATGGAGATGAAGATACAAGCCGAAGACATGAAATTAAGCATACTACAACTCAAATGAAAGAGAGAAGAGTAAGAAGGCTTAGTCTTAGGTATCAATGTCGTCTTTGGAAGATCTTCTAGCCTCCTCGGTGGAAGGAATCCTCATGGCTCCTTAGAAGACAATTCTCTCCTATCCCATTCCTCCTCTCTATCAATGGGCTTGTTGAGGAAGTGTCGTTTTAGTCTTTGACCGTTCACCTTAAAAGTTCCTGAAGTTTCATTCCATACATCCACAACCCCATATGGATACACCTTCTAAACTCGGTATGATCCTATCCATCGAGACTTTAGTTTCTGGAGAAAAAGTCTTAACCTAGAATTGAAAAGGAGGACAAGATCTCCTTCGCAAAATTCTCTCCATACTATGTGCTTGTCATACCATTGTTTGGTTCGCTCCTTGTATGACTTGGCATATAAGCATCCAATCATAGTTTGTCTAGCTCATGTAACTAAAGTTTCCTATTTTCTCTGGCAGCTTTCAGATCCAAGTTTAATCGCTGAATTGCCCAATATGTCTTGTGTTCTAGCTCGGCTAGAAGATGACAAAGTTTTTCATAAACTAATCAAAATAGTATCATACCAATAGGTATCTTATATGTTATTCGATATGCCCATAAAGCATATCAAACATTAAGGACCAATCTTTTTGGACATGAACATGGTCTTTTTCAAGATGCTTTTGATTTTCCTATTTGAAATATCCACATGTCTGCTGGTTTAGGGGTGATACGACATCACAATCTTGTAATTCACCTCATACTTCTTGAGTAGATTCTCAAATTATTTTTCAATGAAGTGAAAACCTCCATAGCTAATGATCACTCTAGAGACTCCAAATCTAGGAAACATTATTTTCTTAAAGAGCTTGATAATTATCTTTGTGGCATTGGTTGGGGATGGTATAGGTTCTACCCACTGGGATACATAATCCACTACCACCAAAATGTAATTATTATTACTTTATGATGGGAATGGTCCCATGAAATCAATCCCCCAATCATCAAAAAATTCAACTTCCAAAATGTTATTAAGTGGAATCTCATGTTTTCTAGAAATATTTCTAGTCTTCTAATAGCGATCACAAGGCAATACGTACTTCCGAGCATCCCTGAATATGTGGAGCCAATGAAATCCAGCTTGCAATACTTTAGTTGCAGTCTTTGCTGTGCTAGCTTGCCTCATGTAAGATGAAGAGTGACAATGGTAAAATATGTCTTCAATTTCATCTTCTATAATGCACCTTCGGTAAATAGTGTCAGCACACTTTTTGTAAAGTAAGGGTTCATCCCAAACATAATACTTAATAACTGTAAATTGTTGGTGTTGGAAGCACAACAATTAACCCAAGATTTTGATGTATGACTAAGGTTAAATTTAGGTTTGTTGAGATCTAACAACTTGGTGTCAAGTGTGCAAGAGAAGGATACTTGACAAGTGAAAAAGTCCTAGTGAGTGAAACTAGATAGTGACGAAGTCTTGGTTAAAAATCAGGTAGGAACTAAGTCTTGGTTGAGAATAAAACAAGAAAGTCTTGGTTAGGAATTAGGCAGGAGTTAAATTTTGGTTAGGAACCGAGCAAGAATGTCCTAGTTGAAAACTAGGTGAAGACAAATCCAAGTAAGCAAGGAGTTGAAGGTTTGGCAGACAAGTCCAAGTGGAGTCAGTTGATGTATGTATTTCTTATGTATTTTTAGCATCATTATGCATACATTCTATTGCATTTCATGAGCATATTTTGCTTGTGTTCATCTTCCATTTTGTTATTTTTACTCTTTTAGTTCGGAGATATATTCTTTGCATGTTTTTTTTGATTAGACACAAAATGAAGCTTAAAAATCTTGAAAAATGAAGGAAAAGCAAAGAATACACTTTGGCTGTGTTCCAAGACATGGGCATGTTCTTCTGACCGAAGTTAACCAAAGAAAGGAGAAAGAAAAGAGTATTCAGGATTTCACACAACCGTGCTTTTTATCGTAGAGGAAAATCAACCCAGAAGACACGGTCGTGCCAATGTCTCAGCACCAGCAATAACTCCTGACACAACCTTGCCTTTTACCACAGAGATTTCGACGAGGATTCCACACAGCCATGTCTTTTTGGCACAACCGTGATTTTCATCAACAAGCTAAGACACATAGAATGACACGGCCGTGTGAAATTCCACACGGTCATGCTTTTTACCACAGAAAAATGACTTCAGCGACAAGGATTTCACACAACCGTGTCTTTTGGCACGATAGTGTTTTTGACCACTGAGAAGCAACTCCAGCAAAGACACGGCTATGTCAAATTCCACAGAGGTGTATTCTTTCCAAGACGCGCCAAAGAAACAGCCGTGTCAAATTCCACACGATCGTGTCGCGATCGAACAAAAGATGCTGAAAAATCAGAGTAAACCATTTTAATGGTTTGGAGGTCTATAATGTTAGGATCTATATGCAAAAATACATACATACATAGAGAAAAATACTTCGATCCCTCCAGATATCCAAGTGAATACAATATACTCGTTTGTTTAAAAATACTACCTTTGTTGCGTGAACAATGTTCTCCCGACAACAACTCTGCTTTGATGAATCTCAGCACGATCAGAATGGTCGTGTCTCTTCGGTATCCACACGAACACGTTCTTCGTTCGTCGTACGAATGAAGCTTTCGGAGAAAAATAACCTTTGATTGTGCTAGCAACCCCTCAAGGTAGTTTCAGCCAAGTAGAGAAGAAGAAGACAAGAGCAAGAGTAATACACGAAAATCTCATTTTCAAACCTTTTATATTCATCAAATTAATACTAAAGGTCTTTGCCTCTTGGTCTTCTTTTCATCAATGCTCCATTAATCTCTATTAATGGGCATTAATCCTTCTTAGTTGGTTGAGTCTAATTCAATGAGTCTAATCTAGATTAGTCCAATGATCCAATGAGTCTAACCCAATGATACAATGTAATCTGAACTCAGCTGAATTAACCCACTCAACTTAAGGTCCATTGTATTTTAGTCAAACTAAAATAAACTCATTTCCAAATCAATATGTTCTCTATGTGTGTGACCCAATAGGTTCTTGTAACGTTGGCAATGTCTCTAAATCATTTTTAGATACATAAGCAATGAGTGGCATCTAGCAATGCATCATTGGTATACAGTCTCACAGAAAGAATATACTCATCATCGTATAATAACACCCGTATGCCACTTCTATACATGCACCCTACTCAACTGCTCATAGTATCACCCCACACAAACAACGGACAATGCCCAAGTCCCATTGGCAACCGTACCAGGAAATGATCTTGCTTTGGCCTTGACGGTTGTTGAAGAACCAATCCCGGTGGCAATAGCATCCTCAACAGCCCTTCCACATGTAGTCCTTCCAAGAACACTCAACAATGCCCCTCAATCGGTTATGGGCTCGCCAACTCAACCCGTGAGTAGTGTGGCTTCCACCTCAGATTCTTCGGAGACACAACAAGCTGGAATTTCTGAGCTAGCTATGATTCAAGATATAAATAACCAAAGTGAAGACGTTTCGGTCACCCTAGGCACCATTGACACATATACTATCAATATGGGCACCATGGGAGGACATGAGCAAGTTTTGGGTAGTCATGAGGTGGAGATGTCATCCTCTTCCACAATTCTGGCACATGTGGATTCTAGGACACATGGAAGACAATTGAGGGTTAGGGCAACCCGTCCATCCCGTCGTTTATGAAGCTAGCCTCATGTAACATTAGGCGCTTCCATAAAGCCCATAAACATGGG
>JBBUKS010000100.1:13245441-13264087 GCA_038050645.1 Hedychium gardnerianum
CTTTCCCAAAGTTTCATGGTATGACTCATTAGTTTAATACCCCTATAGTTTGCACAATTTTGTATGTCTCCCTTGTTTATTATCTATATTTAAATAAATTTCATCTTATTTTATCATTGCTAATCTAGTCTTCTTTGTCTTTCTCTTCCTCATTTAATATGCATATTTGTCATAGTTTCACATCGCCTAACTGAAATATTTATTAATAGTTTAAATATATGTTCGTACCACAAAGGCGATCATAGGGTAGCGGTAGCCACTGCAACCTCGCAGATACGATTACAAGGTTGTGACAGCCATCGTAACCTCGAGGACGTCGCGAAGTCGTGGTGTGATACTTAAAACCGTGCTTTTGATATTATCTAATGATTGGAGATATTGTGTACGCCTAACTAGAGATCATGAAAATCATTATAGAGTAATTGGGCATGCGTCGATTATATAACAACAACAATCAAGTCTTGTCCCACTAGGTGAAGTCGGCTATATGAATTCTTTTACGTCATTGGGCTCTATCCACTACTATATCATCATTTATATTGAAATAAATTTTATATTATTTTATTATTGCTAACCAAGTCTTTTTTTGATCTTCCTCTTCCTCGTTTGATGTGCACATTGGTCATAATTTCATATCTCCTAACTAGAGCATTTATTGGTCATCGTACATGCCCGTACCATCTTAAACGTGTCTCCCATAGTTTTCCCTCAATAGGTGCAACCCTGACTTTTTCTCTAATATTTTCATTTCTTATCATGTTCATCCTTGTATGTCTGCACATCCACCTCAACATCTTCATATCTACAACTCTCATATTCTGCTCATGTGCTTAAGTCATATCCCAACATTCAGTTTCATATAACATACCAAGTATATAACATACCAAGTCTTACCGTCATTTTTGTAAAACTTTCATTTAAATCTTAAAAGTACTTTACAATCACAAAGAATATCTGATGCAAACAACTCATCATCTCCTACTTTAATAATTGTCTCATTCCGTCTAATATTACTAAACTTAAATTTCATATATCCTATCTTTGCTTTACTAAGCCTTAAATCTTTCACTTTTAACATTTTCTACAAAAATTCGAGTTTAGCATTTACTCCTTCACGAGTCACATCTACCAAAATAATATCATCTGCAAACAGCATGCACCACAGTATGATATCTTAGATGTGTCTAATGAGTTCGTCCATAATTAATATAAAAAGATAGGACATTAGAGTTGATCTTTAATGGAATCATATCTTTATGGGAAATGCTTTGGTTAATTCATTAAAGTCTTCACTTTTGTCATTATATCCTTATACATATCCTTAATTAGTTCAATATACATTATGCTAACACCTCTCGTTTCTAGAATTCTCCATATAATTTTCCTTGGGATTCTATCATAAAAAAATTTTAAGTCAACGAATACCATATGTAAATCTTGCTTTTGTTCTCAATATTTTTCAATTAGTTGTCTGAAAAGATCTAAAACTTCTATTGTCAACCTTCTAAGCATAAATCCAAATTAATTTTTGATCACTGTAGTCTCCTTCCTTAGTCTTTTTTTATTCCTCTTTCCCAAAGTTTCATAGTATGACTCATTATTTTAATACCCTTATAATTTACACAATTTTGTACACCTTCTTTGTTCTTATATAAGAGAACTAGAGTACTTACCCTCCACTAATCTGGTATTATATTCATTTTTAATATCAGATTAAATAACTTTGTAAGTCATTTAATACCTTATTTCCTAAGAATTAGAATATTTACTCTCCACTGATCAGGCATTCGATTATAATATTTGCTAATTAGAGATACTGTAATATATGGAGGTTATACTTCCTGATGCCTTAACTTGAGATCAGATGGTCTTAAAAATAATATAGGTCTATGATGGTTAGACACTATATACCTAGAGACTAGGGACTTTGGAGCCCCTTAATGGTTAGATATACCTAATGCCTAATTGGACGTTTTGTCGAAGGTATTAAGTATTATTATGAGATGACATGGAATTGCAACTGAACACTACAAAATCTTAGAAGCCCAATTTTATACCAAATTGACCCTTAGGATGTTTTGGGTGATCCATCCAACTTAATGTGTCAAGCATGAGTTTATACCTACCAAAGTAAAAGAGATTCATAATAAAGTTAGTTAGAGTTGTAAATTTAAGTTAAAATTTTTAAATTGTTTGTATTAGAAGTTGTTTAGATTATTTGTAAAGTTTGCTAGAATTTACTAAAACTAGTATTTTTGCAGGAATGCCTAAGGCATATTTTACAAAAACTAGTATTTTTGTCCATCTTTAGTTAATAATATTTTTCCTCTTTAATGAAATAAATTTAAGAGTTTTGTGTTTTTTGTGTATTTTTTTATTCCCTAATTCGCTTCAACATTCATTTTTGTACCTTGTTGTTGTTTGATATGAGCTTGAGAGACTATTCCCTTGAGTCCGTGGTTTTAAATACATGTTGACCAGCACAACACCGCTAGGTGCGAAGCCACGAGATCCACCGCGAACTCACGACAGGTCACATAGGCCGCTGTGACCACGTTACGAGTCGCGAGGGCCGCCACGACCATGCGGTGGGTCGCGAGGGCATCACGACCTCACGGTGAGTCGTCGCAGCAGGTCGCAGAGGGCACCACGACCTCACAACTAGTTTTTTTAAATAATAATAATAAAATTTTCCTTTTTTCTTATTTTTCCTTTCTTTTTTTAAATTTTTTTCCTTTCTTGTTTTTTCATTTTTTCCCTATTATTTTTTTTTCATTCGTCAATGGGTGAAATAATTTTTTTCTCATTCATCTCAGGTTAATTTTTTTCCTTCATGCTTCGACAAAGTAATCAGCAAAAAAAAAAAAACAGTTTAAAGATGAAAATACAAATTATTAGAAAAAGATAAAAAAAATATATAACATAATTTTTAATCTTATAAAATATACTATTATTAATGAATTAAATTATTTTATATATAAATTTAATTTAATTTTAAATTGATCAAACTAAATCCAAATTAAAACACGCTTGATGGTGTCATGTTTACTTGGTGAACTTCAGTTAACCCTAAATCAACTTTTAAGGATCAAATATTTTACTAAACAATATCAAATATTAATAAAAATATTTTTAATTAATATATCTTATATTTAAAAAAGTATAAAAACACTCAGCAAGATATGGTACAAAATTGTGTCGTTTCGATCGTAAACCAAAATTCCGGCACAGCTTGAAATTTTAATCTTGCTTGAGTCCATCTCACATCCCCAATTACTAGAGAAAAGGTTGTGCCCTCCCTTGCATCGTAACATCAAGCATCACCTAAATTGCTAAACTTTTCATCATTGCCTACTACATATCCTGCGAACCCTCATCGTGCTGCTTCTTCCAACCATGTGTATAACCTCCTTCCACTTTCTGCCATGCTTAATGTTGGCCAGCAACAAGACCTAGCCGATTTACTTCCCTGACCATCTTTTCCCTACTACTTCTGCCACCGTTATCATCAACTCCAATGTCATGATTACCACATCAGGACGAAGCCTTGGCCTTCCTTTTGTTCAATCATTTTCTGAAAGAAAAAAAAAACTTATTGCTGCGATAGTTACCGAGAGGAAACAATGAGGATTTTGCCATGGTTACACATTCAAGGAAGAAGACACTACTCCACATCGAGTCGTTTGTGAGACAAACTTAGTTGATAGAATAAACTCTCATTACCTCATTTAGAATTTAGTTCTGTTTAATTTTAGTTGATTTGCAACTTTTGCATTTACCTATTTCCTCTCACAAACCTCTCTCAAAAACCTTTTTTTTTCCCCTTACAAAAAAATGACTTTATTTTTCAGTCATACCTTTATGGTTTCATTCCCATGAAAGAAAAAAAAACATATTCTTTTACCCCTAGTTTACTAGTGTTGCAAATTTGATAAAATTTATTATTTATCTACTGATACCATGTTACGGAGAGAAAGTCCACTACAAGAAATATAGATAGTAGGTGTTAGATAACTTGAAGTCATATGTAACAACCTAAAAAATAAACTATAAGAACTCAAGTAGGCGGCTTAAGAATTTAAAGAACAAGTTAGACAACTAGGAGATATGGGTAAAGAAAAAATTTAAAATATAAACCATTCAGGAAGTATGCATTCACCTATTTCACCTAAACATAATTTGCATCATGACCCTTGATACATACATCAAAATAACATCTATTTTCCGAAATACAACCATAGACGCAGAATTACGTAAGAGAAAAGAAACATCATTAAAAGTGTTAAGAAGAATGCCTCTTTAGCAGTAGGTTAGATTCGAAAGCATTTCTTGACTAGTTGGCCGAATTGAGGGTTATTTTGATTGGCTTCGCATGAATTCTACCGAACGAGTATAGTTTGTCAAAATCCACTGAAGCTGTTAAAAAAATTTAGCAAAATGTCCAAGCTAATCAAGACTGACACAGATTACAACCCATTACCAAATGGAATGAAATGACTACAAAAATATTCTCACATACTTTAAGGACCAATTATACAATAAGTTAATAAATTTGAAATAATCATCCCTAAGTGTGATAGAATACCTACTAACTAGGTTTAAGAAACTTCACATGCATTGTGAAGATAGAGAAAACCCTAGAACTATATGTGTTCACTTCATTGATAGACTTAAGCCTCTGAAGAGAACTTAGATTATTTTCTGTGACTATTAAAAATTTGCCACAAAGCTAGAACTTGAACAAATCATTGCGTTTTAGCAAGCCCCTTCCACTAAAACCACATCATCCTATAAGACATCCCAACAGGAGAACTGTTAACTCACCCTAGAAATGTCATCCATCCAACAAGTAGAGAATATAGAGAGATCTAACCCTAACCCCAATACACAATGTTTTATAGCTGCTATGAAAGAGGAAACCTAGCATTCAAATGCCTGCAAAGAGTCTGAGTCATAGAACATGAATAAAAACCCAAAAAATGAAACTTACTTCCTAATTCAATGGGAGTGAAAGCAAATATGCATCCCTAGAAGAAACCATGGATGACGTTAGAGACCAAAGAATTTTATGTTGTATGTTGCATAATGACATTTTTAGTGATACTATGTGTTAGGTAGCCATGGCGTGTGTCAAGTATATACCAAAATTGTACTAAAACTTATCATATCATTCAATCTCCATATATAAGAATTCCTGAACAATTCAACAATTATAGCATACAAATCAATTAGAACATAAATTTCCACCTCAAGTAATCAAAAGCATATATTAAAAATAGAGATCTTGCATGAATATGCACCAAGTCACAAGATTCTTTCTTCATTCCTTGGTGCACCCTAACCCAATCTAAAATTGTGAAATAATACATTTTAGAACTCACAATAAGTTGGGTCCAATTGGATTTACTAGGTGCTCTCTGGAAATCCGTTTTTGAACTATATTTGTAGGTTTAATTTCTCTAGCAGCATTTCAAGGTGTAAAAGGTTCATATAATCTATCCTTAGATTTTGGTTGACTCCTATTGATAAAGGAAATGTAGACTTTATTCTTGATTTCAAGCTCATGACAAGTACTTAGCTTTTTATTTTTTACCATCTGATCTCAACCAATTTTGACAACCAAGAGTGTACCATGCTATTGCATTGGTTATTAAACAAGAAAAAAAAAATCGCCAATAAAATACATGAACCAAGTATGAAAAATACAACCTAATTGCCTCTATTCAGATTTATTTTTTTATTAAATATTCAGATCTATTTTTTTATTTAAGCATCAAAATGTTGCACCACTTGGAATTATTGAACAAGAAAAAAAATTGCCAATAAATACATGAACCAAGTATGAAAAATACAAACCTGATTCCCTCTATTCAGATTTATTTTTTATTTAATATTCCGATGTATTTTTTTATTAAGCGTCAAAATGTTGCACCACTTGGAATTATGTAGGCAGTTTCAAGAGTGAAAGCTTCTCCATCCAACCATTCCCTTCTAAAGGGGAAAATTGACATTCAAAAAAGGCACAGAAAAAATTCCTAATAAAAGGAAATACTGCAGAAAGTTCTTTTCCTAGATCAAGCCAACAATATTTAATAATTCCTTTGTGGAATCACGAAAGTGGAAGTGTGTATTTCAGGACTACAGCCAAGCAAAAGATCATTTTTCTTAATTTAGGTATATTATGGACACGAAATAGAGCTGGATAAGTACATTCAACTGACAAGTGATTCTCCAAATATAATAGCACTTCTCTGACAATATCAGGGTAGTTTCTTTTCATTAAATTAGCACTAAGAACAGTGTTCACATATATAAGAGACAACTATGGTTTCTCAAGGGATACCTGAATTTCCATGCTCTCATGGAGGTATGCCAGCCCTTCTGCAGCACCCAAGACTATCTGCAACCTTATAGCCCATGGAAGAGAGGGATAAGCTCTGTTAAATAAGTGGTCATCTAGGGTTTTGTTAGGCAAGAACTCATAGACCAACATCCTTTGTGCTCCTCTTTCACCATCCACAGAACAATATCCAATAAGCTTAACAAGATTTGTGTGTTCCACAACACCTAAAAACTGCACTTCTGTCAACCATTGTTTGTGACCCTAGATAGACCAAATTGAATGTCATAAACGATCTACTTAAGAACAAAAGAAAATAATGATAATAATAATAATCTACAAAGGTAACAATAACATTTCAAGTAGTTCAATGAAGGCGAGACAATTTTTTGAAAACATCTACAAATAAATAATGCTACATCAAATTCAAAAACTAAATATATCCAACAGAAGAAGTCAGTTAATGCTATAGAACAATAAATCAAAATTCATTCTAAAAATTCAACGTGAAGTAAAATTCGAAGTATTCAAATGATAAAACAATCACAATATCCTATATCCTTCAGAGTTTTTTGTTACATTATCCTGCATGGAAATCTCATTCTTTGCCAAATAATGGTTTTGTCGTTGTTGGCATCATTATGTGCACCATTATGCAGCTCATTGCCAAAGAAGATGAAACTAGCTTTCGATTGCTATGTCCATTACCTGTTGACCATGCAGCTCAGTATGTGCATATTCATGCACAATAAATCTGGATCACAACTACAACCTAAGCCTATTTCCTAAGTTAGGAGGCATATGCTGAATGAAAAATGCACAGAGTATAATAAGTTATTTTTGGATCTTTTTTCTCCCAACAAAAACTCTATGGTTGAAGAATGCATGACGCTATAAAATACTTGAGATTGAGCACAAGTACCTGCATGCCTTGTGGATTAAGCTTCTTGATGGCCACTATGGTGCTATCTCCCTTCCCATTGGGAGGCTTGACATAGCCTTTATACACGCTTCCAAACCCACCCTCACCAATCTTGAGCAGCCTACTGAAGTCGTTAGTTGCATTTCTAAGCTCCTTGAGCTCAAAAACACGCAGGTTCTGTGCCCCTCTTTCCTCGTACAACTCAGGTATGCTTTTCTGAGAGGACACAGAGAAAGTGGACTTGCTCATCTGCTCCACAGCTGCTGAATCCTCTGACATGCCCGTGCCATCTTTTGATATGGACATCTGTGAGGAAATGGGCGTTGTTCCCTGGATGGGAGCCCCGGGCTTTCTAGATATGTATCTCTTTTTGAAGTATCTGAAGCACCCCATTCTTGGAAGTGGGAAAAATCTTCGGAAGCTAAAGAGAAGGTTTCTAACACAGTCTGTAGAGGAAAAACATCAACGAGAGTGGAAGAAAATTGGAGAATCTAAAGATAAAAAAAAGAGGGATTGAGAAACAAGAAAACGAACAGAAGTGAGTAAAGTCTGTCAAGAGCGCAACAAAGATTGGAAAGGGAAAAAAATACAAAAGTGGAACTAAATAAAGACGGGTCCTTTACGAAAAACAAAATAGCACAAAGATGTTTGAAAAAGAAGCAAACCTGAAGATTTCTAGAAGCAGACAACGAAAACGAAGTTGACAGAAGAACAAACGCAACGAGAGGAAGAGAGACGAAACAACTCAGGAAACTGGGTGCTTGGGGCCGGAAAACATGGAGCCACAGCAAAATGATGACGATATCAAGACCAAAAAAAAAGTGCTCGCGATTCGTCCTTCGTCGACCGTCGCAGCGGAAGAACAAGAAGTAAGCGCGAGAGCAGACACGGAAATAAACAGAAGCGTGACAAGGAGAGAAGAGAGAAGCGAAGATAAATTAGTCACCTGAGTCAAATTTCTGCGGCAGTCTCCGCCTTGCACCACACGCACACGGAGGGCCACCGATCGTGGATGCTCCTCGAAGATTACAACTCTTGGCGAAGGCCTTTGATTGGATCTGGGTTGCCCTCCTTACAGAACATCACAGTACGAGGAAACGAAACAAAGCAGGAGCGGAAGGTACGACTTTGGGAGTAAGGTTCAAAAATGGCTGCTCTTGACTGAATTCAACCGCCGGAAGTGGGTGGACTTTCGTGGGGCAGAGTCAGATCAGTCGCAGTCATCAATGGCTGTATATTTAAAGAGGAGCGAAAAGCAGCGTTGGCTGTGGATAAAGCTCGGGGCTGAAATACCGGTTTGAAGGAATGAGAGCGAGTCAAAAAAAGTTTTTTAAAAAAATGTAACGAATTTTGAAAAATATTTTTAAGAGTTTATCTGTGGTAAAATAGATACCTTTGAAATTTTTATGATTCATAAGTGTTATAATTACTACATATTTTAGTATCTACGGATCATAACGTAATTAAACAATTTTAATCTGGTTAAAATTAAAAACTATATATTATAATTATTATTAATTATAGTTGTCCTCATAATTATTACATAGCGATTAATTATATATTTAATATTCGGATTTCAATCGTTTTCGATTGAACGATAGATCTAAGAATGTTGTATAAATTTTCACGGATACTTTTCGATTTATTTTGATAATTAGTAGATGGGTTATATGAGTATTTTTTTAATTTATTATAGTGATAAATAGATTAACTGATTTGAAAAAAATAAATATTTAAAATGTTGTTAATCTTTACATGTTGTTTTTTATGATAAATTTTTATTTAAGTGCTTTTCTTTTTTTTATTTCTTTTCTTTCTTGGTTCATTCTCTAATTCTATAAAACTATTACATTTTTTAGGATTTGACTACCATATATAAGTTAATTTTTATCATTCTATTTTCGTTCTATTATTTTTCATGTATTACTGGTTCATTTTTGTTTTCCTTAAAAAGTAGTAAAGATATTGTGGTGATTTGTATCATTGTTCTTAAGGGTTAAGATATTGCTAGTTTTCAATGGTAGGTTTTTTTGTCTTATACTTGACTTGGACACCTTAAGAGTTCAAATGTGGTCCTAACCACACATAACATTTACATTTGTTTTGGTTAACATTTCTCATTACATATAAGTTGACAAGTACGTACTTTTAGTCAAAAATATTTGATGAATCTATACTTATCAAACAGGTAATACATGAACATGAATATTTTCCTTTAAATTTCAAGATTCCATATGCGGGCTTTGTTGCTATTTTTTATTGCATAAATGTTTGATAGACCTATACTAGTCATATTGGTAACGTCTACACATAAATGTCTTCCTTGCAAATTCTTGGATATAATTTATTTTTTTTAGTTTTCATTACATATAAGATGTTAAGTACTTTTATCCAAAATACAAAAGTATTAAATGAAACTACACTTCTCAAAAAGGTAATGTATTAACATGGCTATTGATCCCGCCTGAGATCGTTGACAAGTGAGTTATTGGCGAGTTATCTCCTGCATTGACGAAGTCACTGATCACCAGGGAAAAAGGGAGGGTCACCGAAGGTGCTGGTCGAACTTGAGAAAGAAAGGGAGAGCAAGAAAGGGTTAGAATGAAGACCGGTGTGTCTGGCTCAGTCACTCCGACACTCAAGTAAGGCTTCTGGCAGGGGAAGGAGGGAGAAAAAGAATAGTGTTGGATGCATAGGTGCGAAAGACCTCAAGTGTTTCAAAACATACCTTGGCTCATGATAGCAGGCTCCTTTTATATTACTGTCGCTAGATACCTCTCTCCTTCAATATTAATACAGATAGGATGTCTATCAGACCCCAGTAAGGAAGGTGTCACATCGTTGTATCTGAGGGTCACATCGCCTATGATTTGTACTGTCGCAGACCATGTTGTGCCACATAACCACAAGTCATGTACCCCATGTTGTTTCACATGCTCTGGCAATCCACGTGTTCTGATATCTCACATGGGGGGTGTTGGGTTTCATAGAATAATTAAAAATAATAAAACGCAACGGGAAAAAAAAAACCCACCAGAAATCCATGCGAATTCAAATTAAATCGTTGCTGTAAAAATATACCTCTTAAAACATGAAACTCTTTTGCATATTTGGAGAGTTTAGTTGATCTAAGCATGATCTGTACGTTTGCGCCTCTAGCGATATCCACACGAACACAGCTACTACCCGTCTCATGAGCACAATTGGAGTCTCTCGATATCTCTCTCATGCATAATAATGAGTGCTAGCTTTATACGCAGTTATATATAAGTTAAGATCAAACCCTAGCCGTCAGGGTTATCTTATGATAAAACGTGATCAAGTCTTATCTAATAAGACTTTATCTAATAACGTGACCAAGTCTTATCTAATAATGTGACCAAGTCTCATCTACTAATAATGTGTGCTTCATTTATTTGGGCTTATTTGAAAAACCCAAACAAATATTAGATTAACCATTAATCCAATAAGTTTAAGATCCAATTAGATTAACCCAGTAATCCAATTAGATTAACCCATGATTCTTTTCAACATGGAACTTCGGTTGTATTCCCAACAATCCTCCTTTCAAATGAAGGATCACCATTAATCTAACAAGTCTAAGATCCGAAACTAATTTCAAACTTAAAACTTAGGTCCACTTTATTTCAGTCTTACTAATATAAAACAAACTCCAAAATTGATGCGTATAGGATCGGAGAAGCGCTAAAAGGGAGGGGAGGGGGAATAACGCGCGCCGCTTTTTTACTTTTTTGAAAACTCAAGATTATGCAACGGAAATATAAATAAAGAAAGCAGCAATGCTAAGACTTTTCTTTTTACTTGGTTCATAGCCCGATGACTACTAATCCAAAGGCCCGTGATCTTTTGATCGCTTTCATCAGGCAATTCACTAAAAGCACGACGATACAAAAAGACATAGAGTTTAAAGTACAATTAAATTAAACCAAATATACTATCAATTTGGAGTAGAAGCTTGAGCGTAGTCGTCAAAGCAACGTATCAGCGTCGTAGCAGAATTTCGGAGCAGCACGAAAGTCGTTTAGGTGTAGAAAGTGTTGTATGAAGGTTGTTGGTCGACGCTGCCTATATAGCTTGATCCAGGCGCCCCAATCCCTTTGAGGCGCCTCAATTAAGGCTTATCCGATCCCCTTTCATCTCATCTTATCCAAATCCAAGCGCTTGGATCCTTTCTAAGCACCTCGATCGCTAACGTGGCGAGTTCTGGACGAAGTTTTATCCTGGTCGAGTTTATCCCATCTCAAGTGTCTGAATCCCTTTGAGGCGCCTAGATGCTGACATGCGCCGACCAATCAGAGGTGACTGCGCCTAGATGCTGACCAATCAGAGGTTGTCACCTCATCCTATCATGAGCCAAGGTTATCAGGGTGCATGGATCTCTTCCAAGTGCCTGTATTAGCTTAGGGCGCCTGGATCTCTTCCAAGTGCCTGTATTAGCTTAGGGCACTTGGATCCCTTCAAGGTGCCTGGATCAACTCTTCTAGACTTCTTGACTTCTACATCACAGAGTTAGCATAGAAAACACAATAATATGAAATAGAAAGATTTGATAGTCTTTGGACTGTCCGATTTTCTTTTAAATTTTCAATAAAACCTTGGGTCAGACCGACGCCTACTGTTCCCTCTCAGAGAATGCATCCTTACCTACTCCTCTTAGGAGAGATTACCTATTGCCAAATATCCGGTCCTCCAGACTTGTTTGGACTTTTGCTCAGCATATGATCTTGACTTTCGGGACTTCCCGCTAGATAACCGGTCTTTGACCTGTCTAGACTTCTACCTGGTATCCTCGACCCCAAGGGCTTCCCGCCTAGTGTCCTCGACCCCTAGGACTTCTACCTAATGTCCTCAATCTGCCAAGTCTTCCTACCCAATCCCACGGACCAGGACTTCCTTGCCCAGTCCAACTAACCAAGATTTCATTAGCTAGCCTCAACTAAGACTTTTACCTTGCCTAAGATCACTTAGGACTTCTTAGTTAAGTTACCTGCACACTTAGTTAGGTTCATTAGATAACAACAAACCTTAACTTTGAACCTTTTCCAAACATCAAAATATAAGTTTGATTATCTGGTGCTCCCTAACCAACAATCTCCCCCTTTTTGATTTATAGAAACCCGATTCAAAGTTAAGAAAAAAACTTATAAAACATAAGTAAACAATTTTCAAAAACTCCCCTTTAACTTAAACTCTCCCCCTGAAGTTAATGTCCTTGAGGTTTTGAAAATACTTAAAACTTTTTCGAACGCTTTTAACCTATTCTCTCCCCCTTTGACATACATCAAAAACCAATAGGGAGTCTAAACAAAACATTACTAAGTTGTTACGGATAAAAATATATTATTAAAAAAATAATTAAAAAATGATTTTTTCAAGAGAACTTTCAAAAATATGTGAAGTTATAAGATTAATTTTCCAAAAATAATTTGTCAAGTGTTTTGAAAAATAAAAAAGAGTTTTCAAACATGCTCCCCCTTAATTAAAACTCACCCCAAGGTTTTGAATGTATACCCATTTTTCAAACATATTTTATATTTTTGAAAATAATCTACCTTAACTTTTCATGGTTCCCCCTTTTATATTGTTAAATATGGAAAATAAAATAAAATAAAATAATAATGGGTGTTAATTGAGAAATAAGCCTATAAAATTTTCTGAGAATTTTTTAAAAATTTTCTGGATTTAATCGGAGCTAATATGACAAGTTCGAGGGGATATAAATAATAAACTTTTGGAAAGCCTGTTTGAAATATCAATTAAGCTGGGAGTTGATTAATTTCATTAACCTAAAGTTATAAATATAACCTAAGTTCACTATTCCTATTTCTACTCCTCTCCTGATCCTTTTCTCTTGACCCGATCGTTGCCTCCTCCTCCTCTCACCTGTCGCCACCGCTCTATCGTCGTGCGGAACTGCCCCCCTCATTAATCCACCGACACCTCTCCTTTCCTCTTCCCATTCTCCTCTCCCTCCTCCGGCCAACATCATTGACCCCAGTCTCACCCGATCGACCGCTATTTCCTTGAGGTCGTACGACCGCTGGCATCGTCCCGACACTGTCTTCGCCACCAGTCATCATCGGCCACCACTATCAGCCATGGCCAGGCAGCAACTGGAGAAACTAGGCTCCGATTTCCCCATCTTCTCACTAAGAGCATCCACTACTCTTTCAGATCTGGCAGCCACCGACCATCTTCGATCCCCCAATTATTCCGGCCACCCAACACCTCTTCTTTGGCCAATTTGTTCACCGACAACCATCCCACTAAGGTAAAAGGGTTTTGGGTGAAAGTTGAGTTTTTTTTGGAAGGGGATCAGAGGTTGATTCATGTAATTCCGTTCTGATGCAGATCGATCGGCCAACCTTGGTTGCTCCGGCCACATCGATGCCATCAGCTAGCTGTTGATTGGGTCAAATATGACCCTTTGCCTCTAATCACCTCCTGCCACCCCCAGATGTGTTATGACAGCCACCATCAGTAGGGGTAAGGGTTTGATGGTGTTAATTTTGATAAGTTTAGCATTTTGGTTAATATCTAATTAGTTGAATGGTGATTGCTAATAAGGAGATTATTTGTGTATGATTATTGTGTGGTTTATCATGGATTGGACTATAGGGTTGTTTCAATGGTGGTGTATTCGGTATGGGTGAAGATTAGTTGTTATTGAATTTAACTACAACTGAGTTTATGGGATGTTAGATTAGAAGGTGTGGTTGAATCTATTACTAAATTGGATTTGGTATGATTAGCAATAAGTTTAACAAAAATTATGGATTCATGTTAGGCTTGATGTTACCTAGATGTTAGATCTAACTTCTAGGGTTTCATGTAGTTAATAGTTGGGGAATCGATATGTGGGTTTAGGAGATTTGTTAATTGGAATAGAATAACGAATCTCTAAACTTAAATTAGTTCCATTCGATCAATTAATTAGATGTTTAATCTGTAGAATGTTGTTAGTAAGTTTATTACTAGTATTAAATTAGTGTTTAAGTAGTTTCGTAATTCTACTTATAGGATCCGAATACGAGACGGAACATCGAATATGAGGATTTCTAGAGCATTCTACTTTTAAGGCAGATATTTCTTCCGTTGCTCTCTTTTATACATTGACCTTAGTGCATGATATGATACATTGATTAGGTAGTTGAATTTACCTTAACTCTAGTTGTATTTCTACTTGAGTTTGATACTTATCTGCTTGTACTTTGAGTTGATCTGATTATATGCATACAATCTCTATTGTTTTCATATTCTATAGTGTGTACACATATGTGGTGTGCACAATAGGAATATGCTTATGATTGGGTAATCATATAGTTGTTTGACATGCGTGTGGCGTGTGTTTTTGTTCACATGTTAATTTCAATTTATTCGTGTCATGTAGTTGTGTACGCGTGTGTGGCATATACATAAGATAATGTAGGATGTAATACATTATTCATGATTTGTAGATGTGGATACGTGTGTGACATGTACCAATAATGATATAACATTTATTACATATTTTTGATTGTATGATGGACACGTGTGTGGCGTGTACCCTAGATATTGTAGCACGGTATGTGCATGATTGTAAGTGTAAACATGTGTGTGATATGTATTCTAGGTGATGTATCATATTAGTGATTATCATGTTTGATTTGTGTTTATAAACACGCATGTGGCATGTATTATGATTGATATGTTTTTATGGATATAGTTGAGTACATTATGTAGATAGACATATGTGATGATAGAATTATTTCATCATGGTCATGCATGTATGCTATTGATCAGAGCTCTCTTCGGGTGTGAGCTAGTCATAGCATTGCGGTAATGCATGTATGCTATCGATCAGGGATCTCTTCGGGTGTGAGCTAGTCGTAGCATCGCAGTGATGCATGTATGCTATCGATCAGGGCTCCCTTTGAGTGTGAGCTAGTCGTAGCATCGTGGTGATGCAAGTATGCTATCGATCAGGGCTCCCTTTAGGTGTGAGCTAGTCGTAGCATCATGGAGATACAAGGATCAGGGCTCCCTTCGGGTGTGAGCTAGTCGTAGCATCGCGGTGATGCATGTATGCTATCGATCAGGGCTCCCTTCGAGTGTGAGCTAGTCATAGCATCACGGAGATGTATGTATGCTATCGATCAGGGCTCCCTACGGGTGTGAGCTAGTCGTAGCATTGCGGTAATGCAAGTATGCTATCAATCAGGGCTCCCTTCGGGTGTGAGCTAGTCGTAGCATCACGGTGATGCATGTGTGCTATCGACCAGGACTCACTTTGGGTGTGAGCTAGTCGTAAACATGCTATTACTTGGTATACCTATCCCAGATAAGGATTTTTATACCACTGGGATGCCCACGAGACCATACGTGGTAGAGAGTTTCTCCCGCAGCCGGTAGCTAGATAGCTACCTCCTGTGTTCCCATGAGGTCATTCGTGGTAGAAAGTTTCTCCCGCAAACAGGGACCCTAACATTTCAGACTGCCTACGAGTATCCGTGATAGAGCGTTTCTCCCGCATTCCACAACTGACGAGCTGGGTGTCTTGGTCATTTGTATATCCTATGATGAAGCATTGCCCACACATGAGACCTAATATTGTTACTTGTACTGATATATGCATATGAGATGTTGTACTTATGATTATTGATGGTACATGCGTGTGAGAGGTTGTACCCATGTTGATTATTACTGACACTACTCATGATACTATGTGCAGTTGAGTAGGGTACTTGTGTAGTAGAGGCATACTAGTGTGAACTTCTGGTTGGTGAGTATATTCCTCCTTTAAGACTGTATATCTTGAATCCTTGTACACTTTATTATTCATACACTATCTTCTTATATCCGCTGAGTATTTCTTTTATATTCACCACCCCTACTTTCCATTATTGTTTCCAGGTTAAGGTATATGTTGATTAGGTCGCTTGGAGGATATATGTTTGCGTCATCCCATTCACATCGGGCTTCGGTTTAATTCCGTTTCATTTCAGTTTGTTTTTACTTTCGTATTTATTTATTGTACTAACGTTGTAATAATTAAGTTGTATCTGGACTTTTGGATTTTCTCTGGTTATGTACTTTATGTCTTAAGCCAGGCCGGCTCACAGTTATATTTTTAGATTTCATGGTCGAGTAGACCTTATATTGTTCTTACTCTGTTTGGTTTGTATAACCTATTCTGCATGGATGTGTTATGATTTGGGTTTTGTGGACTCATACCATGTTGTATTAGTGATTATCACAAGGGAGTATCGTTCGTATCCACGGGCATGTGTACTGCCAGGGCATGACAGGCTCAGACCATAAGAGTAATTGTGGTCCTTCGTTTGAGAGGAGGATTGTTGAGAATACAATCAAAGTCCCATATTGAAAATATATGAAAAAGATCATGGGTTTAAGAGAGAAAGATATCTCTATTGGTATGAGACCTTTTGGGTAGGGAGCCCAAGAACAAAACCATGAGAGCTTAGGCCCAAAGTGGACAATATCATATCATTGTGGAGATATGTAAATTCCTTCGATTTCAATAAGATAGAATTCCTTATGGCATTAACCTTTCTAGATATTATTTGGATAGATGTCATAACCGCCTATGCCACAACATTGATAGTTATTTAACTTATACAACTTTTCAATCAAGGAACCAGTGCCAATCAAAGCTGAATTTTGGAAAATACTAAATGTTCTATTTTCAAATGAATAAGTATATTAACACTAGTCCAAACAAGAAATGGAAACTAAGTTCCGTTTAAATGACTGTACTATAAATATGTTTTCTAAATCCAGAAATATATTGGTTCCTAGACAAAGCCTAAAAACATATATAGCTGTAACTCTAATCTTCTTGTCATTACCTGTATAGATATATCTTTCACCATCACTTGACAATCAACTACTTATACATCCTTGTATAATAACACTTATATGAGTAGTTGCTTTAGTATCTATCCATCAAGTGTCATTGGGCACAATAGCTAAATTGACTTTCGAACTAACAAAATTGAGAAGTTTATTTCTAGATACTGTAGTTTTATTACCCTTACTCATATTTGTAGTCCTTCTATGTGTGGTATGTCTAGTGTCCAAACAAACTAGGTTGTTATTATGATTGATAGATATCAAACATGTTATTAAAAGACATGAGAAAAATAATGAATGCTCACATTAATAGTAAGAACATGCATATATATATTTGTTTAAATAGTGAATTAAAACAAACTTAAATATATACATTAAATGGGTCCTTATGAGATGTTAAACACAACATTACAATTAATCTTTGGATTAAATTACAACTTGTTAGCAACACTCTCTAATTCTAGCTCAAGACTACCATAGTCAACCACATAATGTGTCTTCTTCTGGGTCGACACATTATGACATTGATTTATAAATTTTACCAAATATGATCTAGGTTTGGTTATCTAAATTATAACCACAACTCACTATTCCCTTATTCAGCCACATAATGTCTTCCTTTGGGCTGACATATCATGCGCATGATGCACATAATAATATCATGTGTTTATAGTGAGCTACATTAAACATATATATCTGACATAAGAATGATTTTCCTTTGAGTCAATCACTCTTAGCATAGATATACGTCTATCGACACAAAATAAACTAAATCTACCTAAAATGACTTTCTTTGGACTAACACATTAGTTCAATTTAATAACACGTGTATAGATAGACTCAAAAAATACTAGGAGACCAGATCGAACAAAAATTAATCCTCGGTCGCTAGTGGTTTTCGAGTAATCCCAAGTGGAAAACCAAGCAGCGGAGCGATAACAGGGCTTCCAACACCTAACATGGTTTGATCGTGTCATAAGACACGACCATGTTCGGCATATACAACGTGTGGTCCAACTTGGGTTGACCGTGTTGGCCAACACGTCCGTGCTCAACCTGTCGAATATGCCACACGACTTGGCCATGTGATCCAACATGGTCGTGGCTGAAGTGCACCCACGGTGCTTAACACGACTTGGCCGCGTTTTCCAACACGGTAGTGGTCATGTTGTCCAACATGGTCGTTGTTGTCACTGTGGATTGGACGAAACCCACTCAGTGTGTAACATGGCTAGGCCATGTTGGCCACCACAACTGTGGCGCGCGCTGAACCCAAACCCATTCGCACATTTTTCCAAATCGTGCGATAGTTCCTGCGTTAGTTACAACTATGCTTCATGTTCTAGAGAAAATTGCTATTGTCAGCACACAGCGATTATCATGTTTTTACATGATGATTCTCCAAAAAAATTACGACGGTCTTAGGATCGCCGCTGTTCTTCGTGATTTGGGATTGTGAAGAACTTAAATCCTAGGTTCTCTTATACCAAAACTCGATGAATATGCATGTT
>JBBUKS010000100.1:13271895-13292685 GCA_038050645.1 Hedychium gardnerianum
GTGCTTACGAGGATGAATTACAAGAAAAGAAAAAAGCATGAAATGGTGGTACCCAGGATTAGACCCGATAAGGCCTTAGATGAGTGACATGCTATGGTTGCTTGAGTTCTTTTCCTTGAGGATCGTCCAAGTAGTAGGTCCTGCAATTGAGTCGGTGAGTGACTCGATAAGGTCCATTCCATCATGGATCCTGCTTATTGATGCTTTCCATGTGCTTCACTTTCTTCTAGACAAAGTCTCCGACTTGGAAGAAGCGAGGTGATGAAACGTTTGTTGTACGTCCGACACATGCTCTCTCCCGAGTCTCTGTGATGAGATCCAGCTCAAGGAGTGTCTTTTCTAAATTTTTCTCAACATCTTTGTAGGCACTGAACCGTGTTGACTCGAGGCTGATCTCTATTGGGATCACCACCTCTCTTCCGTAAACCAAGTGGAATGATGTCACCCCTGTGCTATCATGTGGAGTTGTCTGATAAGCCCAGAGAATATTGGGGAGTTCCTCTACCCAACTTCCTTTGACATGATCAAGCTTGGTCTTTATGTTGGGATTTTAGGATGCATATTTTAAAATTTGTTTTCATAAAACAAGCAACGAAAGCGTAATAATTTCCTAAACTATTACAACACATGCATCACACACATTCAAGATACACACATGCTCTAGACATAACCATATATCATAATAACTTTGTTAGAAAATTATACTTGCGAGTTTGTTATCGAACTTTGTATAAAGTGTTTAGCTAGCCTCACATGACTAGCTTCTATTGGTATCCATGCCGAGATACCCTCAAGATGACTTCACTAAGCCATAACTTTTCGTTTTCAATTAGTACTAGCCAAGCATGGAGACGACGTGATCCGAGAGAGAAACCATGGATCGAGTTATGCCGGTAGCTCAAGGCAACCTGGTGGCACCAACTCGAAGGGGCGACGCCTAACAATGGAGGCGTCGATTAGTGACGGCGCCGAACGATGATGGCTCGATTGGTGGAGGCACCGAACAGTAGTGATGTCTATCAGTATCAACGCTGAACAACAGTGGCAGCCATCAAAATCGACGCCGAACAGTAGTGTCACTCCTTAGTTCAGCGGCGGCACAAAGAAGGGTTCAACCCTTCTTTGTGGTCTGTGGCTAGAGGGAGAGGGAGAGGATGAGGAAGAGGGAGGACAGAAAATTTAATCACAATTAGGTTTTCTTAAATCATTGAATCAAATTCAATAATAATACTCATGTTATATGAAGGGGTATTTATATACCTCTTCATTATGACTTGGGGAGCAAGTCATAACCCAAGCCCAAACCCAAAAACTAAGCCCACATCATATGTGTTGGTTCAATCCGTTAGCAATAGGCTTGGTTCAAAGACCAAACCATCTTGGTTTAAAACCAAAATAACTTTGGTTCATAACTAAACCAAACCAATTTGGTTTATTAGTAAACCATAATGGATCCAACCCGCCAACAAGAGGTGTGAACCACCATCGCCTCCCAATAAATATCTTCCATATTTGTCCTTCAATTTAGTCCTACTAGATTTAATCTCTCTCAATCTAAGAATCCTATTCTGAAACATGTTTTACGTCTTTTGGATATACTCATAGTGCATGTGACCCAAGAGGTTTCTGGTTATGTTGATCATTTATAATTAATCATTAATTATGATTCGATCATGAGTGACACCTAATAGTACATTATGATCCCCAATTGACTGAAAAATCATAGTTGATCTAAGAATAATTCTGAACCCTTTAGCAACTACAGTTATTCATGAGTCTATTTCTTTCACTCGTCTTATACTCACTTGGTTCAAGACACAGTCTATGTATCAGTCCCTTCTAGACTGACTATGTCATACCTAGCCTAAGTTATGCTTTCTTGTCCTTTGGATTCAAATTACTTAGATATGTTTCCAAGAGTACCATACTCTTGACATGTGATATTTTGGCCAAAGACCTTGAGTAATAATCTTGACGAGTGGCCATAGGATATACATCTCCTTATGCAAGGAGCGATAAATCCTATGTGGGATATCTAAACACCTTTGAAAACTTTAACTTATACTCAATCATCCTGTACCCACACCTCTGTGGAGATGTATCAGCTGCAAGATGTCAAAATGTAAGTCTCCATGACTAAGGTGACTTGAATACCTCAAGTTGAAGGAAACTTGCACTCGAGCTGCAATGAGATCTTCATTGACATATCTATATATGTATAGAACCATATGAAGTCTCATGACAGGTCACTCTAATGAACTAGTTACTTTTAACTAACATCCACGTTTAATTCTCGACATCCCAATGTCTCTGGCCAGTAAGAAGCGGTTGCTTGGTTAAACCAAAGAATATAACACGTGCTAGTCTCTTAGAGTCGATGATGTCCGAACTCATCAATTCATCAACTAGGGAATGTTTCAATACATTCATAATTACATATGTAGAGATGCTCATTAATTGTGATCCAATCACAAGTTATTTCATGCTATGAATCGTATTGCGGACATTAGTAAATGAATTTAAGATCCAATCATATACATTAAGAATGTACACTCAAATAGTGAATATTTATTTATCTAATAAATAGTATATACCATAAGACGATTGCCTTAGGACATTTCTCAAATATAACAGTTCGTGCTCAAGTTCACTATCTTCCTGGATCGTATCTTCCTCGAAATCTACTTGATCGATCGACTAATCCTCTAGATCAGTCCACTGGAATCAGAACTTCCTTTACTGCTCGATCCGATCTCATTCGATCTGTGCTTACCATATGTATTTGGTCGACTGAACCTTTGGGTTTCCTTTGTTAACTAATTCGATCATATCCTTATTTCCTTTTTCTGGTTTGTTCTTATTTCCTTGGATTGGTCGACCAAATCTCTATGTTCGGTCGACCGAACCCTTCAGTTAACCTCAGGCTCTATTTTTTACAAAACAGAGTTAGCACAATAATAGCAATAATAATCTTGCAAAATAAAGTTAGAAACAAATAAATATGTATGCATTAATTTGACAGTTAAGACGACTTGATCTCGACCTAGAAACCTTCATTGGCTTCTTCAGTCGGATCAATGCCTAAGGTTATCCCAACTGGGACACGTCTTTATTGCCTTCCAAGACTGAAAGGTACCTCAAGAATTTATCTTAACTTACCCGTCAAACATCCGGTCCAGCTAATTTGTTTGGATTTTTTTTTCTGCTTAGTGTCTAATCGACTCACCAAGATTTTCCTTACTCGACCCATCAAGTATTTTTGCCCGATGTCGGGTCCTTCTGATCTACTAAGATTTTTGATGCCTAATGTTCGGTCTTCCTAACCCATCTGACTTTTCATGTTAAGTGACCTGTAAACTTAACTCCCATATCAAATATAAGTTCGATTATCGATACTTCCTTCACTAATAATCTCCTCTTTTTTGATGTTTGACAATACAGTTTAAAGTTAGAGAGAAATATACCTTCTCTAACATGCTTTAAAGAAAGTTAACTTTAAATACTTGAACTTGTATCATTTAAGTTTAAGTTGAACTAAATCGATAACTTTAACAACTTAAACTTCAACAAAATAACAAGTAATAAATGCATATTTAAGTTAAAAGCATAACAAGTTCTAAATAACTAACTTAAACTAAACTTTAAACCAATCTGAGTCTAAGTTATAATTTCCAAATTTTTCTTTTTTCTATGTTTTTCAAAGCAATAATGTAATTTTCAAGAATATTTTGAGAAACCATTTTTCAAAGAAAAACTTGAAACAACTTTAAAATTTTGTCAAAAATATTTTCAAAAATTTGCAAAGGCATTTCTCAAAATTTCAAAAACTATTTTGAAAATTATTTTTCAAAGAATTTGCATGTTTTTCAAAGACATTTTCACAAATTTTCAAGGCATTTTCAGCACTATTTTCAAAACAATTTGCAGTATTTTCAAGGATTTGCAAAATTGTTTTCAAAGACATTTTAAAAACAATATTTTCAAATTTAAAAAATAATTTGCAAGTAGGTAAACAATATTCTAAGGCAATTATGTTAACAACCAATCAAACATAGTTCAAGTGCAAAAGCATAAGTTCAAAAGTCAAACCATAGCCAACAGTCAAACATAAAGTCAAAACAAAGTACTTAAGAATCCAACTACAAAATATAACCATAGTCAAGTCTAGATAAGTCAGGATCTAGTCAAATGATGTAGGAGGTTGTAACTAACTCATGTGCCAAGCTCTGAGGAAGTCAAATATGTCTTGTTCCTGTTTTTCCAGTGAGTCGAAGCCCTCGTCCATCTGCTAAAATCCTTCTTGCATCTCTCGCCAAAGACTAGTATATGGGTGCACTAGTGGGCTCAGCAGCTGACTGGGCAAGAGGCTCCTCGTCCTCAGGCTCCTCGTTGTGTGGGGCATGTGGATGACGGTCCTTGAATACTAGAGTCTGGCCACTTGTTTTTATCCCAGCTAAGGACAACTGTCTAATGTCTATCTTGTCAAAATGAGTGGATATGAGTTTGATATTGCCTAGTGTAGTGTTAATGCCAAAAGATCCTAGTAATGAAGTAATGACATGACAGTATGCCACGTGAACCCTTCTAGAGGAACTAAATCCAGAATAATAAATGATAGTCTTAAATACCCATAAACCTATGTCAATGTTAAGTCGGTGTTTAAGAGCAATCCTGAGAAACAAATGATCGGGTTTGATGACTGATTGATCTCGAGTGGCTAAGGGCAGAATGCAACCAATAATTGCTTTGTAAAAAGCATTGTCTTGGGGTCTTAGGTCGATTGAGTTCATTATTTTAGGATGAGAACTTTCAAAGAAGTCAGCATACATGGAGTCCAAGGTAAAAGGCGTCATTAGTTACCCGAGTATGAAGAAAGGATTGAACCATGTCAACATTGAAGAGAAAGCGCTGACATGCAATTCTAGTTTTATAATTGTACTCGTCAATTCACTGAAGGTTGTAAAATTTAGCACATAAGTCAAAATTGATGAAATGCATGCAGTTTAGTAGATTTATTAATGCATAGTAATTGAAAATTTCCATCACATTAGGATAATATGTGGTGAAAAATGTCATGTCTAGATACCGAGTTTTTAAATGATGAAATGTTTTTGTTTGGAATAAATGCCTAGGTTCTTCAGTAGTGAACCTAAGGTCTTGATTGGGATTTGATGGGCCAACTTGATCCGGGATGTTTTGGCGTTTCTTTTGACTATTGAAATAATCAAAATAAGTAAATAAAGACAAAACTGAATTAAAGAGGGGGTTAAGGGTTACTGAGGCATTTTCAATGCGTCAGAGGCTTCGGAAAGTTTCAAAGAGCTTTAGGAACTTTGTTTTGGCGCTAGAATAGGAGAGGAAGAAGGAAGATTTGATGTTGGTGTGAGGGTTCTACTTCTCCCCGGTGCTATTTTTATAGCACATGATCGGTTGATCGAACTAGTGGATCGGTCAACCATCCATTAAATGTTCAGTCAGCAATTAGGATTTCAAGGCTGAAGCATTCAGATTTTTCGGTGTTCGATCGACCGATAAGGTTATCGGTCGACGGAATGAGTCAAGTCGTGTTACCTTTTAACGGTCCTGAGGCTAATAGGTTGACCTAAAGGTTGATCGATCGACCGGTAGGTGAAAGGTCAAGTCAACAGTTACCTTTTTGGCTTATCGAGGTTGATCGGTTGACGGATCCCGAGTGATCGGTCGACCAAACATTTATTAATCAAACTTATGGTCAAAAATTTTGACTGTATTTAATTTAGATTTTGACCATGATCGGTCGACCGAACAAGTGTGTTCGGTCGACTAGAAATCGATTTTCCAAAAAACTTTAAGATACCATTTTTTAAAATAATTTATTTTAAAATAACACATCTAAGAATTCTTCCTTAAAGAAATATCTAATCCCTTTTTTCTTTACTCAATTGATATTGAATAATCAATGAGTTTAGTTTGGAGTTAGTCACCTTAGTAATCATTTTGAGTTTAAATCCCTTGGTTCATGTCGATGCACTTGTCTACATCTAGAACTAAGGGTAGATCCTAATATCTCACGCCCATCTACATGACTCAATACACAAATATGTTAACTCTTAGGTGATTATGAGATGCAAAGGCTGCCTAGATCTATAGGTTTATGTAATCTATGATAGAGCCTAGGCTATTTCCAGAAAAGAAAATAAAAATAGATAAGTAAGATATTAACACAAACCTATTCTACTTATCTAAAATTTCCTAATTCTTTTGGGTTTAAGCTAAGTAAACATATAGAAAAATTATTAATTTTATTTAACATCTCACAAATTTTAAGTGATCAAACGAGGTAATCTTATAGATTGTAAAATGATTTTTCAACCTTATAGATTGTAAGATGATTTTTCAATTTTAAAGATGATTAGTTTTAAGATAGTTTGATCTTGTTGGATTTAAACTTAGCTTTGAGTCCGCCAAGTAAGTATTTTTAGGATAAACTTTCAAGCTATGGTGAGTCACAAGAACACCATTAAAGTAACTACGTGCCTTGACAAAGTTTTCCCAAAACATCTTACCCAAGGGACTTAATATCAAGTCTTAGTCTGATTAGTTCGAATTTAACTGAAGTAGGTTCAGCTAAATCCACTAAGCTAATTGCATCAAGTAGAACACATGATTCAACCTAGACATGCATTTGATAGAGCTTCCTAGCCTACTATCATCTCAACCCTTTTTGGTACCATTGATCAAAATAAAACCATCTTTTCTTACATTTGCCCTATCTATCCGTTCTATGTTAAACAAAAACTAAGAATGACATTTAAAGTATAAACTAAACAAGAAATTCAAAACACAAAAACAAAAACACAAATTAGCTCCCCCTAAATCAATGATACAATTTTGTTTTTCCCTCCCCTAGGTCACAACTTTGATATTGTTTATTCACATAGCAAATTTGATCTTTTAGGAATCTAGAATTTGTTATTTCCTACTTTGTAGATCAAGTGTGATTTTCTAACCTATGCTTGAACTCCTTTAACATTTCTATTTACTAAAGACATGTAAGTTCTATGTTGAGTCTAAGTCCGAATTTGTTGTGCACATCCCTTTGATTTTCAAGTAGCATATTTAGGTATTTGGAGCCCGAAGTGAACTTTTCTGACAATACCTTAAACTCTTCAACTTGACATTTCAAGAGGGAATTCTCTTCCTCAAGTTTTTGGACTTGAGTTGGGATTCCTTCTTGAACTTAGTTAGTTGAAGGGTTTAGATCAATCTCCTCCTTAAGGACTTTTACCTCCTTTTGGAGGGATCTAACCTGTTCATTGGATTTAGCTAAGTTTCTAGTTAAACGAACAATTATACTATACAATTTATCAACTAAGGGAGAATTGACCTCTTCTTCTTGAACCAGATACAAATCTGTGGCTTTACTCGGACTCGGAATTGGACTTAGACTCGGTTATGTGCTCATTTGCTACTAGAGCCATGAAGTTGGTCTGGTTTGGTTCGTCTGACTCTGAAGATGATTCGTCCCACGTTGCTTTGAGTGTTTTATTCTTTTTAGCTTCTTTGACTTGTCTTCCTTAGGTTGGGGCACTCGAACTTGTACTGTCCCTTTTCGTTGCACCTGTAGCAAGTTACCTCCGATTTAGGCTTACTTGGTTTGTTTTGACTTGCTTACTTGCCTGTTGATTGGATTGCTCTTTTGATATCCTTTTGTTGAAGACTTTCTTCTTCTTGAACATCTTTTGGACTAGGTTTACAATTTCTGTGGTTAAGTCTTCCTCGTTCGATTCCGATTCATCTTCCAATTTCGGCTCTGGTAGGGGGGTTTCGCCTTGGTTTCCTTTTTAATTTGCCCTCCAAGTAAAGCTATACCTCTCTCGGTTTGACTCGAGTTAGCCTGCTCATATAAATCAAATTCGCAAAATATTTCATCTAACTTTACAATGGAAAGGTCTCTAGATACTTTGTATGCAACAACCATGCCCACAATGTATTTTGGGGGAAAGCTTTTGGAGCGTACCTTATGACATCTCGATTTTTCACTGTTTGCCCGATTGAGTGGAGTCTGTTTAAGATGTCTTTGATCCTGCGTGTAGTTGACAAGTATGTCTCGTTTTGTTATCTTTGATTCAGATGTTCCTTTGTGGAGTTTGATCAGTTTGTCCCAATGGTTCTTCGCACTATCAAATGGACCAATCCGATTTAGCTCTTCTTTTGTGAGACCACACAGTATTGTATTTGTGGCTCGAGCATTGAATTGAGCCTTCTTTTTGGTATTCGTTGTCCACTTCTCCTTTCTTGTGGTTTTTAGGTTTCGTCTACTAGTAGGGTGAAGCTGTTTTGAATATCACTCCTTTGAAAATCTTTCTTTTCTTTTACAAAAACAATTTAGAGACCTAGCTTTAAAACTAAAAGCAAGAGAACTCGATTGGTTACTTGGTTCACAGTCTAACAATTACTACTTCAAGGCCCATGATCACTTGGACCATTCTCGAATGGGCAATCCATTAAAGTTTCTTTTTTTGAAAAACTTTCGAAGGAGGAAAATACTCGTTACAAATATGGAGGATAGTAACAAGTTTGTTATACCTCCATCGAATGAAATGCAAGTACAAAGTTCACCGACAACAAAAAGATGCAGAACTTCGGCATGTCAACACGACTTGCATAAACAGAACGAAGACAAATTCGGATTGTTGAGAGGAAATTGATTGTTGAACCTTGGATGCTGAGGCTTCTTTTATAAACTTTCTATTCGGTCGACTGAACTTGTTGTTTGGTCGACCGACCCTCAGAAATGCTCGGGTTCACGTCGAGGTTCACAATCTGCCTAGATCCTATCTTCTGCGAAATCTAGTGGATTGGTCAACTGATGCTCCTGATTAGTCGTCTGAACATCAGAACTTCCTTTACTACTCGATTCGGTCTCCTCCAATCTGTGCTTACCATATGTATTTGGTCGACTGAACATCCAACCAGTAACCTTCGAGTTTCTTTTGTTAACTAATTCGATCATATCCGATCTCGGTTAACAAATGTGTTCGGTTGACTAATCCTCATGATAGTCGACTGAACCTTTATTTCTTTTTTCACTAGATCCAAATCTGATCTGTTCTTATCTCATTGTATCGATCGATCGAATCACTATGTTCGGTCAACCGAACCCTTCGGTCAATCGGAGACTCTGTTTTATGCAAAACAAAGTTAGCGCAATAATAGCAATAATAATTTTGCAAAATAAAGTTGGAAACAGATAAATATGTATGCATTAATTTGATAGTTAAGACTACCTAATCTCGACTTAGAAACCTCCGTTGGTTTCAGTTGAATCAACGCTATGGTTGTCCCAACTGGGACACGTCCACTACCACCTTCCAAGACTGAAAGGTCTCTCAAGAACTTACCTTAACTTATCCGCCAAACATCCAATCTAGCTAATCTATTTGGATTTTTTCTTTTGCTTAGTGTCTAATCGACCCACTAGGACTTTCTTTACTTGATGTCTGGTCCATCTGAACCATAAGTGTTCTGCCCGATATCTGGTCCTTTTGATTTACTAAGACTTCCGATGTCTAATGTCCGGTCTTCCTAACCCATTAGGACTTTCCATGTTAAGTGACCTGCACACTTAACTCTCATATCAAATATATGATGTCTAACTTTAAACCCTTTGTCATACATCAAAATATAAGTTTGATTATCGGTGCTGCCTGCACCAACAATTTTTCTACCTTCGGTACCTTACCATGAAGGAGAAAATATAGAAGATTCTGATAGTGGTGATCCATCAACATGATCATATGCCATGGAGTAGAAGCTTATGATTTGTCAAATCGCGTAAATGTCTGTTGTATTGTGGACTGGTATGTTTGTGATTTTTCTTTAATTTCTGTTGCTAATTTTTGTTGTGACTTACTGAAATTATGAGTAGTAGTTTTATATTCATAAGCATGAAGAGTATTCACCCGCTATCAGTCGTCTCTTTGATCAATAAAAGTTTGTGTTATACATCACATTTAGATTGTAAGAGATAATAGTAACATTATATTTACTAATATCACTACATTAAGAAGATGTTTAAGAGATCTAGCATTTAAATTGCTACCTAATGATGGTTGAGAGATGTCTTAGATTAGTTGCTTGATGTATACCATGATAGGTATTCGATGTTAGTGTAATTATGCCTTAAGTGATCGTGTTCGACAAAGATATTTTTGAAGTTTTTGGTTAAATGTTTATGTTATTATATGTTTGTGTTCCTAATATGTGCAAGAAGCTTGCAAGGTTTGTAAGGATTTGGCATGATGCATACGAAGCTCATGGAGCTTATGACTCATATGATGTTGTCATATTTGTAGTCTTGGTGCGACCAAGTTGGTGTGATTCAATGGCTCCAAGGTTCGCTAGAGATCGATGAGGATAGTGTGAGACATCTAAGGGACAACAGGACGAGGAGCATGGAGCTGATTTGATGAAGCTCGTGGAACTTGTTGTGTTTGTTGACTTGGCACAACCAAATTGTTTGGGCTTGATGTTTTAGAGGTCAATTGGAGATCAACAAAGGATGATATGTGACATTCAAAGAATAACAATACAAGGAGCATTGAGTTGGTGTGATGACTTTGATGATGACCGCTAACCTATTAAAGCATGACATATAGAATGAGCTGAAAGTTTGGTGCATTTGAAGGATTGAGGATGTGATCAGAGGTGTACTCTTGGGTAGCATAAAATTATGAGAACTTAAAACCTCGGAGACAATGATCTAAGGTAGATGTGAATATAATATCAAGTTCACTTATATGGAAAAGTGTTAAAAGATGACCATATATAGATTTTGTAGCTATAGTAGGTAATCAAGCTCAATCTTGAAGCTTTATGGAGGCTTATGAAGGTGTAAGTATGTATTCTCCGGATCTATGCATTGCTTGAGTCTACTGATGAGTTGGGTCAACTGATAACTCTTGGTTAGAAACAAAATGTTTCCTATTCTGCTTGAGTCTATTAAAATAGGATCTAATCGATTCGATTGGATTTGAGCCAATTGGAGGCACCTTGAGTTGATTGGTTTGCTGATACAATTATCAATGACTATTTTATTTTAATTCCAGCTGACTAAAGATGATATCAGTCAACTGAAGTAATTCGAAAACTGACTATTGGATAGCCACGGGAGGCTTGTCTATATAAGTAATGGTCATATTTATTCTCAGGATTTGTGAATAAATGTTATACCTACATTGCTTTTGCATTGAGCCTAGATAAACACGTTCAAGGATTGATTAAGGCCCCTTCTATAGAATTTGTTAATCTTTTCTCTTAACACATTATATATTTTTGTATTAAAAATTTTACTATTGTAAAAGATTGTGAGTGGAGTAGAGCGAATTGCAGAATTAACCCATTGAATGGATCGTTGTTTGTTGTTCTTATTATTTCCACCATGATAACACAAGCTTGCCTCAATTTTGTTTTAAGAACACAAGAAAAAAGAATACTAATTCTGATTTACATGTCAAAATGATACTAACCCTCTCTAACACTTCAGTCCACAACACCCATCGTCACCACTAGACAAATGTTGCATTTACAATGAAAACCATAATATATATACTAGTAATTTTGGCCATGTCTATTGGAATTCTATTAAGAGTAATGAAATACCTAAAAGGGACAATGAATTATGACAACTATATATAAAGGATTTTCAATAATGCTAGAAGAATACTTATAATGTAAGTTGGATAACCAATATATTGGATCAATTATCCATTAATGGGTGCATCCACCCTTGGACCAATATATAGTTCATAGATCTCACAGGTTCAACTATGCATTGGAATTCATGTCAGTGTTGGCCACATGAAAGAATGAATGATCACTTAGGAGTTTATTATAGATATTCCAATTTGGCCTATAGGTCTATATTAGTGTCGGGATTGTAGATGACCATACAATAGAGGTTAGTGCTAGGCCAACCAACACATTAGTTTTTCCTTAGTTGTGTTTATACAAATTTACAAGTTAGAGTATGTAAAGTGAAATAATAAGAACAATATAAACACAAAAAGCAATTCGTTAACTTTGATATTTAACGTAGTTTGGATCCTAAGTACAACTCCATGGCCTAACAATTTGTTCGGTGGATCAAGTTAGAAATTCCCACTATAATGAAAAACTATCTTGAGAGAGATGGAGAAACCCCTATATGAAACTTAAGCACAAAGATGATATTACAAGCATAACCCATAGAAGCCTTAGAATGAGTGTAAATTATTGAACACTTGTATATGAGTTGTGTATCTAACTAAGCCCCTTGCCCACCTATTTATAGTAGAAGAGTGCATTCAAGCAGTCGGTAGCTTCTAGCTGAGATGAGTCAAGTCAATTATAAATCATGTTAAGCAAACCTTATCAGCCTATGACTAGTATATAGTAAATTCGGTGTGCATTCATTTGACTGAAATCACTTCTAGTTGGCTCAACTACATTGAGTCGATTAACTTGGATAAGGTCACAAACTTATCTATTAATGACTTTCATCTTTAATCTATTCTACGAGAATATAGTCGACTGAAATCATATTTAGTTGACTAAGACCCATTCCAATCAACTCAGCTAGCTGATATAGCGAGCTTATTTTTCCGACAATCTCATAAGTTAACTCAACTATCATTTCAATCAACTCAACTCAAACAAAGTGCAAATCTTTGCTTGAGCACAAGACATTAGTTGACCAAGCAGTCGACTAAGCATTCCAATCAGTTAGGGCAAACATCATTTAACTCGTGTTTCTTGACTTGCTCCTTATAAGCCCTTGCAAACCTTTGAGATCAAGCTCATGCTAGACTACGATTTGGAACTCATGTTCGGATGTTGAAGACTCTCAATCAAGCCTACTTATTCTGAAAGTATGAATCCAAAGATTAAAAGTCACACAATCTCTCATAGTTCATTATCTTCAAGTTGTCACAGCTTACGCCATCTGAGAATTCACATTCCATCAAGTCCTCGGTTCTCGGATGCACTAACCTCAAAGCTCTTTCTATATGTCATCCTTTGCTAGGTCACCTTCGAAGTCCACCTTTTATGATTGCTATCAAAGATGCCAAACTGACTCCATGTTCTTTGTCTTGTGGTCTCTCGGATATCCGATACCATTCTTCTTCCAACTCCAATAGACCTCTTAGCCATCGAGCTAAAGCAACTTGGTTGCGTTAAGTCAATTAACACAACTCAACCTCGTCAAGTCTACCACAACTCAACCTCATCAATTCACAAGCTTTGTGGGTTTCATGTGTATGTATCTAAGTCCTTGCAAACTTCATGCATATATTAGTTACACAAGAAGCCCTACCTTAAAACTCATTGCCAAACAGATTAAAACATTTTGGTCTAACACGACTACTCAGGGCATAATTGCAGTAGCAACTATGCCTCTGTGCTTTCTACATTGTGATAACCCCACTTCATTGGCTATGATTTATAGAAATGTTTGTAATGTAAATTCTGTACATATTGGATTAATACATAATTGCATGAGAAATTTATTCAAAATAGTGCTAACTTATAATCATTATCTTAGTTCGGTTAGGCTAAAATTTTATGAATCCACTAATAAAGGGCCTTGCGAAAATGAAGTCTAAAAAGCGTGTTAGGATGAGTCCAAATCTCACTATCTTAAGTCACTAAATGCCAAAACTTATATCACGGTCCATGAAAATTTCATCTTTTGAGTTAAATGAACATCTAATAATTGATTACAAGAACCAAATAATTATTATCCTAATTTAAATGTGCTCGGTTTCTTTTATGATGAAGACAATGTGAGTCTTGTTCTTAGTGAACTAGAAACTAACCCTAAATATATGTAAAACTATAGACAAATGACCATAATAGTACTGGGTAGCATTTTGGATGCTTGAAAATTACAAAAACATCCTTTATATAAATTATCTTTGGTTAGAAAAAAAAATATAATAGCTAATTCAAGGTTTGTCTCCTATATAATTTTGTGAAATTTTTGAGATGTTTTTTTTGAAGCATAGATTCAAATTGCAACACATTTACCCTCTGCAAACAAAGATAATTTTCAAATATTGTTTTTAGTTTGAAAAAAGTGGGGTTTGTTGGAACTTTCAAAATAATAGTTCTTCTACAAGTGTTTTCGAGATCATGGAGAAGGAAAAAGACGATAGCTCTTAGAGCTCATAGGGCATATATCCAACATGTAGAATTTAGATGAAGTTTAAATATTTAAATGTAGACTATTGCATAAAAACATACAAAGTTATTGGAGGCATCATGTGCTTGCCACATAGTGGAGTCACATATAAGCACATGACAAGATTTAATCTTGTAATTAGGGGTGTAAATGAGTCAAGCTGCTTGCGAGCTATTTGGGTCTCGGTTTGAAAAAAAATTTGTTTGAATTCGTTCGATTAAGTTAACGAGCTGAGCTTGAGCCTAATTTCGAGCTCGAAAACATTATCGAGCTGAGTTTGAGCTTAATGGTATTTGGTTCGTGAGCTCGCGAATATGTTCATTTAGAGGCTTGCGAACGTGTTCGTTAAGAGGCTCGCGAACATGTTCGTTAAGATGCTCGTTTATCTTATATATATATATATATCACATGAATTATAAATATAATAATATCTTATTAATTATTATAACGAACTATCTTAAACGAGCTCGAACTAAGCTCGTTTAATTTTTAAATGAGCTTTTTTCGAGCCAAGCTCAAGCTTAAGAATTAAAGCTCGAATCGAACTCGAGCTTAGGGAAAACGAGTTGAGCTCGAGCCTCTTACTGTTTGGCTCGGCTCGGTTCGATTACACCCCTACTTGTAATGTACATGAAGTGCACAGTCTGGCACACTACACTCATCATGTGGATGGGTACTTGTGCATTGAGTGTGATGGGTGTTTACATCGTGTCCACATTGTGTACATGAAAACATGTAGGAAACAAGATCGTATGTTGTGCACAAGATGCAATATGGTGCTTTGTTGGTGCACTTTGCATTTCAAATGTGCATGTCAATCATTGCAAGGCCTATTGAAGTGTATCCTTAAATTATTGTTATATAGGAAATCAATCTAGACCTGAGTAATCATATGAGATTGTTCGCCAAGTTGACAGAAGAGGTGCCACCTGGTGGGTTGGGACGAACCATTGCAGTAACCACTAGATTCGGTTGTTCAAGCAAGTCAATGCCTCATTTCAATCCTTGATGAGTACAAACCCAATGACACAACCCAACAATGCATTGTTGACTGGTTTATATGAGAGCAAGGAATGACTCGACACAAGTCTGAGGATTTCAAAGACCTTGTTTTTGCATTGGATGGACACTGTTTATGCATTGTAGTCTGACGATTCCAACGACCTTGTTTTTTGAATTGGAATTTTCTGGATGGAATTGACGATACATGCCCTCTCTCCCCCTCCCTGTTGAACTTTCTATACTGTTTTTGTATCTTTCTCTGTTTTTTTAGGTTTGGGGTTGGAGGGGAGGAATTCTTCACTTCAACAAATAGGAATGCCTAACTCACAACAAATGGCATGATGCACATCATAGCAAGTTTATTCTCTTATGCAATACCAATATTTTGCTATAGATTATAAACACACTTCACAATTATTTTGTACTTTTGTATATCTCCAGAAAGAAAATGTCCCAAAAGATGAGCTAGATGCAATACTTCAGGAAGTCTCCATGCAGAACAAGACACTGATCATTGCGATACTAAACAAGGCATATGTTGAGGAAAATTGCATGCTAGATCTGTTCCTGCAATGCTTTCAAGAAGAGGAGAACCGATTCTTGATCAGGCACATTCTCTTTGTTGCAGTTGATGAAGCGGCCTTCAACCGATGTTGCGCCCTAGAACTTCACTGCTACAAACTCACAACTGAGGAAGTCAACTTCTCAAAAGAGGCATTTTACATGTCTAATGCATTTAATGAGATGATGTGGAGAAGAACTCTCTTCCTTGGAGATGTCCTCCGACGTGGATACAATTTCATCTTCACGGTAAGTAGAAGATAACATAAAAGATAAATACAGTATTTACATGTTTATTAGTGTCTAAACAGCAAAGCTAACGTTAAGTACTAAATATGTTTCATCCAAATCCAACTGTGATATTTCTCATATCAGGATATGGATATTCTTTGGCTGCGAAATCCATTCTCGAGGTTGAGTCACGGAGGAGAGGACCTTCAGTTGAGCTGTGACTTCTTCTATGGCAATCCATTCCACAATCCCCACTTCAACACTGGTTTCTACTTTGTATCTGCCAACAACAAAACCATAGCCCTGTTTGATGAATGGTATGCGTTGAGAAACAATTCCACAGGCAAGAAAGATCAAGATGTGCTTCAGGCGATGATGAAGGAGGGTGCCCTTACGAGGCTGGGGTTGAGGGTTAGATATTTGGAGACTACATATTTCAGTGGCTTCTGTCAAATGAGTCAGGACTCCAGGGAAGTGATTACAGTCCATGCAAACTGTTGTGTAAGTTTGAAAGTCAAGCTCATAGATCTCTCAAAAGTGTTTCAAGTTTGGAAATCAATCGAGGGGAATCTCACATCAGATATTGCTGCATGGCCTCCAAAGGCTGGAATTTGCTTGCACGATACTACTATTAAGTGAGTTGAGTGAGATGGACAAACTTGGGTTACTTTCTGGCCTGTCCGAATACCATAAAATGATGATATCAGGCCCCATGCTCCACGTTCCAGTCATCATGTCATTTATCAGGAGTGGTAATCCTTCTGAGCTCGTAGAAAAAGAATGGAAGGAGATGATAGTAAAACATTGTACTTTATCTTGTTGGAATGCTTGTTCCAATTTATAGTCATTTAAACCGACATTAAATATTATGAATTTTATGATATCAATTTTATTCAATTATTATTCTAGAAGATGATGAGTTACAATTCAGGATAATATTTGATTTATCTCTATCACTAAAAATTGCATGTGTTGTCTCATGGGTATAGAGTGTTTTAGCCTTAGATATGTCAGATAGAAAAGAACATTAGAGGGGAAGGATGAATAACGCGTGTCATTTTTACGTTTTTCAAAGTACGCAATAGAAATAGAAAAGAACAAACACAAATGACACGTTTTATTTTTTTACTTGGTTCACAGCTTGTGTTGCTAGTTTAAGACTCGCAGTCGTTGACTATTTTCGATAGGTAATCTACTAAAAATCTCCTCTTTCAAATAACTATTCAGAGACAAAGATTCGTCTTTTACAAAAGCAGAGGAACGGTAACACGTTTACTGTTCCTAATTAAAGTATGAAAAGATGAAAAAAAAAGGAATACCAACAACTTTAAAGGTCCGAGGTCGAGCGTGGTTGTCGAAGCAGCACGTGGGCGTTGTGTCAGAATTTCGGAGCAAGACGAGACTTGAAAGATGGTCACAAATGATGGTGTTGCTAGTCCAAGGCTCGTAGTCGTTGATTACTTCAGATGGACAATTCACTAAAAATCTTCTCCTAACAACAATTCGATGACAACAATTCGATGACAAAGATTCATCTTTTACAAAAGCAGAGGAAGGGTAATACGTTTACCGTTCCTTATGCATTAAAGTACGAAAAGACAAAAGAAATAAGAATATCGACAACTTTAAAGATCCATGGTCGAGTGTGGTTGTCGGAGCAGCATGTGGACGTTGCGTCATAATTTCTGAGCAAGACGAGAGTAGAAAGATAGTTGTAGATGATGTTCTGAGGCTGCTGTTCGTATCCTCTTTTATAGCCCTTTTTGGTCGCCTGTATAGCCTCCGGTTGCTTGTATAGCTAGGAATCATATGATCCGACTCCGTCATGACTTATCCTTCTCCGGTTGCTCGTATACTCTCCGATCGCCCGGACCTCTAGTCGCCTAGATACCTTCAGGTCACTCGGACCTCCGATCGCCTATATCCTGTCCGGTTGCCCGGAGTACGTTGGTTCCGGCCACTTTGTCGATCTCAAGTCCCTACACCACAGAGTCAGCATAATAATATAATATGAGTAAGTTGGATAGTTCCACCTGTCCCGATCTCGACTTAGGATTTCCAATGAAACCTTTCGGTTGGATCAACGCTTATTGTTCCCTCAACGGGAACACATCCCCACTATTCTTCCTTCTAGAAGAATCTCTCCACTCAGGAGAGTTTACCTAACTTGGCAAACATTCGGTCCTCCAGACATGTTTAGACTTCATGCTCAGCATCCGATCCTCTGATCCCCAGGACTTCCTTTTGATGTCCGGTCCTCGTTGACTCATCGACCTTCTAGATGTCCGGTCCACTGATCCGTCTAGACTTCCCGCTTAGTATCCTTGATTTGTCAAGTCATCTGCCAGTATCCGGTCCAGCTGACCTACTAGGGCTTCCAGCTACTTAGTATCCGGTCTAACTGGCCTACTAGGACTTTCTCTTGTCTAGCCTCACTAGGACTTTCACTTGCGTCTCACTAGGACTTTCACTTGCCTAGTCTTACTAGGACTTTCTGGTTGAGTTACCTGCACACTTGATCAACATGGTTAGATCACCAATAAGCTTAACTTTGAACCTTTGCCAACATCAAAACTCAGGTTCGATTATCTGGTTCTCTTTGCAACAACAATCTCTTCCTTTTTGATTATGACAACTTGATCCAAAAGTTAAGAAAGATATAACAAAAGATTTTCAAAAACACTTCTCCTTAATATAATATCTCCTCTTGAAATTAATGTTTGGGAGTTTTTGAAAATTACTTAAACTTTAACTTCAACTTATTCTCTCCCCTTTGATATCCATCAAAAACGGAAAGGTGCAAAAAAATTTGAAGAAATATTGGTATTGAATAAATACTTAAAGCTTGCAATAAATTTAAGCAATTTGAAAAAGCAAGTAAAAATTCTAGAGTCCAAGCATGTATAATAATGAATTGAAATGCATGTTTTAATGAAAAAAAAATATTTGAAAATAAATCATCTATAAAATTATCCTTATAAAAATGTCTAATTTTTGTTACAAGCTGACTATCATAAAATAACAGTTTTCACTAAGTTAGTCAAGTTAAGTATAAGTTTCCAACTAGTCGTTTATTATGAAGGATCACTCAACTTGATTAATTTTAAATTTATATTTTTAACCTAGATTTATGATGATGTACTGACATAAACATCTGAAATCTAGGCTTGACCCTAAATATCTGACATCATTCTAGGTGGCTCAGTACACAAGTAAGGTAATCTTATTGTGCTTGTGAAATGTTGGCTGTCTAAATCTATAGATTCATGTTTTCTATAGTAAGACCTAGGCTAAGTCCATTCAAAAGAAAACACATAGTTTTTTTTTTTTAAAAAATATAAGTTTGAAAAACATATAATTTTGAAAGACATAGGTTTTGAAAAAAAAAATAGTTTCTAAAGATCCTATTCTACTGAACGCATTCCTAGTTGTCTTCTGATTGTGCTAAATTCAGCTTCAAGTAAGGGTTAGTAAAGATGTCTGCTAGGTTTGACTTTGACTCAACATAGTCAAGTACAATGTCACCCTAGTTACATGACCCCTTACAAAGTGGTGTTTCACTTCTATGTATTTGGTTCTTGAATTTTTGGTTAAGTTGATTGAGCTAATGTTATCAGTTAGGACTTTTTGTATTTTTATAATTTAATTAGAAATCTTTTAGGATATGCATCATCCACAGTAGTTGAGTTATACATTCCCCCATTGCTACATACTCTGCTTCAGTAAATGATAAGGCAACACAGTGTTGTTTCTTACTACACCAACTAACTAGACATTAACCTAAAAGTTGGCAACTGTCACTTGTGCTTTTTCTGGCTAGTTTACATGTGTAGTCTGAGTCAGAGTACCCTACTAAGTCAAAATTATTTGTCCTTGGGTACCAAATTCCTACATTTAGTGTGTCTTTATTATACCTAAGTATTCTTTTTACAATTGTTAAGTATGATTCTTTTGCACATGATTGATACCTAGCACACATACCAACTATAAATAAAATATCAGGTCGACTTGTAGTTAAGCATAACAGGCTACCTATTACACTCCTATAATATTTTAAGTCAACTGATTTTTCTTTTAAATCATTATCAATTTTTACATTTGTTGTCATTGGTGTATTAATTTCTTTAGCATTTTTCATTCCAAAATTTTTAATTAATTCCTTAGCATATTTGTTTTGAAAAATATAGTTATCAACTTTGGTTTGTTTTATTTGTAAGCCTAAAAAGAAATTTAATTCTCCTGATAGACTCATTTCAAACTCACTTTCCATTAAGGTAATAAATTCTCACTACAAGAAAAAGTCGTATTAACAACGATTTTTCACCATTGTCGTAGGCCCAAAAAATCGTTGTTAAAAGATGTGTTGTTAAAAGGGGTGCTCGAAGACAATGGTTAAAAATCGTTGTCTTTTGGACAACGACAACGATTTGACAACGATTTTAAACCGTTGTCTTTCAGTGCTTTACACAACAATAGCACAATGTATTTAAACCGATGTCTTTGGGTGGAGTAGACAACAGTTTGGCAACAAATAAAAATTGTTGTCTTTTGTTTGAGGTAGACAACAATTTGACCAAAAAAAAACCATTGTGTTTTCAATTGAAAGGCAATAGTTTGACAATAGTTTAAAACCATTGTCTTATTTAAATAATAAATTTACAATGTCACACCCCGGAAGTACACATGCCCGTACATACAGACGATACTCCTTTGTGTCAATCACAGATACAACATGGTATGAGTCCACAAAACTCAAACCATAACACAACCACGCAGAATAGGTAATACAAACC
>JBBUKS010000100.1:13296756-13309135 GCA_038050645.1 Hedychium gardnerianum
AGAATTTATGATAATATTGCTTGAAATGAATAATTATGTGCTTAGTTAATACATGTTTCATCACCATGCTTATCTTATTATTCTTGTGGTTAATTGCATGTATTTCTTTTACATCATTTGGTTATTTTTGTTGTGTCAAAGAGAAGTGTAGAGGTTTAAGTTAGTAAACCTCCCCCCTCCCCTATGACCACATCAATAGTAGCTCACTCGAGGATAAAATCTCAAATTGAAGGCAAGCTTAAGTTGAGAGGGTGCCTTATGTTTATAATTGTTATCTACTTTTCATTTAGTTTATGCCCTAACTTAAATGAATTATCAAACTTGTGGTAACATACATGTGTAATTATGTAATATTTACTTTTTGTTTGTTTATTTTCTGATGCAGGAAAATAAGAAAAGGAAGTATGGAAGAAGGATAAGGAAGTGACTGTTGAGGAAGAAGAGGATGATGATTTGATCTCTTTTTGTATTTCCTCTATCTATCCTTTTGAGATAGTTTGTTTATGGGAGATGCTTTGATTTGTTAAACTGGAAGAATGTTGAAATTGAATTTGTTATGGATATTTGAATTTGTATGTGTAGTGATGTATATGATGTGTTGGCATGTTAAACTTGAATTTGTATCTGTTGTGAATTATGATTTGTTGGTTTGGCTGTGTCTCAGTTGTTTGTATTATTGCTTTGGCTGCGTATGATAGGTTGATTGGTTTGAACATGTTTGATTTGTATGTATGCATAATATGATGAAAAAAATGGGGAGGGTTTGTTGAAAAAATTTTAGTTTTGCGACGAATTTTGTGACGACAATTTTTTATTGCAGATTTATTGTAAATTTGACAACGTATCGTAAATCTATGATGAAACTATTTTTCGTCGCCGATTTTGTCGCCGATTTCATCGGTGATTGGTGACGATTTTTTACTTTTCGTCGCAAAATTTTGCGATGATCTTTTTTTGATGATTTTATTTTTAAATTCATCACAAAATTTGTTGCAAATATGTGATTTTTTGTTGTGTGCCTCCAAGTTTTAGCAATGAAAAATAGAAAATAAAAAAACTCAGGCAGTTATTTGGTTCACAATTCAATAATTGTTACTCCAAGGCTTACGATCCCTTAGACCATGTTCCAATAGGCAATCATGATAATTTCTCCATCTGAAAAATTTTCGAAGGAGGAGAAAAACTTGTTACAAAGATCAAGGATTGTAATAACTTTATTATACCTTTAATGAAATGCAAGTTTTAAAATATACCGACAACTTTAAGAAGTGGAGTTTCATTGTAGGTTGTCGAAGAGCCTCTCAACGTGTCAACATTGACATTTGCATGAATAGAGCAGTAGGAGAGAGATAGATCGATGAGAGAGTTGATTACTAAGCCTCGAACACCGCGACTTCTTTTATAGCCTTCATTCAGTTGACTGAACCATCCAGTTAATTGAACCATTTGGTCGACTTAACCTTCTATCAGGCGTTTGGACTCTGATCTTTCCTTTCTTGCTCCGATCCGCTTAGATCAATCCCACAAAATTCGCTTGTCCGATCGACTGAACGTCCCATTAGTCAACTAGACCCTATAATTTCCTTTACTATTTGATCTAATCATATATGATATGTGCTTTCTATAATTGTATTTGTTTAGTTGACTGATCCTCATGATCAGTCGACTAAACCTTTGTTTCCATTTAGACTTGGATCGAAATCTTGGTTGTGCTTATCTTATTAGGATCAGTTGACCAAACCTCCCTGTTTGATCGACCGAACCTTTCGGTCAACCCAAACTTTGCTTTTTTGCAATACAAAGTTAGCACAACAAGAATAACAATAATAGTCCTACAAAACAGAGTTAGAAATATATAAGTATGCATGAATCAATCTTGATAGTTTAGACTGTCTAATCTCGACTTAGAAACTTTCGTTGGTTTGTTTAGTCGGATCAACGCCTAAGGTTTTCCCAACTGGGACACATCCTCACTACCTTCTAGAACTAAAAGCCCTCTCTAGGACTTACCTTACTTATCTGCCAAACATTTGGTCGAGCTGACCTATTTGGATCTCTTCTTCTTTTTAGTGTCTGATCGACCTGATCTACTAAGACTTTCCTGTAATACCAAATTAGCACAATAGATAGTAAAGTAAAACATTATTAGCAACATTCAAAATACGTAGGTCTAGTTGACCATGCACGGGTCGACTCAAAACCTTGTTTTAGCCACACTTGTTGGAGTTCACTTTTTCAAGACTTCTCACTACCTAAGGTTCACTCCCTTAAGATTTTTCTCTTTCTTGGAGTTCACTTTTCCAAGGCTTCTCACTTCCTAAGGTTCACTCCCTTAGGATTTTCCTCTTGCTTGGAGTTCACTCCTCCAAGACTTCTCACTACTTAAGGTTTATTCCCTTAGGATTTTTCTCTTGCTTGGAGTTCACTCCTCTAAGGCTTCTCACTACCTAAGGTTCACTCCCTTAGGGTTTTTCCTTTGCCAAGCATCTAGTTTGACTTGTTTGGTATTTTTCCTTGCCAGACATCCGATCAACCTTGACTTGCTTGGACCTTTCCCTTACCTAAGTCAGTCTTGACCTATCAGGACTTTTCACTTGCCTAGGTCATCCTTGACCTGTCAAAACTTCTCACTTGACTATCAAGCATCTGGTCAACCTTGATCTACTTGGACTTCTCACCAACTCATTTTCCTTTACCTGACTGGACTTTTCCCGATAAACATATTGTTAGACAAACATCAAAACCCTTGAGGTTGATTGTACCAATAACATATTCTATCAATCCTTCTATTTTTAAAAAATTGACACAAAATAAAAAACTTAAAACACTTTAATAGTTTGACTCAATTTTGTACCATTTGAAGACTCCATTTCAAATTTGTCTTCCTATTTTTTTAAAATATTTTTTTTTTGAAATTTTCCTTTGGATTATGTACATATTAATTATGCATAAGCTTTTTTTCATAGTTGGTCAACTTAATGATTCATATTTTAAGATGATATTTTGCTCAAATAATGCATTATAACAAGCAATATGAACCAAACACATCTCCCTAATATCTCACATGGTGTCTAGATGGATCAATACAACATCAAATTATCTTATGGTTTTTAGTGAGATGTATATACTAAAGATATTGTCCTACTCTATGTGACCATGCATCTCTATATCCATAGACCTACTCAATAAAGCACATCCCAAGATCTCTCCTAATTGTGGTAAATTCCACTTTTTTTAGTTACCAATAGAGGCTTCGTGAAAATGTCAGTAAAATTTCACTTTAATTAAACAGTTAAACACTATGTCTCCTCTGACATATGGTCTCTAATGAAATGATGCTTCACTTCAAGATGCTTAGTTCTTGAGTTTCTTATAGTTAAGTCCATCTCCCATGGCCGCATATTCAACCTTGGTCAAGGATTAAGCAACACAGTGTTGTTTGCAAGTACTTTAACTCACTAGAAAGGCTCCAAGAAATTAACATCCGCTACTAGTGCTCTTCTAATTCAATTTGCAACCCTCATAATCACAATTAGAATACCCAAATAAATCAAATGTCTTAATCCTTAGATATGAAAACCTACATTAAGATGACATCTGAGATATCTCAAAATTCCTTTAATAACAGCCAAATGAGATATTGTAACACGAGATTGATATATGGCACACACACCTTATAAATAAAATATCCAATCGCAGTTAGATACAAACTCCCAATGACACTTCTAAAATGCTTAAGGTCTATTGGTTTACCTTCATGGTCATTATCCATTTTTATATAGTTGCCACTAGAGCAAATAATTCTTTAATACTTTCCATGCCAAATTTCTTTATAAGTTCTTTGACATACTTTATTTGATGGACACGAATTCCTTCTTTTGTTTTTGTTTGATTTGAAGTCAAGAATGTCAATTCTCCTACTAGACTTATCTCAAATTTACCTTTCATATTCGTGATGAACTAATTAAGGATTTTAATTTGTTAACCCCAAAATGATTTCATTAACATACACTTGAGCACTAATTTTTTTTATCCTTTTGACTATAGGAACAAAGTGAGATCTATTTGTCCTCTTCTAAAACCTTTGAATATTAAAGAGGGTGAGAGCCTTTTATACTATGCTTGAGGTGCTTGTTTCAACCCATACAAAACTTTCTTAAGCTTGTAAACATGGTTTGAAAATTCAAAATTTTCAAACCTAGATGGTTGCTGATAAATACTTTTTACCTAATGAAAATATTTTGGAAATCCGTCTTCACATCCATTTGAAATAATCTAAAGCCTTTGCGAGTGGCGTATCATAATAGAATTTGGATAGATCCGAACGGGTACCGGTGCATAAGTCTCATCATGATCTAACCCTTCTACTAGTCTTGCCTTGTTTCTTACCACAATTCCTTATCATCAATTAGTTCCTAAAGACGTATTTAGTATCAATAATGGTACTTTCTTGGGGCATAGGAACTAAGTTGCAAACTTAATTTCTATTAAATTGTGCCAACTCTTCTTGTATAACTAAGACCCAATTTGGGTCAAACAATGCATTACCAATTAACTTAGGCTTAGTTTGTGAGATTAATACAACTTTCCTTCCTAGGTTTCTAAAATAATCTTGTTCTTATCCCTTGAGAAATGACTTTCACCACTTTCTTCATGGTGTGACTAAAGTTGATCCTGTAAGTCCTAAAGGATTGTGGTGTGTTATCTACACACTCAACCCCATTTTCTTCTTCCTTCCTCCTCCTTTCATCATCCAATTCTATCCTACCTCCCCCTTGGGCTCTAAATTCAATTTGCCAAGCCTAGAGTCAATCTCCTTGTCCATGTTTTCATTGATATCCTTACAATTGAAGATTTTCTAGGATATGTTGTGGTAGTTTCATTAAATACAACACTTGAGACTTCCTCAACCTTGAGTGTTCTCTTGTTGTATACCTGATAAGCCTACTAATCAATAAGTATCCAATAAGGTTTTTTTTTTCATTTGTCTTAGATTCAAATTTGTCTAAATAATCTCTGGTATTTAGGATATAATTCTTACAACCAAACACCAAAAGATGTTTAATTGAAGGAATTTTTCCACATCAAAGTTCATATGACATTTTCCCTAAAAGCCTATAGACTAAAATCCTATTTGGATATAACATATGATATTTATTGGCTGAACCCAAAAGTATAGGTAATGAATATGCATTTAATATAGTCCTAGTTACATCTTGAAGGACTTAATTTTTTTATCCACAAAAAAACTCATGTAAATATTCATTTTCATGGTAAAATTTTAAAAACTAAAAATTCTCTATTTCTCCTCCATGATCACTCCAAACCTAATTGATTTTGAGATTCCCTTTGTTTCTACTATTTTACAAAATCTATGGTTTTTGTCATGAAATGAAACCATGCATATCTAGAATAATCATTTATGATAACCAAGTAATATTTGTTTGACCTTAATGAGGCTACATTATGGCTATCAAAAAAATTTAAGTGCAAAAGCTCTAAAGGTAAAGTAGTATTGATGATAGTTTTCCTTTATGATTGGACTTAGATTGCTTGCCCTCTTGATATGCATCACAAAACTTGTCCTTCACATCTAAAATCTTGAATAAGTCTTTCACCAAATCCTGTTTAACTACTCTTGTAATGTGCTTCATGTTGATGTGTGCCAAACTCTTACGCCACAACCAACTTTGCTCCTCTTGAGCCATGAAACACTTGGTAGATGTGTTAGTCATACAAGAAAGATTAATACAATAAATATTATACTTCTTATGACCTACCAACATGAATTTATTCTAATTCATTGTATTTTATCAAGCACTTGGTTGAGTTACCAAGTAAAATTCAACCTTATACTCGGAATTACATAATTGACTAAGGCTCAAAAGATTAAATTTTATTTTTATAACTAACCAAACTTTCTTCATGCTAACGTTAGAAATACTTCAATAGTACCCATACTAATAATTTTGAGATCGCCACTATTCTTGAATGAAAGAGCTCTAATGCATTTGAAATTTGTTGGTGCAGGGAGCACAAGATAATTGAACCTCTATTTTGATGTTGGTAAAAGTTTAAACTTAAGTTACTTTGTGATATGATGATTTGGTTAAGTGTTTAGGACTTAACAAGAAAAGCTCTAGTAGGTCAGGTGGACTAGATACTAGGCAACGGAAGACTTAGCGGATCAAGAGGACTGGATACCAGATAGGGAAGTCTAGATGAGTCAAGGGATTGGAAATCTGGCAGGATGGACTTGATGGGTCAGTAAGGACCAAACATCATGTCAAAGGAAGAACTGATAGGTCAATGATCGGATGCTAAGAAGAGGAAGCCCAAACATCTCAACTAGACCAGATGTTTAACAAAGGGTAAGTAAAGGTAAGCTTCTGGAGTGGAGAGGTCATTCTCAAAAGAAGGAAAAGTAAGGATAAGTCCTCTCTATGGGGACAAACTTAAGTGACGATCCTATTAGGTGTCCTACGAGAATTTCGAAGTCGAGATCGGATAGTTGATTAACTCTCTAAAGTAGAAATTGCATATTTTATCATACTCTATTTTCTATGCTAACTTGGTGTTGCAGGGTTTGGGCGATCGAACAATAACACCGATCGAGTGAATAGTCCGAGCAATCAAACAGTGAGGTTTAGTCCACCGGAAGTTGAGGTGGAATAGGCCTGTGACATGACTACTAAAGTGTCTGATATGCTGATGTAGCATCTGATGTGGACGAGGACAAGTCTCGGATGACTGACATGGCAAAGGATAGAGTTTGACTATTGGGTAGCCCAATGCGGTGCGTGCTAAAGACATATTTCACAAACATGCACAGTGGAAGACATAAATAGTAATAATAAAATCTAATTATTATATCACACGCACCACACGCATTCAAGGATACAACTCACAAATTTGACAGTTGCAACCTTTGCTCCATTACCAACTCGCAAATTTGATTCTTCCTTGACCAGTCTTTTACTATCCCTTAGCCCCTGTATGTCATTACATATATGTGAGTCACACCCTGTATCCAATATCCAAGTGTTAGGGGAAATAGTATGATATTCAATATCGAAGATACCTGAAGTAGATGAGGCATCGGATGTCGTCTTCTTCTTCATGGACTCAAGATTAATGGAGTCCGTTCATGCAACAAAGGTAACAATCTGATCAAAATGAGTATTCTGCATTCGCTTGGATCTCTGGAGGGATCTTTTTTTCGCTACGTATGTATGTTATTTTTCGCAAAAAATCCCTACAGTGGTATCAAAGTCGCTTGCGAATGTGTATACATTGTTTTTAGTTTTATTTTATATGTGATATAGATAATGAACATGTGTTTATTATGATTTGCACGATTGTATCAGTGGTTTTGTCGGGAATGAAATAGTTTGTTTTGATCAAACTAAAGTGATTGTAGCATCTTCACACATAACGTGAACGTGTGCTATAGTCTGATTTCATTCGACAAATCTTACATGATCCACGATTTTCATAATCATTTATGCGGTTGCGTCAATTTGTTGAGAACAGATTGTGAAATAACTCATGAACTATTGTGAACAGATTGTACAATATTTTTCGCAAGGATACATCAATTTGTTGTGAAGGATCTCGGGTTCCTCTTCATGGACTATGGGCAACAACTCATTCAATGAGTTAATAAAATAAGTTTGCTTCGGGGGCCCCCTTGACCCCTACCCGCTAACCGGCTAGCGGGACCGCCGTTAGAGGCGCCGCCCCTTGGTGGTTGCGCCTTATAAATCATTATTTGAAATCATAATAAAATTATGTCATAGATCTATTACGAATGATGTATGGTTATGGCCCCTTACCCCAAATGTGATTGGATTATGTGTGTGTGTGTGCATGTTGTAATTCATAATACAACCTGCGAAACATGCCTTTTAACTTTAGACTTCTAGTTGTAAAATTAGACTCCCCTCGAATGTAAATTGAGGTTTCTTTTCATTGTAATGGGTACTAGTCTACTGGACGACAATGGTAAAGAAGGAGGCCAATAACACACGACAACCAAAGAAGCACTTGGCGAAGATACAATTCCATAGGTTGACTTTTTGATCTTCTCATTGGCTTGAGAAGATTGTAGTAAACGGGTCATAATCATATCACATTTCTTTGCTTATTATCATATATGTTGATGTATGCCATATTTGTATATGATGTATGTCTAATTAGTAGTTTCATCACAATTAGGTCAATTTAATATGCCTACCAAAGTTTGGTACTCACTACTACCTTGATCAATTATAGACATGTTTGCCAAAGCAAAGTGACTCAATTTATCTTGGTAGAGTGTGATAGGATAATTGTGATGTCCAACTATTAAACTTTAGGTGAGACTTAACTAAGTTACCTCAATTGGATTGAGAACTTAAAGGCATATCTCATACGAGTGGAAAAGGAACAAATAGTCTTGTTCACCTGGATATCCAAGAGTTGCATACGATGTAATTGGTAAACGTTGCCTACCTAATTTATACAAGTCTTGGGCGATTAGCCAAAGCTAACTCAAGATGATGTATAATGTGGATCTTGTCCCACATGAATGTTATTGTTATTGGGTTTGGAGCTAGTAGTGTAGGTAAACTATGGTTTCCCACATCCATGACTTGCTCCTACTAAGTTTTACAGTTCAGTGGGAGAATCATTTAATTAAAGACCTAATTAAGTGATTTAAGTATGATACTTATTTATGCATTTCTTATTGTAGATCACCATGTCAACAAATACGTCTAATACTCTCTCACTATGATCTATCCTTGATAAGGACAAGCTCAATGGAGCTAATTTCCTGGACTGGTACAAAAACTTGAGAATTGTTTTCAAGCAAGAAAGAAAACTAAATGTCCTAGAGCAACCTCTTCCTGAAACACCCACCACTACTGTTATTCGTGCTGATAAAGATGCTTATAAGAAGCATCAAGATGATGCATTGGATGTGTCATGCCTTATGCTTGCCACCATCAACTCTGAGCTTCAGAAGCAACACGAGAACATGGATGCTTATAATATGGTTTAGCATCTTAGACAACTAGGCAAGGCACGAGAGATTTGAGATATCTAAAGCTTTATTTCATTGCAAGAAGGAAGTCCTATAGGAACTCATGTACTTAAAATGATTGAGTACGTTGAGAACCTTGAAAGATTGAGATTTTTCATTGGGCCACGAATTGGCCACCGACCTTATTCTACAATCATTACTAGAAGGCTACGGTCAATTTGTCATGAACCATAACATGAATGAACTTGACAAGTCATTATCTGAGATGTTAAGCATGTTGAGAACTACTTAAATCAATATTAAGAAGGCAAAGCCTAGTAACATATTGATGGTGCAAAAGGGCAAAGGAAAACGACATCCCAAAGGTAAGGGTAAGACTCAAGCCAATGGGAAACCCAAATCTTATGCATTGAAACCTAAAGGCGGGGTGCCTAAGGAAGGAACCTGCTTCTATTGTGGTGAGATCGGACATTGGAAGAGGAACTGCAAATTATATCTAGAGAAAGTTAAAAAGAAGAGAAGTGAGACTTCTCCCTCATTTATATATGTTATAGAAGTTAATCTATCTATTTCTTCTTCATGGGTATTAGATACCAGATATGCATCTCACATTTTTACTAATGTGTAGGGCCTAAGAAAGAGTAGATCGTTGACAAAGGGAAAAGTGGACCTACGAGTAGGCTATGACACAAGAGTTGCTGTTATAGCTATAGAAACATATCTCTTATCTTTGCCCACTGGGCTTATTTTGGAACTTGAGGAGTGCTTTTATGTGTCTGCTTTAACTAAGAACATTATCTCTATTTTTTGTTTGGACAGAAATTGTTTTTTTTTTATAATAAAGAATAAATGTTGTTCTATTTATTTAAATGACATATTCTATTGTAGTGCCTTTTAGTGGACAAAACGAAAAAGCTAATGATTCATTAGGACTCATACATACTTATGTTTGTGGCCCTTTCAATATAGCAGCTAGAGGGGGCTATCAATATTTCATTACTTTTACTGATGATATCAGTAGATATGGCTATGTGTATCTAATAAAACACAAGTCCAAATCCTTCGAAAAGTTCAAAGAATTCAAGAATAAAGTAAAAAACCAACTTGGAATGTATATTAATATGCTTTGATCAGATTGAGGTGGGGAATACCTAAGCCAAGAGGTTCATGACCATCTAGTTGAGTCTGGTATCATATCCCAACTCATTCAACCTGGAACGCCACAATGGAATGGTGTATCAGAAAGGAGAAATCGTACTTTATTAGATATGATACGATCAATGATGAGTCAGACAGATCTTCCTTCTTCTTTCTAGGGATATTCTCTAGAGACAACTGCTTTCACACTTAACCGTATTCCATCTAAGGCAGTCACCAAGACACCATATACGATATGGACTGGGAAGAGTCTCAAAATATCTTTTATGAAAATTTAGGGTTGTGAGGCTTATGTTCGACGTCAAATCTCAGACAAACTAGGACCCAAATTAAATAAGTGCAATTTCGTAGGATATCCTAAGGAAACGAAGGGACATTACTTTTATAATCCCACACAAGGCAAAGTGTTTGTCGTCAGAAATGATATTTTTCTAGAAAGAGAATTTATTTTTAGAAGAGCTAGTGGGAGTAAAGTCGATCTTGAAGAAATTTGAGATACACAAATTAGCACTGAGGCCTTGATGGAAATTGAATAGGAACCACAAAGTATTGTAGATCATACATCTGTTACACCGCAAGAAGTTGTGGAGCAACAACCTATTCATGTATAACAAGCGATACGCAAGTCTGATAGGATGCGTCGTCAACCTGAAAGATATTCTTTTTTCTTGTTTGACTACGGTGATATAATGCTTGTTGATCTCAATGAGCCTACATCCTATCAAGAAGCTGTAATGAGCCCAGATTCTGAGAAATGACTAGAGACCATGAGGTCTGAAATGGAATCCATGTACACCAACCAAGTATGGACTTTGGTTGACCCACCAAGGGATCAAACCTATTGGGTGTAAGTTGGTCTTCAAGAGGAAGACTGACATGGATGGTCATATGCATACCTATAAAGGGAAATTGGTAGCTAAAGAATTCAAGCAGATTCATGTTATAAACTATGATGAAACCTTTTCACCAATTGTGATGCTTACATCTATTTGAATCATGCTTGCTATTGCAGCTTGCCATGTTTATAAGATCTGACAGATGGATGTCAAAACTTCATTTCTTAATGGAAATCTACTCAAGGATGTGTACATGACACAACCTGAGGGTTTTGTCGATCTAAAGGATGCTGGTAAAGTATGTAAGTTGCAAAGATCCATTTATGGATTAAAGCAAGCTTCTAGAAGCTGGAATCTTCAATTCGATGATGCGATCAAAATATTTGGTTTCATAAAGAACGAAGATGAACCTTGTGTCAACAAAAGGGTTAATGGGAGCACAGTCATCTTTCTTATCTTGTATGTAGATGACATACTTCTCATTGAAAATGATATCCCTATACTGCAGTCTATAAAGACTTGGCTTGAGAATTATTTCTCAATGAAAGACTTAGGTGAAGCAGCCAATATTTTAGGCATCAAGATCTATAGAGATACATATAATAGATTTCTTATCCTGAGTCAGAGTACATATATTGACAAAGTGCTTAATCATTTTGCCAAGTAGGATTCCAAAAAGGAATTCCTACCAATGTCACATGGTGTGAGCCTTTCGAAGGCTCAATGCCCCTCTTCTAGAGAAGAGAGGGATCGCATGGATCAGATTTCTTATGCATCTGCTATAGGATCTATCATGTAGGTCATGCTATGTACTCGCCCTAATGTCTCGTATGCATTAAGCATGACAAGCAGATACCAGTCAAATCCAGGTGAAAGTCACTAGACAACAGTCAAGAATATTCTTAAGTACTTTAGAAGAACAAAAGATTATTTCTTGATATTTGGAGGTGATGAGGAGCTCGTTATAAAGGGTTACAGCGATGCAAGCTTCTAAACTGACAAAGATTATTCCAGATCACAATTAAGGTATGTATTTTTCTTAAATGGTGGTGTTGTGAGCTGAAAGAGTTCAAAGCAAGGCAGTTGCTGATTCTACTACGGAGGCCGAGTATATTACTACTTCTGGTGCAGCAAAAGAGGCTGTTTGGATAATAAAATTTATTACAGAGCTTGGTGTAGTTCCTAGCATAGCGAATCCAATAGACCTCTATTGTGATAACAATTGGACTATTGCACATGCTAAGGAACCTCGCTCTCATCAGCGATCCAAACACATACTATGACGATTCCATCTCATTCGAGAGATCATCGATAGAGGAGATGTGAGCATATGCAGAGTACCAACCGATGCTAACATTGC
>JBBUKS010000100.1:13337175-13362412 GCA_038050645.1 Hedychium gardnerianum
GGCACTAATATAAAGTAAGTATAATAACCAAAAACCATGCCTTTATTAATAATAGAATATGATACAAAAAGTCCTTAGTCAATCATTACATAATTGGCTCTAGCGCTTCTACTAACAGATCACATACATGTATGTGTACTCTCATGGGTACCACTCTCACAAAAAAAAAAGGCTCATTGTCAAACATATAAACTCGAGCACCAACTACTCAACCAAGCATGTCAAGATCTGAGTGGATCTAGAGTATTTGATCAACCTGAAATATCTGCCCTGTCACCCCTTATGTGCCACTATGCACATGGCAGCCAATAGCCTCAACTCTAGTCCCCTAGTTTTCTCATCCTCAGCTAACTGTATCATGTCGTTGCCCAGCAGACTACTAGCCTCTATCCCACAGAAGAGTCATTGTCAAACGTATAAACTCAATCTCATCCTCCCATGTGTAGTGAACAATTTGTAGTCCTGATCTTGTCATATCGATAGTGCATGCCTCTAATCACCACTGGAGGTCAGTTCGGGCTCCTCTAATCACATCTATATGCATCTGTAAGCATACCTCTAAACATCTCTGGAGGTCAGCTCATGCACCTCTGATCCCATCTACATGCATGCCACAATCCTACTCACTTTTAGCAAGTTGTCAACTATCAACGGATTTGTAATGTCTTTACCGTGAGTCGTTTGATGGGGACTAGATAGATCTATTCACCCTCATAGGCTTTTTGGCAAAGTCCCGGCCATAATCAGATTTGGAGCGTCTTTACCGCGAGCCGTTTGTTGCAGACTAGATATCTCATTTTGGTGGATCTATTCACCATTCTTATGATGTGGTGCAGACCGCAAGCGCACTATTGTGTCGTCAAATAATAAAAGATATTGAATCTAGAGAGAATGGTGGTCAAGTACTAGTATACTAAGCAAATACAATTGTCTAGACTAATCGTAGTCTTGGGTTGTTTGGAAAGAAAGAACTAAAGCGAGAAATCAGAGATTTGGGTACAGAGAGAGAGATTAGCTTGCTGAGAAGAGAAAGAGAGAGTGATCTGAAAGCATTTGGTGGAAAGGAGATTCTAGGACGTTGGTTTCACTTAAATGATTGCAAACACTAAATATATATTTGGTTTCCTATCCTTAATGGTGATTCATATAGGTAGACTATCCTATGTTTCCGATGTGATCTTTTGAAACTACACCGGTGTTTCGATCCCAATTAGTCCTCTACTTTCAAAGTGATAGAGCTGAGGGATTACTTTTCTAGGAGATCCCTATCACATGATCCCACAACCCTCTAGATGACTACTCTTATTGTATGACTACTAATAGGAATCGATCGGTTAAGATCGAAGACAATCTATTACTCCTCGTGGCATATCGTCCCATTTTCATAGGTGACTCTCCACGTTTTGATGTTCTACGGGTCGGAAGATTGGGTTCTCCTTTCGGTCCTTCCCCAAATCCTCATGAGATACAAATCCTGTACTTTTGCCATCAAGATTGTGTTAAATCAGTAGATTCGGAACACAAACACACATATCATCGAATAAGAACAATTCAAACACAGATTAAACAATTAATGTTTACACATCATCAAGGCCACTCCCTAATCCTAGAATATGGAGTCTACTCCATGAAACTGGAGTTACTGTAGGATTGAAAAAAAGTGCTAGAGGGGGGTGTGTGTGTGTGTGAATAACACACATCACTTTTTCATTTTTTCGTAGAAACTTGAGTATGCAGCGGAATAAAAAGAAACAGGAAGAAGAACAAGGCAAAACAAAAGGTGGCATGTTTGTTTTTACTTAGTTCACTGTCCGGCGACGACTAGTCCAAGGCCCACACCCAAATGAGTGCTTTCAATCGGCAATCCACTATTAGTTCGAATAATACAAGAATATTGAATGATAGTACAATTGACTAAATTTAAAGTATACCAATGACTTTGAAGTGTAGAACTAGAGTGTTGTCGTTGGAGCAGAGTTTCAGTGTTGTAACAACTTATCGGAGCAGCGCGAGAATCATTTTGGCATAAGGAATGGATGATCCAAACTGTTGATCGAACAGTTCTTTTAAAAGTTTATCCAAGCGCCTCTATTCCCTTTGAGGTGCCTCTATCCGAAGTGATTCAATCCAGATCTGAGTCTGCCGCACCTTATCCTCTTCCAGATGCCTCAATCCCATTAAGGAGCCTCAAGTGCTGATGTGTCTTGATCTGATTGCAGTGTGACTCTGCTCGAGTCTATCCCAAACCAGCCATCTCAATCCCTTTAAGGTGCCTAGTTACTAACGTGCACCAATCAACCAGAGGCTGCCACCTCATCCTGCTTCACGCTGAGGTCATTGAGGCGCCTCAATCCCTTTGAGGCGCTTGGTTAGGCTTGAGGCGCCTAGATCCTTCCAGTCACTTGGTTCAGCAATTTTCAGGCTTCAACTTCTGCATTATAGTGTTAGCACAGATAAAATATATAACATAATAAATAATGTTTGATAGTCTCAGGACTGTCTGATTCCAACTTTTAAATTTCCCGTGAAACCCTAGGTTGAACGGACGCCTACTGTTCCCTCAACGGGGAACGCGTCCTCACCTACTTCTCTCAGGAGAGTTTACCTATTGCAAAACATCTTGACCTCAAGACTGTTTGAACTTTCGCTCAACATCCGATCTTGACCTCCAGGATTTTTTGCTAGATGTCGAGTCCTCGACCCACCTAGACTCCTTCCTGGTGTCCTCGACCCTCAGGGCTTTCCGCCTAGATGCCCAGTCCAATTGACCAGGACTTCATTGCCTAGCTTCAACTAGGACTTTCACCTTGCCTAAGTTCCCTTAGGACTTTCTTCTTGAGCTTCCTGCACACTCAGTCTAACTCATTAGATAACAACAAATCTTAAATTTGAACCTTTGTCATCTATCAAAACATAGGTTCGATTAGCTGGTGCTTCCAGCACCAATAATCTTCCCCTTTTTGATTTATAGCAACCTAGTTCAAAGTTAAGTAAAATTATTTTGCAAATAAAGATTTTAATGCATAAACAACGTTAAGTAAAGAGACAACCAAAGAAAAGATTTTATAAATAAAAACAAAGTAGGTTGCTCCACCTTAATTGTTACTCTCCCCTTGAAGTTAAGGTCTTAGTGTTTTAAAAGAATTTCAGAATTTTCTGTCACGCCCCAGAAGTACACATGCCCATAGATACAGATGATACTCCCTAGTGACAATTGTAGATACAATATGGTATGAGTCCACAAATCTCATATCTTAACATAACCATGAAGAATAGATAATAATAATCAAACAGAATAAGAAAATGTAAGGTCTACTCGACCTTGAAATCCGTAAACATAAATACGAGCCGGCTCAGCTTAATACTCCAAGTACAAAACCAAAATAAGCCAAAAAGTCCAAGTCCAAGTCATTTTATTACAACGCAAGGCCTAAAAGAAAATGTGGAAGCAAAACAAACTCAAATGAAAAGGAGATAACCGTAGCTTGATGTGAATGGGACGACGCGGGCAGAACCCTCCAAGCGACCTAACCAACATATATTTGCTAACCTGAAAATATAATGAAACGTAAGGGGTAGTGAGTACAAAGAAATACTTAGCGGATCTAGGAAGATAGTGGATGATCCATATAAGCGTAACGAGATTCAAAGGTATACAGTCTCAAAGGTAGATACTCACTAAATTGAAGAATACACATGTATGCTTCTACTATACAAAAACCCTACTCAGCTGCACACAGTATCATGAGTAGTACCAGTAGTAATCAAAATGAGTACAGTATCTCACATGCATGTACTAGTACAAGTAACAAAATAAATCCATATGGGTACAACATCTCATATGCTTATACCAGTACAAGTAACAGTATTAGGTCTCATATGTGGGGGCAATGCTCCACCACAGGGTATACAAATGACCAAGACACTCAACTCGTCAGCTGTGGATGGAGGGAGAAATCTCTACCATGAATACTCGTGGGCAGTTCTAAATGTCAGGTTTCCTGTCTGAGGGAGAAACTCTCTACCATGAATGGTCTCGTGGGTAGACAGGAGGTAGCTATCTAGCTAAGGGCTACGAGAGAAACTCTCTACAACGTATGGCCTCGTGGGTAGCCTAGGGTATAACAATCCCTATCTGGGATATGTATACTAAGTAATAGCATGTCTATGACTAGTTCACACCTGAAGGGAGCCCCGATCGATAGCATACATGTAATACCGTGATGCTATGACTAACTCAACTAACCTAATGGTAGACATAATCGATAGCATGTATGTATCACCATGATGAGTAGGATACAATAAATCCTATCATCGTACATGTCTATATATGTAATGTATACAACTACATTCATTAAGACATACCAATTATAATACACGCCACATGCGTGTTTATAACCACATATTAGACATGATAGTCACTAACATGATACATCACCTAGAATACATGTCACACACATGTTTACACCTACAATCATACACATATGACATATGTTATAATATCTAGGGTACATGCCACACATGTGTCCACCACACAATCAAAAACATGCAATAAATGCTACATTATTATTGGTACACGTATCCACCTCTACAAATCATGAATAATGTATCATATCCAATCCAATATATATATGCCACACACATGCATACACAACTACATGGCATGAATAAACTAAAACTAATATGTGAACAAAAACACACGCCACACGCATGTCAAACAACTACATGATTATCCAAACATAAACATGTTCCTATTGTGCACACCATACACGTGTACACACTACAGGATATGAAATCATAGAGACTGCATATAAATAAATTGAGCATCTCAAGTACAAGCAAGCAAGTATCAAAACTCAGGTAGCATGTGAATAGAGTCAAGGTATATATGACTATTATATCAATCTATACATATCATGCACTAAGATCAATAGCTATAAATGAGAACAAGAGAACAAATACCCGCCTGATGTGTAGATCGTACTAATAGTCTTCTTGTCTAAGAGTCTGCTTCAAATCAAAATCCTGTAATGTAAAACATAAATTACAACCGAGATCTATCATGAATCAAATAACTAAACCAAATTCTAAATCGATTAGGAAACCCTAAATGGATCAACCTAATCACCCCACCTCTTTTCAATTCTGAGTTAAATCTCCATAAGAAATTTAATGGGCAAAGCTTAGGAAACAAATGAAGATTCTCTTACCCACAAATAACCCTAACAATTTGGTCTCATTTAAAATTCTAAGATCTAGTTATACAAGAACCACACATCTTCTTCAATCCGAATCCACTACCCATCATTTATAGATAATGTATCAACCCAAATCACCCAATCAACCCATACATCTAGCACTTAATCGATGAACCTATTTCCAAATCTAACAACAATCTAGATCTGTAAACAAAACTAATTATAATCAACTAACAATAAGAATCAATGGTAATTAGGTTTAAATTAATATTATCATTACCCCTAATTTTTCGTTGCTCCAGTGGTGGCCTTTCTCGCAGTGGGGAACAGATGGAGCAAGCACCGGGGAGGGCAGTACCGACGTCTAGAGGCAGGCGACCGATGTGGTTCCGGAACAGGGCAACCGTGACTGCGGGATGGCAATAGGGGCAGTGGGGAGAGGTTGGCCACGACGGCTACCTCCTCTGTGGTAGCAACAGTTGCTGCTAAGTTCGCAGGCGGGTGAGGAGCAAAAGCTCGACTCTCCGATGACCTCTCATCATTCCGGTGTCGGTGTGAAAGTGGTGAGATCGGGATCTAGGGTAGAGGGAACAACGGGGAGAGGTTGCCCGCGGTGGCTTGACTCCGACCTGTAAGTGATGGTCGGCCTAGTTTGGCCGTGGCGGCAGCAGCTGCGGCCTGGTCGTGTCGATGGAGATGCATCATCGACGATGGGGCTGTGGTGTGGATCGGGAGAAAGAAGAGAAGGACAGTGGTGAATTCGATTAGGGCAGCGCCGACGACTGTAGTGGCCGAAGCTAAGCGCAACGCTGGTGGTGACCAGGCAGCGGTGACGAGGCGGCAACGACGGGTGAGGGGGAGCTCAGCGGTGGTGGCAGGTGAGAGAGATCAAGAGAAGAAAAGAGGGGAAAGTGGCGGTTGGACAAGGGAGAGGTCAACAACATCGACTCCTCATGACGGTGGCGGCTGTGGCTTTGCCAGTCGAGTTTTCTCAAAAGCGGGGAGGCGACGGCCGGAGATCAAGAGGGGAGAAGAGGAAAGTGGTGGCTGAGTTTGGGTGAAAGAAGAGGGGAAATAGAATAGGTTAGGGGAGAACTTAGGTTTTAATTATATAACCTTAGGTTTATTAAATCCAACCTTAGGTTAATTAAAACAATCAACTCCCACTTAATTGATATTTCAAACAGACTTTCCAAAAGCCTATTATTTATATCCTCTTGAATTTGTCATATTAGCTCCGTTTAAATCCAAAAAAATTCCTAAAAATGCCTAGAAAATTCTGTAGGCTTATTTCTTGATTAACACCAATTTTTTTATTATTTTTATTTATCATATTTTATAGTGAACTAGTGAGAGAGTTGCTCAGCCTCATACATATAGATATATGTAGATTGATGTTAACTCAAGCATAAGGAGGTTATAGCTACTTTATTACCTTTATCGATGATCACTCACGATTTGGGTATGTGTATCTATTGAGATACAAATATGAGGCTTTTAAAAAGTTCAAAGAATTCAGAAATGAAGTAGAGAAACAACTTGGCAAAAGTATTAAAATACTTCGATCTGATCGAGGTGGTGAATACTTAAATTAAGAGTTTCAAGATTATCTAAGGGACAATGGAATATTATCTCAATGGACTTTGCCTTATACACCACAACAAATCGAACCCTATTAGACATGGTTAGGTCTACGATGAATCATGCAAGTCTTCCCAAATCCTTTTGGGATTAGACACTAGAGATAGCTATTTACTTGCTAAATAGAGTCCCGATCAAAGTAGTCTCTACTACTCCATTTGAGAAGTGGACTGGTAAGAAACCTCATCTATCTTACTTGAGGATATAGGCTTTTCCTACTTATGTGAAGAGGACTGTATCAAACAAGTTAGATGCTAAGTCTGATAAGTGTCAATTTGTTGGTTACCCTAAGGAAACTAAGGGTTACCAATTCTATCATTACTTAGCACAAAAGGTGTTTCTTTCAATGTATGTTGTGTTCCTAAAGAAAAAGTTTCTCTTGCAGGAAACCAATGGGAGTGAAGTTGAACTTGAGAAAGTTTAAAATACTCATGCAATATGGGATTCACCTTTCGAAGTCTATGTGCCCATGCACAGAAGACGAGAGGATTTGCATGAGTAAGATTCTCTATGCATCAACAATAGGATCTATTATGTATGCTATGTTATGTATAAGACCCGATGTATCATACGCGCTGAGTGTCATGAGCAGATACCAGTCAAATGTAAGCATGGATTACTGGGCGACTATCAAGGCAATCTTTAAGTACTTGAGAAGAACTAAGGATGTGTTTTTGGTATATGGAGATGGTGATATGATTACTTGCGGGTATAGATGTCAGCTTCCAGCCAGACAAGGATGACTCCAAGTCTCAGTCTAGCTACATATTCACACTGAATGGAGGCGCAATAAGTTAGAAGAGTTCCAAACAAAACACCATTGAGAATTCTACCACTGAGGCAGAATACATTACAGTTTTGGAAGTAGCAAAGGAAGCGGTTTGGATCAAGAAGTTCATCTCTGAATTTGGAGTGGTTCCGACCATTGTTGAAGCATTGTCAGTTTACTGTGACAACACTGGAGCCATTGCTTAGACAAAGGAACCCGAGTCTCACCAATGATCCAAACATGTACTTCACCGCTATCATCTGATCAAAGAGATCATCAGTAGGAATGAATTACAAATCACAAAGATTTCCACCAAAAGAAACCTAGTGAATCCTTTGACAAAGGCTCTATCACAAAGTAAGTTTGAGAGTCACATCCAAGATTATGGTATTAGATACTATGGCGATTGATATTAGGCAAAGTGGGAGTATGCTATGTTTGAGAGGTGTCCTAAGGCGATTGCCTTATGGTATGTACTATTTATAGGATAAATAAATGATTTACTATCTGAGTGGACATTCTTTATGTGTATGATTCGATCTTAAACTCACTTACTTAATGTCCACAATACAATTCATAGTATGAGAGAACTTATGATTGGATAACAACTAGTGAGCATCTTTACATGTGTAATTATGAGCGTATTGAAACATCCCTAGTCGATGAATTGATGGATTTAGATATCATCGATTTTGTGAGACTAGCATGTGTTATATACTCCTTAGTTTATCCAAACAGTCGATCATCACTAGATGGAGACATTGGATGTCAAGAGTTAAACGTGGATGCTAGTTAAAGCTAACTAGTTCATTGAAGTGACCTGCCATGAGACTTCATATGGTTCTTCGACTTGAGGTATTCAAGTCATCTTGGTCATGAAGACTTATACTTTGACATCTTAAGCAAACATCTTCTTGGAGGTGTGGACCCGAGATGATTGGGTATAATTTTGAAGTGCCCAAAGGTGATTGAATAGCCTGCAGAGGATTGCCGCTCCTTGCATAAGGAGAAGTATATCCTATGATCACTTGCCAAAGCAGAATATGTCAATAGAATGGTCTTTTTTGTAAAATGTGTTTGAGTAATTCAAATCTGTAGGACGAGAAACTACTACTTGGGCTAGGTGTGACATAGTCAGCCTAGTGGGGACTGTCATATAGACCATGTCCTGAACCAAGTGAGTATAAGATGAATGAAAGGAATGAGGTATAGAAGTGGTTCTAGAATCAACCGTTGACTTCTGGTCAATTGGGGGTGACGATATACTACTAGGTACCACTCATGATCTATTCATAATTAAATGGTTAATTATGAATGACCAACATAACTGGGAACATATAAGGTCACACATACTATGAGTTTATCTAAAAGACTTTAAATGAGTTTGAGAATTGGATTCTCAAATCGAGAGTGACAAAGTTTGGTTGGACCAAACAAATGGTAAATATGAAAAGTTATTTGTCGGAATGGAAGCATAGATGGGCCACGTCTTTTGAAAATATGATGGACCCTCTTCGGTTTAATAATAGACCAAATTGGTTTGATTTGATAAGTGGTTTAGCTTTGAAGCAAACCAACCGCTTAATGGGTTATATTTTGGTTAAGGCTTATCAGGTTGGGTTTGGGCTTAGGAGATGACTTGCTCCCTAAGTCATTGATGAGGCGTACAAATATACCCCTCCATGAGAAGAATTCATTATTGGAATTAGATAACCTAATTTGATTAGGATTTCCTCTCCTCTCCTCTTCTCTCTTTATGCGACCCACCATAAAAGGAAAGGTTCCTTGGTGCCGCCACCCCAAGCTCCACCGGTTGGCCTCCACCTCCGGCTGACCCCCACCTACCGGCCAGCCACCTCCGGCCAGCCAGCAGGATTCCGGAGAAGCCATCTCTGGCCGGCCACTGCTTCTCCAAGGAGAACGAACACCCACGGACAACTTGCTGTCCCCTGATGGTTTAGCTTCTCCCGATCTCCTTTGACCTCCGTTTTGGTGAGCAAATATTGCTACCAAATCTTCAATGCCTTGGGGTACTTCATAGCTCATCGACAACGATTTACGGATGCCGGACAGTGAAGAACAAGGGGGCAAACAACCCCCTTTTCCAACCGAATAGCAACCTCCCCTTTTGGTTGTTCTCTCCGTTTGGTGTCTTCTGGTTGCATACGCCGCCGAACATCAAATCTCATCTTCACACGCAAGCCTAGTACCTTTCATGAAGATGAAACTCATGACTTCCAAAGTCGTCTTGAGGAGTTCTTGGATCCGTCAAGTATAACTAGATCAAATTTAATTCCGTAAAATTTTATATTCCGATCATGTCTGCATGAGTTATATCTTGTATGCATGTGGTGCGTGTGATGTAATAATTTAATTTTATTATTATCATTTATATTTTCCGCTATGCATGTTTATGAAACGTGTTTTAGCACACACCGCATCGAGCTTCTCAACTTACGCTTGCGCCAAGGTCACAAAAAGCCTTACTTATCTTCGTTAGCCCTATAAAATAGGGTATAGAGAAACTCCTTGGTTCCTTAAGTGTCGGAGGATGCTTGTTCCGTATTAGTGCATTGCACTCCTCCTTTAGTGTTATGGTCATATGATCTTCGATCTTCACTCAGTGGGTATATCCTTCATAAATTTGGCGAATTTCGACATTTGTTGTAGAACGTCTAGTAGTGGTACTTCTACATAAATTAACTCCATCATCTCTAAAAATTTGATAAATTCCTCATCCTTGCAAGACTTTAATAATCGCTGTGGAAAGGGTATTGATGACACATACATCGTTAGTGGAGGATTCTACATTATTTCCACAGTTTTTTCTAATAATCCAAGAGAGCATCTTCTACGCTAGTGGTATTCTAAGTTACTTCAACCTCATCTATCAATTCCTTGCCCTTATCTTCAGTAAGCGCAGATGACTCCTTCAAAATCCTCCCACTCTGCAAAGTCATGGCATTGAAATGCTCCATGAGATTTGGTTTTGGATTTCTTCGAAATCTCCCCAGAGTCCTTGAAGGTGAGCTTGCAACATGGGCAATCTTAGTTTCTAGCATCTTGGTGTGGCTTACGAGGTTGTCTACCATTATTTTCAAATCTTTCAAGGCTTTCTCGGTCTGAGTATGTATTTGCCAGAACTCCTTGTTTGCTTGGTTTTGGCTTGAGATGAAGTCCTCCATCATCGTTTCAAGTCATGACTTCGGGGGAGCTTGTTGTTGTCCTGACTATTGTCCCTAATTCTCCTATCTTGGTATTGATCTTGGTTGTTTTTATAGGAAAAATTAGGATAGTTTCTCCAGCAAGGGTTGTAAGTGTTCGAGTATGGATTACTAGGCCTTGGGTTGAAGTTATTGATCGCATCCACATGCTTAACCTGGCTTCCCTGGTTGGTGGCAGTCGTTAAACAACTCTCCGCTTCATGACCTGTCGAGCCACAAACTTCACAAAACACATTAACAACATTTATTGTACTCGTGTTCCATCTTTGCAGAAAGAAGATCCACGGAATTAACTAAATATTTCCCTAGAGTTTGCACTTGATTTCCTCACTTAGATATCCACTAGTGGTGATTTAGCATCATGCTTTCTATGATCTCCTAAGCTTCACTAGATGCAGAGTCCAATGACACCTTCATCGCGTAGGAGATACTATTGTAGAAGCTGTGGATCACCAACCATCTTTCCAGTCCATGATGTGGGAAGTACTGTAGCAATCCCTTGAATCTATGCCAAGCTTCAAATAATGACTCCCCATATTTTTGCATGAAGCCTATGACCTGGTGTTGCATCTATACCGTTTTGTTTGAAGGCAAAAATTTATGCAAAAATCTCTGCTCGCACTGGTCTCATGTAGATATGTTGCCCACTGAAAGAAAATGAAGCCAAGACTTGGCTTTGTCCCTCAAGGAAAAAAGAAACAGCATTAGTTGAATCACATCCACAGAGACGCCATTATATTTAATCGTCAAATATATCTCCAAAAAGCACTCCACATGCAGATTCAGGTCTTCTGTCGACCCTCCACCAAACTGATTTTGCTAGACCATGTGGGTTATAGGGCAGGTTTCAACTCAAAGTTGTTTGCTTCTATTGGAGGTCTCATGATTCTAGACCTTAATCCTTTGGTGCTACGGGTGGCGTAATCTATGAGTAACTTATTCTCGTTGTCCGCCATGATTGCATTTTGTTGGGCTCTATTCTCTTCCAAAGCTCATTGTTCGTTCACCCTTCGATGGTAGGTGAGGTCTATCTCTGGATCGAAAGGAAATAGATCTCCCCTTCTTTTAGATCTCTACATGTGAGGGCCTTGCCCACCTGAAAAGGGAAAAGATGATGAGAAAAGAACATAAAAGAAAAGTGATCCGAATGCAAATTAGGAAAGAAATCCTGAAAAAGAAAAATCAGAAAAGGAAGAAAAAATCTAGATTAACCAAATCACAAATCGACCGATATCAATTTGAACCAATCCCTGACAATGACGCTAAAAACTTGATGTAGCAAATCGCAAGTGCACGATCATGATCAAGTAATAAAAAGTATCGATCCCACGAAGACTAGAAATTGAGTACAATGTGAAATCAGTTATCTAGAGAATCCGAAAGTTGTGAAAGTCTTGTGAAAATAGAGAAAATCTCATGGAAAAGTTTTTAGGAAAAAAAAATCCGATGTTAAGAAGCAATCCTAAGACTTCGGTTTCACCATAATTACTGTAGACACCCTAACCTATATTTGGTTTCCTAATTTTCATTAGTTGTTCGAGTAGGTAGACAATCCTGATTTAATCAATGTTATATTTTGGAACTACGCCGGTGTATCCGCCCAAACATGATGCCTATTTTCAGGGCGACTTTGCTGAAGAACCGCTTTCTTACGGAGACTTCTATCATGAGATGCCCCACAGTTCTCGAGTTGCCTTCCCTAATAGCATGACGCTGAATCGAGGTAGACCCATTAATCTCTGTGAAAGCCTAGGGAATCCTCATGGTAACCCAACCTACTTTCGTGACCGACCACTCACTTCTCGATATTCTATGGGCCAGAGGATTGGGTTCACCTTTTCACCTTTTGGTCCTTCCCCGCACCCCTTGGGATATGAAAATGCACTTTTGGTGTTGAGTTCGTGTATATACAATGTTGTACAATTTTTGCAAGTTCACGGTTGTTGTCAAGTAATAAAAATATCAATCTATGGGAATTGTTGATTAAGCATTGATAGAGTTTGTGAAGATAGTTATCTAGACGATCGAAGGCTATTTGAAGTCATGAACGAGAGCTTAAGAGAGAGAGTTGAGAGGGTTGAGAGAAAGGTTTGAGAGAGGGCCTAGAGCAAAGGAGGTCAATGGAATGCAAGTGGTCGAAAAGAGATTTAGATTGGGGGGGGGGGATGATTGTAGGACTTTGATTTCGCTACGATGTTAGATGATGCCGTAAGTATTGTTCACTTTCCTCCCTCTATGTTTACTTGTTTGTAGGTTTTCCTATCCAAATTACTGACATGAACTCATGAGGATTATACCGGAGTGCCTGCCACAAATTCAATGTTATTAAGCAAATTGGTAATGCTAGAAAGTCTGCTTCTAGTTCACTCACTCTCTCTCTCTCAACTTCTAGTTCACAAGCTTTCAACCAACTTTTGACTGTTTAGATAATTTATTTTGTGGACTCACTAGTGCTTAGTCTATATTCTCCGAGGATCAATATTTTTTATTACTTGATGACGTAATCGTGCACTTGAGGTGAGATAAATAAATTTTTGGCGCCGTTGCTGAGGACTGTTTAAGATTAACATTAGTGATAAATAATTTAGTTACTCTAGACGCTTTTCTTTTTATTAATAATTTTTTTGCATTTTCTTGTTTTGCAATTTACTTATTTTTTTTTTTCAATTTTGCATTTAATTTTGTACAAATAATTCTGTTTTGAACTTGATTTGGAAGAGATTTTGATTTGTTCTTTTGTATGTGAAAGACTAATTTTGTAGAAGAACTTTTGCCTATTTCTGAGATTGACAGAACGTTCAGAAGAAGAAGAAATCTACAAAGACAGTTAGAAGAAGAACAAGTTTAGTCTACCATGGTAAATAAACCACTAAAAGACTATGCGACACTTTATGCAAGGGGCCTAAGGTTTAGCATCACCAGACCTTCTATTGAGGCCAATAATTTTGAGATTAAACTTGCTGTCATATCTATGATACAACAGAACTAATATGGGGGAGGACCAACTAAAGAACACTTGCAAATTTTCTATGATATCTGTGGAATCATGAAGATTAATAGAATTTCAATGGGGAGGATATCAAATTGATGTTATTTGGATTTTCATTGAGTGATTGAGTGATAGCATAGCTCAACTCCTTGTTTGCCAACAGTATTACAATATGGGTGATGTGCGTAGATTATATATATTTTTATGCATTGTTTGATGCACATCTACTTATATTTCATGAGCATAATTTACACGTATTGCATCCTATTTCATTATTATGACATACTTCTACTCTTTTAGTCCGGAGAACTATTTTTTGTAAGTTTTCATTGACAGGATGCAATTTGGAGCATATTTGGAGCTAAATTAGATTATGGACAACCTATAGATGAAAAGTAGAACGACCATAACTTTTCACAAAGTCGGAGCCACGAGGTGTTCCACTCATGAAAACAAAGATCCATGCAAAAAGGCACGACCTTGCTTTAGGGTTCAAGCTTCCATGCAAAAAGGCACGACCTTGTCGCTTCCTTCACCCAGACTGCAGACCAAAAGTAAAATGGCCATAACTTTTCACAAAGTTGGATTAACGGGCCGATCCACACTCAAAATGAAGATAACTTCAAGTCCTACAACTTTTATTTAGGTTGTAAGCTCAGAAAACAACGTCTAGCTATGCTAAAAGGCACGACGACCATGCCCCTTGCCAGGGGCTCCTCATTTACATGCCATGCCTTAAGGCACGGCCATGCCTTGGCTCCAGGGGCTCCTCATTTGCAAGTCGTGCCCCAGAGGGATGGTCGTGCCTCACTTCCAGAGCACGGGCCGTGTCTTTTAGGCATGGGTGTGTTGAATTCCAGATAGCCTTCAGACCAAAAGTAAAACAACTATAACTTTGCGCTCAATTGGAGTTTTTGGCTGATTCAACTTTCAGAATGTAGATAACCTCAAGATATACAACTTTTATTCAGAGTTCAATCCGAGATTAAGTGTTTTAAGGTGTGAAAACCAGGATTTTGTGAATCCTAACAAAGCGGACAGATCTGGAAATTCTAGGCAAGTAAAAAGACACTTACTTGGGAATCTTTGGTTTGGGGCCCCTCTCTTTGGGGAAGGGTTATCTCCTTAGGGGAAAACCCTAGAGATCCATCTCCTCCTCCTCAATGATCCTTCCGCCTTTGGAGCAAGGACACATCCCGAAGACACCGACTTCACCTCGATAAGCATCTCTTCTCCCTATATTCTCATATTTTGGGTGGTAAGAATGCTCTATTTCGTATCTTTGGTTTGTTCTTCCATATTCATGGAGTAGTCCTTCCCTATTCTAGGATGTAGGGAGTAATTATAATGTGTGATTGATGTATGAACTATGTACAAGTCATTTCCTTATTTAATGAAGTGTTTATGTCTTGTTCTATGTGTATTGTGCCTACTACATGTTTGACGAAATATGAGTAATGCATGTAGAAGTAAGGGATTTGCCTTTATGTTGAGGTTGCCACTAATCTAGATAACCGGGGGATCCTTAGTGATAGAGGACACTCATTCAACCGGACTTACATGCCCTCAGTGACAAAGGGTATCGATACTTACCCACTTCCTAGAGTCAAAAGACCTTGACATAGGGACTATTCCTTGCTAGGACATTCTATTGTTATTCTATTCTAGAAATAATGAGATGAATATACATTAGGGACATTAACTAACATCATAATGAAACCAAAACCCAAGAACCATTCTCCCCATAATCAACTCTCTCAAGACTATCTCCCTCTCTCTTGCTCTCTCTCTCAAGCTCTTTCTCGCACTATCTCTCTTTCTAGTTCACAAGCTTCCAAACTTCGATTGTTTAGATAACTTACTTTGCGAACTCTCTAATACTTAATCAACAGTCTTTATCGATACAATAATCTTTTATATTACTGATGATGTAACCGTGCACTTGCAGGAGCGTACCAAGTTTTTGGCGTCATTGTCGAGGACTATTTTCGATTAACATTAGTTAATTGGCAATTTATTTAATCTAGACTTTTTCTTTTTCTGCATTTTTCTTTCTTTTAAAACTTTTACTACTATATGTTTATCCTGTTCTGACTATAATATTTCATATGGACATGTTCTCCTTGAATGCAAAGTTGGATGCTATAATTCAAAGGTTTGACCAAATTAATGCTATGAATTATATTAATATCTTTTGTGAAAGTTGTGGTACAATAGGTCATATGAATGATAATTGCCCAACACTATTTGATCATCCATATAGAACACTTGAAGAAAATTGGGGGGCCTTTCCTAACTATAATCGATGGCCAGAATAATATTATTGTGAAGCTTGTGAAGTAACTGGCCATACAATCAGAAATTATATGAGAATACATAATTTGGAAACATCATTGGATAAACTCAACAGAAAGTTAGAGGTAATGACCTCATCACATTCGCACACTTATAGCCCCGGTTGGAGGAACCACTAAAATTTATTTTGCCACAATCAGGGACATGGCAACTTGAGCATGTTATGGAAGCTCAATCTTCATCCCATCTAGATATAGAATATTGAAAATGGCAGAAAGCTTCCAAGGCTCACAAGTTCAGATGCACGAGCAAATCAAGCAAATGAACGATAAGAGCAATGAAATAGACTCAGTATCCATTAGAATGTCATCTCGACTCTCATCTAGGGAGGAATCTTAGATGAGCAAAGATGTCTATGAAGATATGGTGGATGGAAGTATAGGGACTTGTGTAGTAGAGGCAAAGCACCAAGAATCGCCCCTTTTGGTGGCACCACCACCTGAGCCAGAGCCTTCCCTACCCACCTCTGAATCCATGTTCGATGATTTAGTCTCTTCGATGATTGGTAATAGTAAAATTTTATTTGGTGTATCTAAAGCCATTAACCAATTCTTTTTCGAGCATGTTGGTGACAGGACATAATTTGCACAGGATTCACATAGACAACTTTATGACAAACCTTTGAAGGGGAGCATATTTGTTGAGAGACTTAGAGCCATAGGGTTTTGAAATATCTTACCCCGCCACGAGCGAGGTTTCGATGAACCAAATAAGGGGTCAAGCTAAAACAAGTACTTCTTGGGAGGCAACCCAAGTTCTCCCTTGTCTCCTTTCTTTCCTTTTTCCCCCCCTAACCCATACCCTCTACTCAAATTTTCTTTTCTAACCTACGTTTTGTAGATTTCAAAGATTAGGAGGATTGTGATTTATAGATAGAAGAGTGAATGATTTGGATGCTTTACGCGCATCACTTGGTAACTTCTCTAATTTCAAACCTCATTTGCATTAGATTTTTGGCTTTCATTGAGACAATGAAAGATTTAAGTCTGGAGGTATGTATATATGTTGGGTTATTGGTTAGTTTTTGTCATTTTTCTTTTTTTATAATAAAATTTTCTAGTTGCATCAATCATTACATTATAGCTTGTTTTCTTATAAAATTACTTGCACGCTTGTTCTAGTTATTTATGTTGTGTGATAAAAGCATGCTAGTATGTTTAGTAATATCTTCTCCTATTTGTAGATAGCATGAAGTGAGCAATATTTTTATTGGAAGAGTTTGTGTGTTTTGCTTAGAGTTTAAGGATCTCTTCACACTATGTTTAACTTTGATGGTGGACACATCCGAAAATATGATTCATAGAACTAGACTAGTATGCTTGTTTTCATTAATGACTTCTCAACTACATTTTGGTTACTAGATAAACTCGGATCATGCCAACTCATTTGGAAAAATTAAAGTATCTATACTTGTTTTAGTGCTTCATCTTATAAGCATCATTAGTCTTAGTGTTTCATTTCATAAGCAAAACAAAAAACAAAAATAAATAAATAAATAAGGGATAAAAAATAGTTGTCGTGAGTGAAAACTAACAAGTTATCCCTTTGAGACCAAGTTAGGTTACTGGGGAAATAATTGTTATGTTTCTCTTGATACCTAGTATTCCTTTGAGACCTTGTGTAGTTTGAGAGGGATGAACTTTGGGAGTGACAGATAAGTTCCTATCGCTGGAAGCATGAGGAACAAGGTTAGATGACAACTTGACTAGGCTTGGAGATTGACACTTGAAAAAGTTAATTCACTCATTGCACTGAGCAAGGAGAACTTATACATAGGCTACACTGAAATAAGTTTGTTATCTTGCTCATTAGTGAAACTACATGATAGGATTAGATTGATTCACTAGGGATTATGATGCATCATTTATACACATGAATCTGGATTGTAGGTTTTGCTTGAGAACAAGCAAAGGTTTAAGTCTGGGGGTGTGATGTGCATAGATTATATATATTTTTATGCATTGTTTGACGCACATCTACTTATATTTCATAAGCATAATTTACACTTATTGCACTTTATTTCATTATTATGACATACTTCTACTCTTTTAGTTCGAAGAACTAATCTTTACATGTTTTCTTTGATAGGGCACAATTTGGAGTGAAAATGGAGCAAAAACGAACATTGGGCAGCTTTGGAGGAAAATCAAAACATGGTTGTGCCCCTTGGCACGACCATGTTCTTCAAGTTGAGATGGTTGTGTCTCCAAAAGACACGATCATGTCTCCCAAGAGCCAGCCAAAGTCGTGCCCATCATAGCCAACGCCGGGGCCGTGTCTTTTGACACGACTCGTGCCTCATTTTTGAGCATCCCACGGGTAGGTTGTGCCCTAGAGGCATGAACGTGTCTCACTTCCAGAGTTTCCTATGGGTAGGCCGTGCCACACTTCCATAGTTTCCCATGGGCAGGCCATGCCCCAGAGGCACAATTGTGCCTCACTTCTAGAGTTTCCCACGCCAAGACCGTGCTAGGAGGGCACGTCCGTATCCCTGCTCTAGCCAGACCCACGCCAGGGCTGTTCAAGGAGGCTACGATCGTCTCTCTGCTCCATCCAGACCCACGCCAGGGATGTACCAGGGGGGCACGACCGTGTCTTTGCTCTAGCAAGACCCATGCCAGGGTTGTGTCTTTTAGGCACGATCGTGTCAAATTCCAGACAGCCCTGCGGACCACAAGTAAAACGGTCATAACTTTTTGGTCGATTAGAGTTTTGGGATGAATCAACTCTCAAAATGAAGATAACTTCAAGATATACAACTTTACTTTAGGGTACAATAGAATATACCACGGTATAGCTGTGCTAAAAGGCATGGTCGTGCCTCCCAGGCACAATCGTGTCGGGTCCTCCGCCCAGACTTCAGACCAAACTTTGAACCACCATAACTTTCAGTTTGGTTAGAGTTTATAGGAGTGTTTTATATCAAATTGAAGATAATTTCAAGAGATACAACATTTGTTTAGAGTCCAATCCAAGGATAAGTGGTCTAAGATATGAAAAATTGGGTTTGATAGAGCCAAACAAATCTAGTTAATCCGGACAGTTTTGGGGAGGTATAAAAGGGTCAAGAAAACCCTTGCTTGAGAAATATTTGGTTTGGGGTTCATCCACTCTCCTTGGGGAAGGGTTCTCCCCTTAGGGGGAAACCCTAGAGCTTCCATCTCCATCCACCTTGACGATCCGTCCACCTCCGGAGCAAGGGAATACCTCCAACGACGCCGAACTTCATGGATAACCATTCTCTTCTCTCTAGTTTCATATAGTGAGTTGTAGTTTGCTATTTTCTCCATATCTTGGTTGTATTCCCTTGCAATGGAGTAGATTCTCCCTATTCTAGGATGTAGGAAGTAATTATGATGTGATGTTGATATATGAACTATGTATATGTCATTTTCTTGTTTCTATGAGATGCTTACGTCTTGTTGTATGTGTGTTGTGTCTTGTACATGTTTGACGAAATGTGTATGTGAGTAATGCAAGTAGATGTGAAGGATTTATTCCTATTCTAAAATATTTCTGGGCTGGATAACTGGGGGATCCTTAGTGACAGAGGATACCTATTCAACCAGACTTACTATACCCTTAGTGACAAAGGGTATTGATTATTAACCACTTCCTGGGTTAATGACCTTAAAATAAGGACTAATCCTTTGCTAGGATAGCTAACTAGAGCTTAATGGTGTAAATACTCCGATGTAGCTTTTAATCCTCGTTAGGAAGTAACTGAGATAACTCTAGCTATTGTATGACCGATGGACCCTTAGTGACAGAGGGTATCCCTTTAACTGGACTTTCTAGAGTTACTCCTTTACTTAATGATGTTAGAATTATTATAGCTCACCATTAATTTGGTTAAAATTCCTACAAGATCATAAACATGGAGGGTAAGGAAGTGAATATGCATTAGGGACATTAACTAGTATTATACTGAAACCGAAATCCTAGAATCCGTCTCCCTAAGCTCACCTCCTCTCAAGACTCTCTCTCTTTCTCTCAACTTTCTCTCTCTCTCTCTCTCTCTTACTCACAAGCTCTCTAGTTCTCAAACGTTCAACCAACCTTCAATTATTTAGATAACTTACTTTGCGAACTCTCTAGTGCTTAATCAACAGTCCATGTAGATTGGATATTTTTTATTATTGACTACGTAACCATGCACTTGCGGTAGCATAACATGCCGTGAGCTTGGACGGCCGCATCTAAGCTGCTCGTCGCCCCCCCGGCCGCTAGCTTGGCCGACTGCAGCCAAGCTACTCGTGCCCCCGCCGTGAGTTCAACCGAAGCTTTATCGACTACTATAGTTTTAATTAAATCCAAGCTTAGTTGTATTTCTATATAAATCTTAATAGATTTTGCAAACCATGCTGAGTTTTCCATTATTCTTATTGTGCTAATTATGTTTGATAATTAGTATTATTGATAATATTCTTACTTGGGTAATATGAGTGTATGCTATACATGTTTAATAATATTTCAAATTATATTCTCATTAGGTTATAGTTTATGAACAAAGCTTAGATGTACAATAAATTAGAAAATGAATTTACCAGAGATGAATTTATTGCTGAAGTTAAACAGTTTGTGAACTTTGCTAAGAGTCATCCAAAATGTATAAATGGTGTCGAGTTACGTTGTCCATATAATCATTGCAAATGTAGAAATAAAGATTTCATAATGAGGATATCATGAAAGTACATATATGTAAAAATAATTTTTTTCTAAATTACTACAATTGGTACTGTCACGGAGATCCTTATTGGTATAAACCAATTGAGCCTTCTGTTGGTTCGTCATCTGGCACAACTATTATAGTGGAATCATCAACTAATGATATTATGATGCAATTAATAGTTTCTGATACGATGAATGTAGTTGATCATTCCAATATAGATGAAATATCAACACTTGAATATCAACAATTATATGACATGTTAAAGGCTAGTGAAAGAAAAGTATGGGAAGACATTCTATCTGGTCATTCTCAACTATCAACTACTGCATGACTATTGAACATGAAAGCAAAACATCATTTTTTAGAAAGATGTTATGATGATATTTGTCAATTTATGTCAAAGTTACTCCTTGTTGATAACATAATGACTGATAGTTTCTACAGTACAAAGAAATTGGTTAAGGGTCTAGATTTGCCTGTAGAGAAGATTGATTGTTATGTAAACAATTGCATGCTATTTTGGAATTAAGACAGTGAACTGATTGAATGCAGAATCTGTACTCACCCTATTTATAAGCATCGTAGTTGCATACCAGGGAAGAAGAAGAAAAATATTGCATGGAAAATTATGTATTACTTCCCGTTAACTGCTAGACTTCAATGCTTGTATGCATTTGCCGTAATAGCTTGCCACATGAGGTAACATCATGAGCATGTGCACGAAAGAGGTATAATGTGTCATCCTCGTGACCACCCTGCATGAAAACATCTTGATACAACATTTCCCTTCTTTGCAATGAAATCATGTAATGTTAGACTTGGACTTTTCGTAGATGATTTTCAGCCATTTGTCAATCGGGATAATAATATTCATCTTAACCAGTTATATTAACACCGTACAACTTACCATCCTAGATGTGCATGAAAGATGAATTTATATTTCTTACTGTGCTTATTCTTGGTCCAACCAGTCCTAAAGAGAAGATAAATGTTTTCTTGCAATCTCTGATTGCCGATCTGAATGAATTATGGAATGTAGGGTCGGAGACTTATGATGTTGCAAGTAAAACTAATTTTACCTTGAATGCTGCCTTAATATGGATGATTAGTGATTTTCCAGTATACTCAATATTATCAGGATGGAGCACAACTGGTAATCTCACATGCCCACATTACATGATAGAGTCTGATGAATTTTCATTATCTTGTAGTGGTAAAGTATCTTGGTTTGATAATTACAACAAATTTTTACTAGTTGAACATCGTTTCAGGCGAAATAAGAAAAAATTCATAAAGAATGTTATTGTCAGAAAACTTCCACCAATAGTTTACTTAGGTGAAGAAATCATTAACCAAATAGACAGCTTTGGATTCCTACCAATATCTCAGCCTGATTCTGATGAGATAAATAAATACATTGTTATGGTGTGTAAGTGTGGTTGGAAGAAAAGAAATATTTTTTGGGAGCTATCATATTGGAAGTATCTACTCATTCGACATAATTTAGATGTGATGCATGTTGAAAAAAATATCTTCGATAATATCTTCAAATTTGTGATGAATGTGCATGGAAGAACTAAAGATATTGCAAAATCACGTGAGGAATTAAAAAAACTAGTCAGCAGACCAGAGTTGCATTAGGTTGAAACAACCAATAAATTTCCAAATGTTTGTTATACATTGGACAAAGATGGTAAGCAAGCTTTATGTAGTTGGTTGAAAAAAATCAAATTCCCAAATGGGTATGCCTTGAATATAGCTCGATGCATATATATGAATAGGTTAAAAATGTTTGGAATGAAGAGTCATGACTATCACATGTTCATGCAAAGACTTATTCCAATAGCTTTCCATGACCTACTTCTAATAATGTTTGGCAAGTACTTATAGAATTGAGTATGTTTTTTAGAGATTTGACAGCGAGGTGTATTATCACGGTAGATATGATTTGGCTAGAAACAGACATTCCTCTAAGTTGGAGCGCATATTCTCACCTAGATTTTTTTATTCAATGGAATATCTACCAATACATTTACCTTACGAAGCACAACTAGCTTGTTAGGACCGATATGAGCTAGAGGGGGTGAATAGCTCGCTTCACTTCTTTGAACTTGAATGGTAGTGGAAACTTAGAGAGAAGACTCCTCAATGCTAATACCTTCGATTTTACTTGATATCTACCTCCTCGAGGTGACTAGTCCAAGGGTTATCTCCTCACTCACAGCTCCACTATGAATGACTCCTTCTCAAATTTTTTTCGGAGATGGACAAACCTCTTACAATATTTATTACACAAGAAACAAACAAGAATAGCAATACAAACGAGAATAAAAGCGAGAACACCTTTACAATGAAATCTTACCTTGCTTGCTTTCTCTCGGGCTGGAAAATGCCTCCCAATTGATTGGCCTTACTCCCAATCAATTGCCACGTTGATTGATAATTCAAAACCTACAAAATGACTCTTTTTTACCCGTTCAATCGATTAGTGAGTTATACCAATCGATTGGCTAACCTCTAATCGATTCCAGGGCTTTCTATTCACTCGAGAACTTTGGCTAAATTGATTGGCCCAATCGATTCACAATACTTCTGTTCACTCAAGATTTAGGCTGAATTAATTGCCCCAATCGATTAGCAAACCTTCTATTCGTGAGAAAGTCTTTGCCAATCGATTGATCCTCCTCTCCAATTGATTCCACAACTCCTTTTTTCCTTGCGACAAACCCACAACTAATCAATTGCCCTAATCGATTGGTGATGCCAAAATCGATTCTGGCTCCTTCTATTCTCGAGTAATAGGCTCCCAATCGATTGGTGATCGTCATCAATCGATTGGGCGTTGCTCAATTAATTAAGTCAATCGATTCGAGCAACACAACCCAAAAGTTCTAATTGGTAACCCTAAATTTAGCCTTTTCAAACTTGAATTCGTGTCTTGCTCGGTATCTGGTTTATAGGACTTTCTCTGCCCAATATCTAGTCATACGTGACCTGTTGGGACTTCCTGTTGCCTAATATTTGGTCAACCTTGACCTATTAAGACTTTCTCACTCATGCCAAATGTCTGGTCCTCCCCACTTGGACCTCTCCTTTCCTAACCTCAGTTAGGACTTTCCCTTGACTAACCTCAGTTAGGTCTTTTTGTTAAATATGGTAAAAATAAATAATTAAAATATGTGCGTTGACCGGAGAATAAGATTAAACGAATTTTTGGGAAATTTTAGAAATTTTCTAGGATTTAATTGGAGTTGTTTGGAGGAATTTACGGGGATATAAAATATAGGCTTTAAAGGGGCCTATTTAAAATATCCAATAGTTGAGGAGTTAATTGATTAACATGTCATTTAACCTTAAGTTAGACATTAATTAACCTAAGTTTTCTAAATCTAAACCTAGGTTTTAATGTTTCCTATTTAACTCCTTAATCTCCCGATTTCTCCCCAAACCCCGATCTTCTCTTCTTTCCCCGAAACGCCGCAAGCCACCCTCTTCTTCTCCTCCGATTTCCTCCTCCGCCGACCACCCTCAACCCTAATGACCTCTCCTCCTCCTCACCCTCCCAAGAAGCTCAAGATGTCCTCTTCCTCTTTCTCCGATCGAGCGCCGCCGCTACCCTCGCCTCGCCCCCTGCGCTGCCGGGTCGAGACGACTGGATCCAGGCCGGGATCAAGTTCGGGCCGGCTGTCGACCCTGGCCTCGCCCTTGTCGCGCCTGCTGCGCCTAGGGTTCTCTGCTGCGAGGAGATCGACGGGAGGAGGGGGAGCTACGTGTTGGATGACGTGGAAGGCCCCCGGGACGAAGGCGCGGAAGGGACTGTCTCTTCGCGCCGTACCGATGCAGGGCCCTGTGGATCCCTTGGAGGACCTTCGCCGGGTCTCGCGCCCGAGACCAGCGACATCGTCCGGGAGGCCGTCCGCGCCAGCGCCGGCCACATCCCCCACCGGACACCTTCTTCCTCATACCGGAGAGCCATGCTAATTGGTCAAGTGCTCCAACTGATAGCCATCACGATTGGCCCTCTGTTCGACTTGATTTCAACCGTCTTGGATCTGTCCAGACAGCGAATTTAGTTTGGTTGCTGCTTCGATCAGTTCCGGTCATCAGCAGGTATTTCCGGCCACCAACAGTAAGTTGGTAATTTTACTCTGATTTTGGGTTGGTTTCAATGTAGGGCTATGAGTTCATGCAAATTATGGTTAACTTATATAGTAGATAATTTGGCGGAATGAAATTGGTAGCATTGAGTTAATTGGAATTAGGGTTAATGGTTAAAGAAATGCATTCATACATATTTACAATGTAGATTAATGATATGAGATTAATTAAAGTGTATTTGACCTTTAATTAATTGGGTGTCATGTGATTATGTTGTATATGTATCATGCA
>JBBUKS010000100.1:13366633-13386759 GCA_038050645.1 Hedychium gardnerianum
AATTAACCCATCGATACGATCCAAAGGGTCGTGGGTTCTTGGAGTAGGAGTCGGCTGGGCTCCGAACCAAGTAAAAATGAGTGTCTATTTACTTTTATTTTCCGCTGCTACTTTGAAAAGAAAAGATTTTCGAACGAGATTCACTCCCTCCTCTCTCTCGTCTCTAACGATCCAACACTTTTCACCCACAGACAGATGGACAATTAGAACGCACTATACAAACACTTGAGGATTTGTTGAGAGCGTGCGTTATAGATTTCGGAGGCAGTTGGGAAGATCATTTGTACTTGATGGAGTCTGCATACAATAATAGTTATCATTCAGCTATTTAGTTGACGCTGTTTGAGGCTTTGTATGGTAGAGTTTGTCGATCTCCTACCTTATGGGAAGAGGTTTATGAACCATAGATTTTGGGGCTACAGAGCATTCAACATGATGCATAGTTGATAGATACTATCAGACAGAGGATGCCAGAAGTCTAGAATCGACAAAAGAGTTAGTAAATCAAAGACGGAGACCTTTGGAGTTCACCGTGGATGACCATGTGTTTCTGTGTGTTTCACCCACTAAAGGAGTTAAGAGATTTGGTCTGAAGGGAAAGTTAGCTCCTCGTTACACCGTACCCTTTCAGATATTGGAGAGGATAGGTGAGGTAGTCTATTGGTTGACACTATCACCAACCCTTACAGGTGTACATAATGTGTTTCATGTATCCTTATTAAGAGAGTATGTGACAGATCCTACTCACGTTCTTAGGGATATGTAGGTCCCACTCCAGCCGGATGCAAAGTATGAGGAGGTTCATATGCGGATTCTGGATCGTAAGGAGTGACAATTGTGGAACAAAACCATCCGACTCGTCAAGGTTGGATGACAACATCATACTGATGAAGAAGCAACCTGGGAGCTTGAAGATAAGATCCAAGCTTGAAACCCTCACCTGTTTACCTAAGGTACGTGTAGTTTCTTCAGTACTTTAACTGATTGAATATGCTATTATTTATTTACCACACCTAGGTAGTAAATTTGGGGACCAAATATTTATTAACGGGGGAGAATATTAGATGTAGTAAATAAAATAATAATAAAATATTAGAGGGAATTAAGAAATAACTTTTCAGAATTTTCTAGGAAGTTTTAGGAATTTTTTGAGATTTAAACTGAATTTATTTGACATCAGTTAAGGGGATCAATTTATTAGGCTTTGAAGGGGCCTATTTGAAATATCAATTAAATTATGAGTTAATAAATCCCATCAACCTAAGGTTATAAATATTAACCTAAGTTTTAAATTATAAAACCTAAATTTTCTTTCCTCACCTCACCCGAGCCCCTTCTCCCTCGCTTCTCCTGACCTCCACCACCGCTGGATCCCTCTCCCGAGCCTTTCTCCTGATTTCCACCACCGGCATCGCCTTGATGTCGTCGTCGCCGCCGCCGCCACTCATCGCCATCCACCGTTCCTAGCCCGCAGCCAAGTGGTGACTAGAGGGGCTAGGCCGATCCTTTCTCTCCTCACGAGAGCAACCACTACTCTTCCAGATCCGGTTGATGCTGACCATTTTGGTCAAGTTTGTAGCCGGCCACTTATGCACCGGCTAGCCCTAGATCGATCCATCCCCGATCTCCATTGCTTTGGCCAAGATTGACCAGCTAGGGCAGATCCCATCCTCGACCATCTTTGCCCCGACCATCTGTGCTGCTCCAGCCATCAACAACAACTCAGGCCAATTCAGCAGCTCCAACCACCTCTGCTCCGACCACATTAGTGCCATCGGTTAGCCACTACTACAGTCCAGATCCTGCCACCCAACTCCCCTACTTCGATCATCTACCCCTCTGTTCCGACCAAGTCAGCACCTGCCAGCCATCTATCCCTCTGATCCAGCCACCACAATAGTAGGTAATTGACCTAGGCTGTGAATTTCTGGTTGTTAGGGATTAGAGCTTGTTTTAGTTACATATTTGGATTGTTGTTAGACATATGGGTTGATTTGGTGATACATTATCTATTGATGGTGAGAGGGTGGATTTGGATTGAAGAAGTGTAGTTTAGATGGTTAAACTATTAACCCCCGCCTAGTACCCTACTAAGACATTCCATTGCCATTCCCTAGTACCCTACTAGGACTTTCCATTAACTACTTGGTTTTCTACCCAGACGTATCCTCTGTCAAGTACCCTACACACTTGACACCCTTGTAGATCACAAGACAATATAACTTTAAACTTACCATACATCGAAACATGGGTTCGATGTCGTGCTCTCTGTACTAACAATCTTTCCTTTATTGATGCGTGAAAATTAAGTTTAAAGTTAGTAATAGTATTTAAAGTTAAGAAAAATAGTATGCATTTATGCATGATAAAATAGAAAATAAAATGCAATCATGTACATATGCATTAAGTTATACTTATGAAGAAAATAAGTTATACTCAGAAAAGAAATTTTCTTTCTCCCCCTAAATAACATATTCATTTCTTTTTCTCTCTCTTAATAAAATATTAAAATTTTATCATTTAAGGACTTAAATTTTTTTTTTCTCTCCACTTTTTCATACATAAAAAATGGTTCGGAGAGAGTTTAAAACCGAAACTGAGCTTTTTAAAACAATGCATGTAATATGGAATGAAGCACAATTGAAGCATGCAAGGAGATAAAATAAGCTTAAAAAAACAAAGTAAGCTTTAAGTCAACAAAAGTAAACTTTAAGTGAAGAAGTAAGCTTCAAGTAAAATAAAGCTTTAAGTAAATCAACTCAAATAAGCTTAATATCCACTATGTTTAAAAGTCAACTATAGTAAGCTTAAAAATCAACTAATTTAAGCTTCAAGTCCAAAGTAAGTTTCAAGTCAAAAGCAAGCTAAAAAGTCAAGTATATCAATCATTCAAATTAATAAGGCAATAATTGTAAGCATAAATTTAAGTATCAATTTAAATTGAACAAAGAAGCAAGTATTAATTTGAACAAGCAAGTAATCACAAGTTAAGCACCAACGACTAAAGTCAACATAAGTTAAACTTAAATTAAAGTTAAAGAATTGACTACATAGTAGAACAAGTAAAACAAGTCAAATAAGTCTAAAGATAAATCCTTATTCAATTATACACAAGCCAAACCTTGTGAGTGTACTAAATTCAACTTCTAGTAAAGGTTTAGTAAATATATTAGTTATGTTAGACTTAGATTCAATATATTTATGTTCAATATTACCATTTGTTATGTGATCTCTAACAAAATGATATTTAACTTCTATATATTTAGTCCTAGAATGATGTACTGGATTTTTAGTTAAGTTAATTAAGCTAATTTTGTCAATTAAAACTTGAACTTTCCTTTAATCAAATCCATGATTTTTTAATGTATGCATCATCCATAATAATTGAGCTATACATTCACTCATTGCAATGTACTCGGCTTCGGTAGTCGATTAGGCAATACAATGTTGTTTTTTTTACTACTTTAACTAATTAAGGATTGACCTAGGAATTGACAACTATTACTTATACTTTTTCTATCTAATTTGCACTCAGCATAGTCTGAATCTATAAATTCAACTAAGTCAAAATTTTCTCTTCTTGGGTAACAAAGTCGTACATCCAAAGTTCCCTTAAGGTATCTTAAAATTCTTTAACACAAGATTGAAATATTGCATAAATACCTACTGCAAAAAATATATTAGGTCGATTAGCAGTTAGGTAAAGAAGTCCACCTATAGCACGCCTATAGCACTTAGCAACTTACAGGTTTTCCTTTTGAATTATTAATGTATGACAATCGTAAGTGCACAGTCGTCATCAAGTAGTAAAATTATCATCCTCGGGATCATGGAATTGAGTACTAGTTTACGTGCAACAGAAGGTTATCTAGATGAATCGAATTAGAGAGAGTTGTTATAAAAACAAGCGAACCAAGAAAACAGAATTAAAAGATGGTGAGAAAACTAGTTCTTGAGACAATTCTAGGACTTTGGTTTCACCACGATGATCATTGATAATGTAATTGTGAATCCCTCTCTTACCTCAATATTAAATCATACTTGGAGGTGGTCTATCCTAAGGTGCCCGGTGCTCCCTTTCGAGAATACACCGATGTATTGACCCTAACACAACCCCTACTTTCATGATAGTCAAACTAAACTAGACCCATTAAGCTCTGTGATAGCCAATCGTATCCTTGAGAGAGTTTGGACTGCTTTCGTAAACAAACTCTCAAGTCTAGTTCTTATAGGTCTGAAATCAAAGTTCGCCTTTTAGTTCTTACTCCTTTCCCTAGGAACTATGCTAACGTCCATTAAGACATATTAGCATGTTAAGCACGCTAAGAGATGAATCAAGGATAAAACTTATCATGCGATAAAAGAGAATAATAACAAATTACAATTGTTAATTCAATGTCAGGTTACTCCCTAATCCTAAAATTAAGGAGACTACTCCATCACGATGGAGAAACAAGACAAAGACATTATTGAAAGCATTCTACATCTCAAAATAAAGAGAAGTGCAGAAAGAACTTAGTTTGTAGATGTCGATAACATCTCTAGATGATCTCCATGTGCTCCTTGATGGCCGGAATCTCTGGCTCCTTGGATCTCTTCGAAGATGACTCTCTTTTAGCTCCTTGGTTTTTTTTATAGACTCCAAAAGTTACCAAAATACAACAAAATTTCCATTTTTCTCAAGGGGCACTGCTATCATGACCTAGCATGCCATCGTCGTGGCAGGCACCATGGCCTGGCCCTGGTTCATGCTGGAAGTCTTCTTGCCAAATTCCCAAATGGAACACGGTCGTGGCAGGTGCCATGGCCTGGTCATGTTCCTTGCTTGAAGCTTCGATGCCAAGTCTTCATTCATGGATGATACATGACCGTGGAAGGTGTCATGGTCAAGCCGTGTATCATACTACAATGTCGTTCCAATAGCTTTTTTTTGTCACCAAACGAGCTCCAAAGCCAAGATCTTCATGTCCTATCATCACAAATCACAAAGAGTAGTCATCCGAACTAAAAAGATAGAAATCAATGCAAAAACTAGAAGTTAACCTAAATAATGCTCATGCAATATAGTAAATGCATGCTAAATAAGAATGAAAACATGTGTATGATTACCTCGGGGGGCAGGGTGTCGTGGTTAGGGCCCTCCAACGATAGATTAAGCATTTGAAGTTCAAGACCCATCTACGACGTATTATGAGGGATTTTCCCCTTAATGGATAGCGAACCCGAGAACGTTGGCTGTTAGGATGGGCCTCCATGTGTGCATTCCCGATTTACCTTGATGGCCGGTGGGAAACTTTTGTGGGGTCGAGCTGGTCGCCCCTGGAATTAGTCGGGCCGAAGACTTGGATACCTAGTGTTAACTAAAAAAAACGTGTATGATTCACACACATCAATCACTATCTGACTTTACATTCAAAGTCATTGATGTTGCTAATTCTTTTGATTTTTTCATTCTAAATCTTTTTATTAACTCTTTAGCATACTTAGTTTGCTATATATAATTTTCTTCTTTAATTTTTTTACTTGTAAACCTAAAAAATAATTTAGTTCACCTACTAAATTCATTTGAAATTCAATTTCCATGATATTTTTTAAATTCTTTTAAAAATGTGCTATTGGCTGATAAAAAAAATGTCATTTACATATACTTGAGCTATAAAAATGTCATGATTATAAGTTTTTATAAATATAGTTGGATCAATCTTTCCTTGCCTAAAACCCTTAGAATTTAAGTATGTAGATAGTCTTTCATACCAAGCTGGTTCTTGTTATAGTCCATATAATACTTTTTAAATTTTAGTACATGAGTCGGACAATTTAAATTTTCAAAACTTGGTGGTTGTTTTACATATACTTTTTTTTTTATAAAATTATTTAAGAAGGTTGATTTTACATCTATTTGGTATAATTTAAAATCTTTATGGGCAACATATAGACTAACAACAACCTAATTGACTCAAGTCTAGCTATAAGTGCATATGTTTCATCATAGTCTAATCATTCTACTTGACTAAACCTTGAGCTACAAGATGGGCCTTATTTCTAATAATTTCACCTTCTTTTATAAAGTTTGTTTCTAAAAACTCATATTGTGTCAACAATGGTCTTATCACTAAGTCTAGATACTAAGTCTCACATTTGACTTCTATCAAATTGAGCTAATTCTTCTTGCATAGTTATTACACAATCTAAATATAGTAATGCTTCATCTATAGTCTTTGGTTCTATTTTAGATATTAACGCAATTTAACTTAAGTTTCGATGAAAGGACCTACTTGGATCTCCTATGATCTCTTCAATTGAATGATTTGTGTTGACTCTTGATGTTCTAATATTTTGAAGTTCATCTTGATTTAAGTCTTCAATTAATTGACTTAATAGTTGATCCTCATCTAAGCCATGTCTAACTCCCCCTGCATTGTTGCATTTTATTCTTACTTTATTAAATTCTAATTGAGTATTTTTTTTGTTAGTGTTATACTTAACTTATCTTCACTAAAAGTTACATCTGAGGTTTCTTTTATCCTAAGTGTTCTTTTATTATAAATTCTTTAACCTCTACTAGTTGTTGAGTAACCTACAAATATTCCTTCATCAACTTTACTTGAAAATTTTATTAAATTATCTTTAGTGTTTAAAATGTAAGTCTTAAATCCAAAAATCTTTAAATTATTTTATTATAAAATAATTCATAAGGGGTTTTAAATGAATTTTATTCATATGAATTCTATTTTGAACATAGCTTGCAGTATTAATAGTTTCTGCCCAAAATAACCAGGCATTGTAAATTCACTTAGTATAGTTCTAGCTGCTTTAATTAGAGTTCGATTTTTTTACATTCAACTATAACATTTTGTTATGAGGTTCTTGGACATGAAAGTTCATATTTATATCCATTATCCACACAATGTATTAAATATATCATTATCGAATTCTCCTCCGTGGCCACTTCTACTTTTCTTAATTTTGGTATTCTTTTTTTTTTCAATTTGTTTAATAAATTGTATAAGTTTTTCTAGAGTTTCATCTTTATGTTTTAGAAAATAGGTCCAAGTATATCTAGAAAAGTCATCTACAATTATACTAAATAATATTGACTTTCATTTAGTGACTTAACTTTATTACTTTCAAATAGATATATGTGTATTCTTTTTAAAATACAGGTAGTTAGGTTTGAGGTAGTTGGGTTGTAACTAGATCATGTTTGTTTACCTTTTTGACATGCGTCACAAATTAAGTTATCACAATTAGTCAACATAGGTAAGCCTCTAACTAAGCCGTTTCTACTCATTTTCAAAATGTGTCTTAGATGTGTATGACCTAGTCTTCTATGTCATAACCAAATTTCCTCTTGTCATGTGGTAAAGCACTTGTATGAGGAGGAAGGTAGATTAATAGTGTATATATTGTGCTTCCTAATTCCTAATAACAGGTTCTTTAATAGACTTAACAATATATTTATTTGAAAGAAATTCTACTTTATAACCCATATAACATAATTGACTTATACTAAACAAATTAAATTTTAGATTCTCAACATAAAATACTTTTTGAATAATTTTTTTGCATTTAAAGTAATATTACTTGACATTTAGCCTTCCATTGTTTTTGAAGCATGCTATCTCCATTTCCTTGAGCTTAAGTGTGATGAACATGTCTTGATTCTCGGTCATGTGTCTGGAGCATCCACTATTTAGCATCCATTCATTTTGAATTGTATCATCGGAGTCTAACTTGGCCATAAGAGTTGTGCAATTGACTTGATTTGATTTAGTTGGTTCTTCATTAATCTCATTTAGTTTCTCCCATAGCTCCTGTGCACTGTTGAATGGTCTAGCTTTCTTAAGCTGCTCTTGAGTTATACCACACTAAATAGTTGTAGTTGCTCTTGTATTTGCATGAACCGATTTCTTGAGATTGTCGGTCCATGACTTGAATCTGATTAACTTACCACTTGGACTTCTTGGCAAGTGGACGCCATGATCTTCCGACATTCATTTTGGTTCATTAGGTAGTACTCCATCCTTCCCTTCCAATAGGAAAAATTATCGCATTGAAAAAAGGAGGATGGGTTGTAGTGTGGCCTTCCTACAAAGCCATTAAGATAGATTTTTTTTCCAATATTTTGAAAAATCTTGGGTAAGTAGCAAACAAGTGTTTGTTATCAGGTCTAGGATAGGATTAGGGTAGGTTTGGTTTGAAATTAAGTTAGGGTTTGGTTCAGATTAGGCTTAGATTAGTATTTTTGTAAGATTTTAATTAGGGTTTGACCTAACTCAAGAATGCAAATTCGATCCTAAGTTAGATTCAAGTTTTGCTTCGGGTTAGTCAAATGAGTGTTTCTTAAATCATCTTTCAGGCTATGGCGAGGCTTGATTGTGTATTTTATATAAGATTTTTATTATAGTTTGACACACATTTTATCCCATTTATTGTGTATAAATTCCATTTTTTCACCTATTCATGCTCCATTTTGATACTTTTATAGTTTGGAGAGTTGCTCTTGTTTGTTTTTCTTGATAGGGCACGAAAAGGAGTTAAAATAGGCTATGAAAACCACTTTCCAAGAGAAGAACAACTGTCATGGCCAAATTGGTGAGGTCGTGCCCCATTTCTAAAGCTCACAGTGCTCATAAGGGGGGGGGGGGGGAGGATGCCAGCCGACACGGGTCGTGTCCCATTTTCCATTTTTAGCCTTCTCTAGCAGTCACCACGGGTCGTGTCGAGATTCTCAATAGCTGTAGGCTCACCACGGCCAACCCGTGCCAACTGGCACGATCGTGCCCATTTTTTAGCCACTTCCAGTGTTCGCCACGGGCAACTCGTGCCAGCCGGCATGGGCCATGCCTGATCTCAGATTCCTTCAGTGTTTGCCACGAGCGGGCCATGCCAACCAGCATGTCCCATGCCATCTGAAACGACTAGTGCTGTCGCCCGCCATCAACCATAGCCCTCGACATGGGGGGAGGGGGTGTGTGTCTTAGGGCACGACCCATGTCGGGCACCTGGAATTCACTTATAAAAGCCAGATTCAGATCTGAATGAGGGGATATCGATTAGGTGTCGTCCAAGGGCCCCAAGAAGACTTCAGAGAGTGAATTCAAAGGGATTTTAATGTTTAATGCCTCAACGCCTAGAATTCAGATCGGAGAGCAATTAGAGACGATCCATTACATCGAGACTAAGCTTTTCTTCATCTTTTCTAAATTGTTTTGATTGTAACTTGTTTATATGATGATCTCTTGTTGTAACTCTGAATTCATGGAGTAGACTCTTGATTCTAGGATTAGGGAGTAACTCATTTGATATGTAGATATTACTTGTTTAATCTATAGAGTTTGAATTATTTCTTGTTCAATGATATGTGTGTTTATGGTCCGGATCTACTAATTGAATACAATCTTGATGCTAAAAGCACAAGATTCGTATCCCATGAGGATTTGGGGATGAACCGAAAGGAGAACCCAATCCTCCGACCTGTAGAAATCCGAGACGTGGAGAGTCGCCTACGAAAGTAGATTGGTATGTTAAGAGAAGTCATAGGCTGTCATAGATCTTAATGGATTAGTTCCAATTCATTGCCACATAGTAAGAGAAGGTAACTCGGGGGTTATGGGATCATGTGACAAGGATTTCTTTAGGGAAGCAATCCCTTAGCTCCTCTTCTCTAAAAATAGACGACGAATTGGAATTGATATGCCGGTGTAGTTCCAAAAGTTCACATCGGATACCATATGATAGTCTATCTACATAAACAATCATTAAGGATAGGAAACCAAACATAGATTGATTAAGTGTTCATAATCATTTAGGTGAAACCGAAGTCTTAGAATCGCTCTTCTCATCATTTTCTCTCGGATAACTCTCTTTTCTTCTTTCTCTAATCTAGCTCACACTCTCTCCTCACCTAATTTCTGATTTCTTCCCTTAGATCCTTTGCTCTTTCACAACCCAAATTTATGATTAGTCTAGACAATTACATTTATTTAGTATACTAGTACTTAACCATCATTTCCTGTGGATTCGATCTTTTATTACTTGACGACATACCATGCACTTGTGGTTTGCAACACATCAAGGCTCATGGGCACTACTTTGGATATCCACATGCCTTAGACAAAGCTAATAAAAGAATCAACAAGCCCAAACAAACTTAATACAAAACTTTGGTCTAACTGGTTTAGAATGAGGTGAGTTAGCTTCAACTAGTTTCACCTAGCTAGATGCACCACGTAGAATACTCTTTATCCAGCCTAGACATACACTTAATTAAGCTTCTCTAACGTACTAGTAGCTCAATCAACTTTGATAACAATTTATAGGATCAAATCGACGCTAGCGGGAGGTGAATAGCATATACAATTTTACGAGTTGATAGTTTATGAATTAAATAAGCAAACAATTAGAATATGCAATGGAAATAATATTAACAAGAATAAGCTAAGTTAAGTATGTGCTTGAACAATAATAATTAACTTAACTAAGTAGAACAAGTTTCTTTAACCAAATCTAAACATGTAAGATCAAACTTAATCAATATTTATAATACTTGACCTAATTAATATGATAAGACTCAAGTTAATAAAATATACATATTCTTTATAAACGATCTCCTTTCTAGAAAACTTCTGGAGGTGGAGAAACTCTTTAACAAGAATCTAGATTTAAGCACAAATAATAATGAAAAGTACGACAACACAAAAGTAATAGAAATTACCAGCCTAGATTGTCGGTTGATCTTTAAAGAGCATGAGTGTAGTGCGTTAGCATACAAACGAAAGAAGACAAGCACTTAGAAGAAGTATTCGAAGTAGTGAATGATGAAAAACAAGTTCCTCAAGCCTCCTTTTATAGATCTCAGTCGAACTTGACCTGCCACTCTTTCGGTCGGCTAGAAGCCTTTTCGGTTGTTTGGATTATGTTGACTCGACTATAAAATTGATCCACTTCGACGTTGGATCAGGATAGCTTCACGAACTCTGGTCTCTGAGACTCCCTCCAGGCGCCTTGAGCATGGTGAAATGCCTATCTTGACCATCGCTTCAAGATCGCTGGATCACACCTTCTCCGATCGCCTAGAAGCTGCTTTGGTTGCTCAGACACCGAGCTCGCTTGCACCTTGCTCTGGTCTCCTAGAAATTCTTGACTAGGTCAATCATAACTTATCTTCACCTAGTCGCCCAGACTCCATCTAGTCGTCTAGAACACCAAGTAGTTTCCTGCGATGTAGAGTTAGTGTACAAAAAGTACTAACACAAGTTGAAGGTTTCTAACAACACTTGTTGCTCAAAACTCAACTCACTTTGCTTGGTACCTCTAGGACTTTACCTTTACCAAGTGTTCAATTCCCAATTGACCCATCGAACTTCCATGATGCTCAACTCCTAGCTAACTCACTTGGACTTCCACTACCAAGTGCTTAACTCCCAACTAACCCACTGAGGCTTCCATTGCCAAGTGCTCAACTCCCAACTAATCCACCGAGACATTCATTGTCTAGTGCCCACCGGGTCTTTCACTACCTAGTGCCCTACTAGGACTTTCTACTATCATTGACTAGTACCCTATTAGGACTTTCCAAAAACTGATTAGTTTCCTATCAAGACTTACCATCTATCAAGTTTACCTGCACCGACACACTTGATACCCTTGTTAGACCACAAGACAATCGAACTTTAAACTTACTATACATCAAAACATGAGTTTGATGTAGTGCTCTCTACACCAACACACATTACCTCAATTTTACATGGTTGCTTTAGAACAATGTAAATGTAAATGAAATGACTTTATAAGAATGAATCTATGTTTTACTCACTTTGGATTGCTTCCTGAAGGTTTAGAATGCAGCAACACTCTTCCACGAACCTTCCAAGAACCGATCTAGAACCAATGGCTAGAAATCTCCACAAAACTCTATTTTATAGGGTTGTTGCTCGTGATTGAAATCCGCCTATCAGTCAACTACTTAATCCTTTACAATTGACTGTCCTGTTTCATTTTAATGTTGTTATGCAAAATGACTCCTTCTAGCTCAGCATCCAAGACATCAATCGACTGCATTGCATTTCACCAGTTGACTACTAGTCATTAGTCGATTGTCATAATCGACTCTGAAACCTCTGGTGATGTTTCACATATGAATAGTTGAATTCACTAGTCGACTATTCCATTAGTTGATTGGTAATCCTATAGTAGTCAATTAACCATACCACAAATTCTGAATTTATGATTTTGGATTCATTAGTTGACCGATATACCTATATTAGTCGATTATAAGACTTTTTATTTGATTTTGGGCTGGAAAAATATTATTGTTGAAAATATTGTTCATAGTAGTCAAGTATTGTAGTTGACTAATTCAGTAGTCGAGTGTTGTAGGCAACTAATATTGTTCATAGTGCTGAAAATATTGTTTCATACTGAATTTCCTTATGCCATGAGATTCTCATGTCTTTGGGACTTCTTCACATGACTAGTATAAGTCAACCTCGACTTACTAGGATTTCATCCTTGTCTAATATTGAGTTGACCTCAATCTACTAGGACTTCTCTAGCCTAAAGACTCCTCATCTCTAAGACACCTTCGACTGCTTGACATCATGTCAACCTTGACATATCAAGATTTCACCATTTCCAAACATCCAATCCTCCTTGACCTATTTAAACTTCCATTCATATGCCTAACATTCGACTTTCCATAACCTATTAGGACCATGTGCCCGACATCCGATCATCTATAACCTATCATGATTTTCCTTCTCATGCTTAACATCTGATTCTTTATGACTTGTTAGGATTTCACTCTTATGTCTAATATCCGATCCTTTATGAATTATTAGGACTTCCATCATTGCCAAATATTTAGTCAACTGTAATCCACTTGGATTTTATTATTGTCAACTCTTTATTAGACTTTCAACTGTTAAGTATCTGGTCAACTGTAATCTATTTGGACTTTTTCACTATCAAGTATCGGGTTAAACTTGACCTACTTGATGTTTCGCTCAATCATCAAACAAATTGATCAAAATTCAATTCACACTTGGTCAACCTTAACTTAGTGGATGATTGCACTAATAAAATCGACTTAAGAGGTGATTAACGTTGGGTGATTTCCCAGACTGGCCTAGGAGGTACTAGGATCAAGTGATGAGTAATCAAGTAGCTCAATGCACAAATTTACATGAGAGAGTTCTAGTGGCATGTGCTTAATTTGTTGTTTGTGGTGGCTTACTATTGTAGTTGGTACTAAGGAACTTGATAATGGTATTGATCTAGGATGTCATAAAGTAGGAATACATTTTAAATTATATTATATCACTTGTTAATGTGTGAAATTTCTTTATTATTATTTTTGTTGTTCATGACACAGGTATTTTGTTACTAACAATTATATCGAGTTTGTGAATTTTGCAAGATGTCACATTAATGTTTTTACCGTGCATAAATGGAAATGTGAACATTGTGTGAGATTAGAGACAAAAAATAAAATGGTGCAATAAATTTGACAAAATTTTATTTTAAATATTCTCAGGCACAAAATCATGATTTGATGTTAAAAATGGTCAGAATGATGGTAGTAGATAGCAACAATGAAGAATGCTTCTCTATAGTGTTCTCTTTCTCAATAATGCAGCTTGACACTCTAAAATGGAGATGAGATAGTAGTCATTAATGATGTTGAATGAAAGGAAGAAAATAAGACAGAGGATAATGACATTATAGTTTAGGGCACTTTGTGAAGATCAAGATGAGAGTGTTTTTTCCTCTTCTTTTCTGTAAAAAAAAAAAAAAAATTGAAATCAATCACTCTGATAATTTTCTTATGATTGTTCCATATTATTGAAAAAAATAAATCAATCTCTTTATGATTGTTCCATATTATTAAGAGAAAATAAATCAAAAAAAATTATCACATTAGAGGATATTTTTGTCGACTTTATTAAGAATCGATCCTTACTTAATTTTATAAATTTATTACGTGGTAACCAATTTAATTATGTCTTGAGATTACGTTAGTGAAAGTTAAGTGAGAGTATTTTGGATTTTATTCATTAAGTACTTAATTTGAAAATGAGATTATGATTGGACTCTTTCAAAAATCTCCCCATAGAAAATGGATTGATGTGCCAACATGTTCCACATAAAGAAAGAAGTGATAAAACAAGAAGAAAAAAACATTGATTAGACTTATCAAAATTGTCATGATTGCATTGATTTTTGATCTTGACCATGCTTCATTGTGGTTGACGGTTTCCAACATACGTTGAATCAAATTTGTTCAATAATCAGTTCAAAGTTTTCCGCCACTCAGGTCAATTATATTAAATTAAATAATTTTAAAATTTAGAATTAAATCTTAATTAATAATTAATTTTTTATTTTTTTATATATTAATCATTATTCAAATTAATAAATTAATCTCTATAATTTATTTCTTTCATTTTAATTTTAAAATGAATTGACAAAATTAATATAAATAAACGTTTCATTTTTTATCATTATTAAATTAAATAATTTTAATCAAATTTATAAAATCTTCTCTGACAATTAAAAATTGGTCTTCGGTTCGTAATAATCATTGGAGGTTTGAAAAATTAGGGGCAGGATGGAGTGGAGGCAAAAAAAAAAAAGAAAAAAAAATGCCTCGAGTCTTCTGTGTGAAGTTAATCTGATAATTATTACGAACAGAAGAAATAAAATAGAACAATTGAGATTAATCATGGCGCAAGAGGAATATAATGATCAAATCGTACCTTTGCCTCTCTGATTTTAATTAAAGAAAATTGTTTTTTAAAAGGGCATGTGAATAAATAAAAGGTTGAGAAAGGGAAATAGCGGTGGTACCTTCTCCTTCACCAACCATCCTTTCTGCTCCATTGGTTCACAAGAATAATTGAGATTGAATCTGCTGTCGGTTCAATTTTTAAAAAGAAAAAAGAAAAAAGAAAAAAGAAAAAAAAACAGAGCTAAATGACTGAATTTCATTAGTTCATACACATCATTAATTATATAAACTTGATGGATGTGCACACTGATTAATCCTTTATGGATGCTAATTATAACATCCACACACATCGTTTTTTGCCTAACTCCAACTCTATCCCTTGCAAATCAAACCAAATCAAATCATGTTGTGGATGCCACTTTTGTGATGGAGCCAAGCTTTTCCTGTTCACATTTTCTTGAAGAAAGGGATTCATCTAGCAATTAATTATTGCTTTAGCAAGTTAGTCTTACTCATTGCTTATCCCTCTAGTTTGGTGGGAGCGTCTAAAATTATAAATATATAAAAGTTCCTCACCAAACAAACTTCAATTTTTTTTAGTTCATTTTTTTACTCATTTTAAATAAGAAAATAAATTTATGATTGATGTCTATCTTCTTTGTGGAAAATGTGACGAATCTAAGATTTTTTTATTTGATGAAAAATTACTATTTAATGTTTTTAGAAAAAATTCTAAAAAATAAGAAGATTAATAAAAGAACATGAAGTAGGTAGAATTTTAAAGCAAATGTCTTGTATCATGGACCTGTTCTCCTATTTTCTATATTTTGATTTCTATCTCCTTGACTATAGTTAAGATTGATTAGATGCTAGATAAAAAAAATCTTAATAAATTGAGATTGATCGGATTTTAGGTAATAGCAAGATTCTGATAGGACAAGGTTGACTATATACTAGACAAAAAAAATCCCGATGAATTAAGATTGACTGGATGCTATGCAAAAGAAGTCTTGATAGGTTGAAGTCAACTATATACTAGGCAAAGTGAGAATTCAGTCTTGACAATGCTGAAACAGAGGTATCAGTCGACTGTTGAATTACTAATCGATTGATAAGTCCCTAAACTATGAATTCAAGATTTGAGGGAGTTTAAGGGGGTTTGTGGTGTGATCAATCGATTAATGTATTTGATTAATAAATTCATTCATCAGTCGAGTGGGGAACTCAATGGATGATGATGTTGGAGCAAATAGAGAGTTTCAGAATCGATCGAGGAACTCAACTATTGACACAACAGTCGATTGATAGTGATATAGCAATCGACTGTTGTCCTCAATGTTGAGTTGGAAGAAATCGTTGGGTAGAACAACGTCAAATTTTGACTAGAGGAATCGATTGATGGGAGTTAGTGTTGGGATCAAATGCGCTAGAGGAGGTGAATAACATTCATTCATCTTTTTTTTTTGTCGTTCTTGTTTATAGATTAGTATGCAATGAAATATATAAAAATTAAGTACAAGAACATAAATATACACTAGATTTACATGGTTTGACAACCCCCCATGGTCCCTACTTCATGGCTATGCCTCGAATGCGAGGAGAAAGTCTTTCTCCTTTCCGAACACCTTTAGGAGATGGAGAAACTTCTTTCGATTAAAAAAATATAAGCATAATTAATCAAATACAAAAGCTAATAAAGACAAACACACAGTTACTAAAATGTAGATCGATGCTAGAAGTCCTAAATGCATAACACTCATTCTGGAAATTCCTGGATCACACGAACAACTTAGATTTCGAGAGTACAAAATGATAATCTAAATTTTATTATGTTGAACCTTGAGCCCTTGCCCTTATTTTATAGCCTTCTACCGTGGCACCTTTTTGGTGGCTTGAAAGCCTTCCAATTGCCGTGAATAAGCTGACTCAGCTTTTGATCTCATCCACACATAAATCAAATCTCGATGACCTAGCATTTCCAGCCACCTAAACCATATTTAGTTGGCTGGAAGCTCAGTCAACTTTGATCCTATGCCTGTTTCATTTGAATTGGCTTAATCCAGTCTTTTGGACTCCCGATCGCTCAGACCATTGGGTCGTTCGGACTACTTCTAGTCACCTGGAGCCTTTGAGTATGTGTCGTCAACTCCAACTTCATGCAACACAAGATTAGTCCACAAACAATATACAATTTATGTTAAACCTAGTATTGGCCTACTTGACTTACTAAGCTTGTCTGATACTTAGTCTACCTGACTTACCAGGACTTCTCACTGGCTTAGAGTTCACTTCTCCAAAACTCCCTACTTACTTGGAGTTCACTCCTCCAATACTTCTCACTACCTAAGATTTTCCTTTGCTAAGTATTTGACTCCCTTGACCTATTTAGACTTTTTTTTCTTGCTTAACATTTGATTCTCTCAACCTGTTTGGACTTCCACTTGCCTAGGTTCCCCTTGACTATCTCACCTTGTCTAGGTCACCCTTGACTTATCAAGACTTCTCACTTTGCCTAGGTCAATCTTGACCAAATTGCTTGGTCAACTTGGTTAGACTCAAACATATTATCAAATATCCAAACCCTGAAAGTTGATTGTACTAATAATATCTCCATTTTTTATATTTGACAATATGTTTAAGTTAGGTTAATCACCTAACCTAACTTCTCAGGTCTTATGCCAAATCAAAATCAAAGAACAAAAGTTTCTAACTTAAACCCTTCTTCTCTCCCTATGACATACATCAAAAAATAAGGTTATCTACCTTTTTTTTAAACTAAAACTCTAAGGATCTCTTTAGTTGTTGCGCTAACAATCTTGGGTTTTAAATTTTCAATCCTCCTTTCTACCTTATTAAAAGCCATAATTTTTAAAGAAATCCCTCCTTTTTCAAAATATATTGAAAATATTTTTAAAATAATTTTTCAAAATAATATTCAAAAACATTTTTTTAAAAAAAAGTAATTTTCAAAATATTTATTTAGAAAATAATTTCTCCCTTTCAAAATAATGAGAGCATTTCTAAATTTTTGAATATATAGACATTTTTCAAAAGATTTTTAAAGAGGTATTTGTTGGTGCAATCAGCCTCCGGGGTTTTAATGTTTAACAATATACCAATATCTGGTTAGGTATGACTAAGGGTTATCCAAACAAGAAGTGAGAAGTCTAGTCAGGTCAAGGTTGACCATATGACTAGCAAAGAGAAGTTTAGTCATATCAAAGGTTAACCGGATGACTAGCAAGAGAAGTCTAGTCAGGTCAAAGGTTGACTGCATGTTTAGCAAGGCCAAGTCTAGTCAGGTCTATTAGGACATGTGTGAGCTAGAGGGTACCACATGCACAACTCCGAATTTTTTTTGGTATCCGCCTCTTAGGTGACTAATCCAAGGCCCTACTCCTAGTGATCTCTCTCTACTATGAAATCCTCCTTCTCAAAAACCTTTCGAAGGTGGATAAACCTCTTACAACCCTCGATTATAAGAATACAACAAGAACCGAGAATGCAAAGATAAATGAAATCGAAAATGACTTTACAATCAAAACCTTGCTTTGTTTGATCTCTTATTGCATGGAAATGCCTCTTGGTGGTTGTAAATGTAACAAGTCTTTGCTCTAAAAACTCCAAGAATTGGCGCCTTCAAATCTCCACGAAACTCCCTTTTCTAGGGTTGCAATTGGGATGAAATATGCCTACTAATCGATTGACCTTACTCATAAATCAATTGCCACATTGGATCCCACCATTCAAATCTACAGAACGACTATTTTTTGTTTGACCAATTGATTACACCAATTGAATGTAAGCCTCCAATTGATTGCACCAATCAATTCCGAAGCCTTCTATTCGCACGAAATAAGCTTCCAATTGATTGCCCTCCAATTGATTGCACCAATTGATTTCGAAGCATTATGTTAGCCTAAAATAAGCTATCAATCGATTGCCTTCAATCAATTGATCAAGCAGCAAACTCGAAATTTTAGGTTTAGGGTTTGTCAATCGATTGGTGATGCTCACCAATCGATTGCTAATCCTAATTTCTGCATTTTCAAGGTTGAACTCACGTCTTGCTTGGTATATGATTGACCTCATCCTACCAGGACTTTCTCTTCCCAACATTTGGTCATCTATGACCTGTTGGGACTTCCAGTTGCTTAGTGTCCGGTCAACCGTGACACACTTAAACTTTTTGTCTCATGTCAAGTGTCCGATTCTCCATATTGGACTTAACTTAGTTCTTAACTAGGTTTGTCTAGTTTTCAACCAAGTCTTCCACCACCTAGACTAGCTAGGACTTTCATTGCATAGTTCCCAACTAGGTCTTCCACTGTCTAGCCCTGCTAGGACTTCCATTGCTTAGTTCCCAACCAAGACTTCCCCACTCGTGCCAAGTGTCTGGTCCTCTATGACCCACTTGGACTTTTCTCTTGTCAACTCTTGTTGGACTTCCGATCACCAAATGTCTGATTCTCCATGATCCACTTGGATTTTTCTCTGACCAACTTCTCGTTGGACTTCCGACATGGTCAAGTATCCGGTAAACATTGATCTACTTGACATCTTCTCACCGTCAAGTATTTGGTCAATCTTTACCTACTTGATATCTTACTAATATATTGATCAAACATCAAAACTCAAACTTGAATTAACCTAAGCTTTGTCAATCTGGTCAACCTTGACCTGAGGTCGATTGCACCAACAAGGTCAAGAGTGACTGGATGAATAGCAAGGGAAAGGCTTAGCAAGTTAGTAGTGAAAACTAGATATTAGGCAAAAGTTTAGTCAGGTCAAGGGTGATCTGATGACTAGAAAGGGAAAGATCTAGACGATTAGTTAGAACTAGATGTCAGGCAAAAGTCCAGGCAGGTCAAGATGACCGGATGTCTGGCAAGGATGAGTAGTTTACCAAGTGACTAGCAAGTTTAAGTAGGTCAAGGTAACCAGATGCTTGGCAAAGGGAAACCCTAGGGAAGTGATCTCTAGGTATAAGTTTTGGAGGAGTGAACTCTAAACAAAAGGAAAGCCTTGTAGGTTAGGTAGACTTACAAAATTAGGCTAGGTTGCTTGTTTGTATTTGTATGCTTGTCTTGAAGGAACCTGGAGCTAGAAGAAAGATTGGGTGAGCAGACAGAAGCAAACCAGACGCAGCCAGATCAAATCTGGAGTGAACTAAACTTGATTCCAAGCAACCTGGATTGCTGCAGGCGTCCTGAACTAGTCCGATCGTCTCGGACTGGTTCGGGAGCCCTAGCGGTCTGGGCGTCTTGGACTGGTCTAAACACCCTAGCAGTACGGGCGACGAGAAAAGATTCCAAACATTCATACTAGGATATGATTGAGTCGGATAAGCCAGGACTAATTTGGATCAGATAAATGCATTGATAAGGGCGCCCGG
>JBBUKS010000100.1:13404530-13418781 GCA_038050645.1 Hedychium gardnerianum
GAATGAGAATGGAAGGAGGGCTTATGAGGTGGAGAAGAGGGAGGAGGAAGGGAGAAAAAGAGGGGGAGAGGGTAGGCAGCATGACCGTGTGTTGAGTTACACGATCGTGCCCTAGGGTTTTAATAACCCTAGGGCCACCACATGGTCATGTTTAAAAACATGGCCCGGGGTTGAGTTCTTCTTATTTTCCCTGCACGGTCGTGTGTGAAAAACACAGTTGTGTGCTGGTTTTTTTTAAGAAGGAGAAGAGAAGAGGAGACAAGCCATGGTCGTGTTTGATAAACATGGCCCGTGACTGACCAGGGGCACGACCATGCCTGTGAGGCATGACCCGCTCTTGAGAAGTTTCTGCCTTAGAAGCATGACCGTGCTTTTTGGGCATGGTCTGGGCCTGAATTCTTGAAGCAGGAGAAGCACGACCATGCCTCCTGGCATGACCTGAACTTGAGAAGTTTTTGGATGAGTGGCATGGTCATGCCTTAGGGGCACGACTTTCCTTTGACTCCTACTAATGGGGGGCTTGACCGTGTGTTGATAGACACGGCCGTGTGGGGAAAAACACCCCTGGGTCCTGCTATTTATTTTGAGGCCCTTCCTTTGGATTTTTCAGCTTGTTTTCCCTCTATTAGCCCTCCACGCTCGTGGAAAATTTCTTGGCCAACTTGTGTGGGCCTTTAGACCTACAAAATAAAAAATATACACAAAGATATTAACAAAGATAAAAAATGAAAAATGAAGAAACAAAAACTATATCTAAAGTAAATTCTTGGGGTGCCTCCCAAGAAGCGCTTATTTTAGATCATTAGCTTGACCCCTGATTTGGCTCTTCTGGGAGGCGGGGTTCAGAAAGATAGAGTCTTTCATCTTCCTCAATTTGCATTCTCGAGAAATATCTCTTCAACCACTGCCCATTTACCTTGCAAGATCCCGATTCCTTGTTCCAAATATCAATCACTCCATAAGGGTATACCTTTTGGATTCTATAAGGTCCTGTCTATCGTGATTTTAACTTCCCAGGAAAAAGTCTCAATCTTGAATTAAACAGCAAGACAATATCCCCTTCTTGGAAATCTCGCAGTGTAATGTGTATATCATGCCACTTCTTGGTTCTTTCCTTATAAGATTTAGCGTGTTCATAGGCATCCATTCTTAGCTCATCCAGTTCATTCATTTACAGTTATCTTTTCTCTCCTACCAACTTCAAATCAAAGTTGAGTTTTTATATTGCCCAATATGTTTTATGTTGCAACTACACCAGAAGGTGGTAGGGTTTCTCATAGACTAACTGAAATGGTGTCATTCCAATTAGAGTCATGTAGGCGGTTTGATAGGCCCATAAAGCATCATCTAATTTTAGATACCAATCTTTCCTAGTAGTAGATTTCGTCTTCTCAAATATGCTTTTGATCTCTCTGTTTGAAATTTTTACTTGCCCACTTATCTACGGATGATATAGCGTTGCAATCTTGTGGTTCACCCCATATTTCTTAATTAGGGTTTCAAATTATTTTTCAATGAAATGGGATCCTTCGTTACTTATGACTGCTCTGGGCACCCCAAATCGGGGGAAGATTATCTTTTTGAACATCTTGATAATTGTCCTAGCATCACATGTAGGGGAATCTATTGCCTCCACCTATTTAGACATAGTCTACTACAACTAGGATGTAGTTATTTTCATATGACCAAGGAAACGGTCCCATGAAGTCTATTCCCCAAACATCAAATAGCTCGAATTTAAGAATATAGTTTAAAGGCATCTTATGTCGCTTAGTGATATTACCTATTTTCTGACAGCAATCACAAGATAGAATATATTCTTGGGCATCTTTAAACAGATGGGGCCAAAAAAATCTAGCATGCAGAATTTTGATTGTCATTTTTAAAGCTCCTATGTGTCCACCATAAGCTGAGGAATGACACTAATATAGAATTTCCTTTGTATCTTCCTTAGGCACACATCTTTGGTAGATTGTATCGCTACATTTCTTGTAGAGGAGGGGTTCATCCCATACATAGTGCTTGACATCAGTGAAGATTTTTTTTTTTGCTGGCCAGTAAGATTTAATGGAAGTACTCTACTGACAAGATAGTTTGTAATATTGGCATACCATGACACATTAATGCTAGGGAGGGATAAGAAATGCTCATCTGGAAAACAATTGTTAATGGGTAAATTGTCCCCAAATTTTCCTTCCCTATCTTAATATATCTTAGACAAATGGTATGCTACCACATTTCTTGCACCTTTCTTGTCTTTGATCTCTAAATCAAATTCTTGATGGAGCAGTATCCATTTGATGAGTCATGGTTTAACGTCTTTCTTGCTAAGCAGGTATCGTATGGTTGCATGATCTATATAGACTATCACCTTTGACCCTACAAATATGATCTGAATTTATCGAATGCAAAGATGACTGCCAATAATTCTTTTTCAGTAATGACATAGTTTATCTGGGCATCATCCAAAGTCTTGCTGGCATAGTGAGATAACATACAATTTTTTATCCTTTCTTTGTCACAATACTGCCCCTACAGCGAAGTCATTAGCATCACACATGATCTCAAAGGGAAGTACCCAATCTGGTGCTTGGATTATGGGAGTGGTTATGAGGGCACTTTTGATCTTACTGAAGGCCTCTAAGCAATTGTTGTTAAAACAAAATATTACATTTTTTAGCAGTAGGTTAGTCAATGGTTTAGAAATTTTGGAGAAGTCTTTTATAAAACGTCAGTAGAGCCCTGCATGACCTAGGAAGCTTCTTATACCCTTCACATTGATTGGTGATGAAAGTTTCTCAATTGCTTCTACCTTTGCCTTGTCAACTTTAATCCCTCATTTAGAAATTTCATGTCCCAAAACAATACCTTCGTTGACCATAAAGTGACACTTTTCCCAGTTCAGGACTAAGTTTACCTCTTCTCATCTTCGTAGGACTCTTGAAAGATTTGATAGGCATGTGTCAAAGACGGCCCCATACATCGAAAAATCATCCATAAAGACTTCCATTATGTCTTCTATCAAGTTCGAGAAGATGGCCATCATACATCTCTGAAAGGTAGCAGGAGCATTACATAAACCAAAGGGCATTCGTCTATAAGCGAAAGTTTCATATGGGAATGTGAAAGTAGTCTTCTCCTGATCTTGAGGTTGTATAGAGATTTGATAAAACCCTGAATACCCATCCAAGTAGCATAAATATGAGTTCTTGGCCAATCTTTCAAGCATTTGATCGATGAAGGGAAGAGGAAAATGATCATTTTTAGTCTCTTTGTTCAACTTTCGATAATCAATACACATTCTCCACTCGGTAACTGTTCTAGTTGGGATAAACTCATTATTTTCAATGTTAACCACTGTCATCCCTCCTTTCTTTGGAACTACATGCACTGGACTTACCCACGGACTATCCGAGATGGGTAAATTATCCCCGCATCCAATAATTTAAGCACTTCTTTCCTAACTACCTCTTTCATTTTAGGATTTAGCCTTCTCTGATGTTCGACTGAGCATTTATGGCCATCTTGAAGCAGAATTATATGCATGCACAAAGCAAGGCTAATTTCTTTGATGTTATCAATAGTATATCCAATTACCTTCTTATTCAAACTCAGCTCTCTAATTAATTTTCTTATCTCCGCTTCATTTAGGTTTGCATTGACAATCATTGGAAATGTAGAATTTGGCCTAAAAAATTTATATCTAAGATTAGAGGGTACAGTCTTGAGTTCTACCTAAGGTGGCCTAATTTTGAGCATAATTGAGATATGTTCCAACGCCTTTATCTGCTCATATTCTGGAGTTACGCCATGAAATTCATCTAATCTTTGTTTAATTTCTTCAAATTCATCATTTTCAAATCTTGTCTTTCCATAAATTAAGTCTGCGGTCTTCTAGAGCATGCTGGAGCACTTTTTCAAGAACATCTCCTTCTTTCCCTAAAGCTTCTGCGCAATTTCCATCGGAATACATCTCAGTTGAAGTAGTCGATCCATTTATCATTTGGTTCAGGGATCTGCTACACCAAGATGGTAAGTTCTCCACTATGTCATCCTATTGTTCCAAGTTTTGATATGACTCCTTGTTTTGTACCTCTGGAATTTTCAGTGAGGGAGTCATCAAATTTTCTCCTGACTATTCATTAATGTTTGTTACCACCCTGTCAATTAGATCATGTGCTTCCTTCAGACTTTTGTTCATAAGGGAGCCTCCTACAACTAAATCCAACTGAGTCTTATTTAGGGATAACAACCCAATATAGAATATATGGATGATCAACCATTCTTCAATTCCATGATGTGGACATTGCTAAAGTAGGGTCAAGTATCTGTCCCATTCTTGGCATAATGACTCTTCATCTTCTTGCTCAAAGTTCAAAATTTGATTCCTCAGTTCGATTGTCTTTCTTGGGGGAAAATACTTGTTCTAAAATTTTCGCTCAATTTCTTCCCAAGTGGTGATACTTTTAGGTGGCAGAGTGTTTAACCAAATTCTGGCTGTCTTTAAGGCTGAAGGGAAGGGCCAATAGAAAAATAGCATTTGTGGAAACCCCTTTATATTTTAATGTACTGCAATATTTATAGAATTCTATGAGATGTAGATAAGAATTTCAGCTTCTTACCTACTAAACTGAACCTCTTGAATTTTGAAAATAAATGTTGGATTCATCATAAAATTACGAGCCTAAATTTGTGGAGGTATAATATGACTCAATTCTCTTGTAGATTTTGGAGTTGCATATTCTTTCAAAGGCCCGTGTACCATTATGAAAGATTTGATATGAAGAGAAAGAAAGAATATAGAGCATGAAAGCAAGAAAAAAAATGAAATGTATTTGGATTATGTATGTGTGTAAAATGAAATTGCAATATTTTTGGATTACGTATGTATGTAAAATGAAATTGCAATATTTTTGAAGTTTGTATGTATAAACAAAAAAAATACTATTTATAAGTAAATAAAATGCAAATTTTTATTAACAAAAAGAAAAATGGTCTAGGATAACTAAATCACTAATGTTAATCTCAATAGTCTCTGGCAACGACGCTAAGAACTTGTTACGAAACTGTAAATGCACGGTTACGTCATCAGTAATACAAAAGATATCGATCCCATAGGGACTGTGGATTAATGCACTAGTGAGTTCGTGAAGTAAACATCTAGACTAATCAAATTATGTGAAAGCTTGTAAACTTAAGTGAGGGAGAAAGAGAGAGAGTGTGTGTGGGATATCAAGGTCCAAGAAGAGAGGAAAGAGAGTTGTGAAGATTGGTTTAGGAAGAGATTCTAGGTTTTCGGTTTCACTATGATGCTAGATAATGTCCCTATAATATATTCATCTCCTTATTCTCCATACTTACTCCTATGTAGCTAGGGTTAGTTCCTATGTCAAGGTCTTGTAACTCTGAAAGTGGGTAAGTGTCGATGCCCTTTGTCACTAAGGACATAATAGTTCGATTGAATAAGAATCCTTTGTCACTAAGAATCTCCCGAGAAACCTTAACATAGAAGCAAATCCCCTAAATCTACATGTATTACTCACATACATATTTTGTCAAATATGTATAAGACACAACACATATAGCATAAGAGGTAAACATGTCATAGAAATAGGAAATTGGCATATTCATAGTTCGTACATCATCAATCACATCATAGTTGCTCCCTAACCCTAGAATGCGAAAGATCTACTCTATGAACAAGGAGAGAAAGCACAAAGACAAGAATTGAAGTATTCTAGCCCTAATCTAGATAGAAGAGGGAAGAGATGCTTAGCTGGATGTCTCCTTGATTTTTGAGAGCTCTCTCCTTTCTTGGATGATGGATGGAACAGAGAAAATTGCCTTGTATCATCAATGAAATCTCTAAAAATGAAGTGATCTATGGACCTTGTGTTTTCTCTAGAAGGGAAGAATCCCCCCCCCCCCCCCGCCCCTTGAGAAAGGGAAAAAATTAGCTTTTATAGGCAGGTGGCATGACCCCTGCTTTTATGGCGCACGATCGTGCCTAAGAGGCACGGCTTGGTGTTGAGGCACGGATGACTGGAGGCATGGCCATGCCTAGGAGGCATGACCAAATGTTGAGAAGGCATGACAGGCTAGACACAGTCATGCTTTTTAGGCACGACCCCTATCTAGGGTTTCCCAGGAAAATCACACGACCGTGCCTGGTAGGCACGGCTTGAGCCTTGGTTCCTACTATGGTTGAGGCACGACCGTGCCTAGGAGGCATGACCAATGCTCTGGCTTTGCTTGGGTTGAGGCATGGTCATGCCTGGGAGGCACGACTAGTGCCTTGGCCCTGGCTGAATTCTTCCTGCCCTACTTTTCACTTTGCTTTTCGTTCCGCTTTTACTTTAAGCTCCATTTTTGCTCCGAAACGTATCCTATCAATGAAAATAAAGAAAAAGCATATTTTTGAACATTATGGAGTAAAAAATATGATAACATAATAAAATGAGGTGCGATAATGTAGATCATATCAATGAAATGTAAGTAAATGTGCAATATAAAGTGTCTAAAAATATATATAATCTATGCACATCAAAATTAGACATGAAACAGAGCAAAAACTGAGTCTGGAGCCTCTAACAGCCTCCTACACGGTTGTGCTTATGACTCTAGAGTCTCCGAAAGCCTCCGACACGATCGTGCCTAAAAGGCATGATAATGCTTTTTACTCCAAAACCTCCTATAGTCAAAAACATGGACATACCTTTTAGGCACGACCATCCTTTTTACCCCAAAATCAAAATAGCACGGTCGTGCCTTTAGGCACGACCGTGTCTTTTTGTCCTAAGGCGGCCCGGTTCAACAAACCAAACTTTGAATGAGCATAACTTTAAGCTCAGTTAGAGCCATAGAGCCCACAACCTATCAAATTGAAGATAATTGCTAGATTTACAAGTTTGGTGTAGGGTGAAACCAAAGAAAACTAAGTATAAAGGCCAAAATCCTTATTTCGGATGAGCCTTGACACTCCAACAAATTGAACCATCTTGGGAGACTATAAAAGAACCCATGGGGTTATTATTTGGGGTATCTGGGATTTGAAATCCATACCCTTCCTGGGAAAATGGTTCTCCCCTTGAGGCGAAACCCTAGACCAGCCATCCAAGGAGCCGTAATAATCCGTCCACCATCAGATCTTAGAAACTCTTCCAATAACACCGAAAATTCCTGGATAAACATTCTCTTCTCTTTATTTCATGTTTTGAGTTGTAGAATTCTATCTCTATGTCTCTTGGTTGTATTTCCTTCTCCATGGAGTATTTCTCTTGATTCTAGGACTAGGAAGTAGCTACGATGTAATTGTTGACATTTGTCTTAAATATTTATTTCTTTCTCTATTGAATGACATGTTTATTTCTTGTTCCTATTTTGTTATGTTATTTGTGAATTCTGAAGGACATAAGAAATTAGTCACTTGTAAAGGGGATAATCTAGATATACCGTGGAGGCCTAGTGATAGGGGTAATCCTGCGAAGCAGATATTTTAGCATGATTCCCTTGAAGGTAGACTAAATTCCCATGAAGGGAAAACTATCTTAGGGCATAATGGATTTGCCCCAATTTGATGTCATAGAGTATAGTTGATTGTCTAGATGAACCGTGGAGTCCTAATGACAGGGGCAATCTTGCAAAGAGGACTTCTAGCACTATCATCTGACTACGATGCATCAAATTTTGGTAGATACTCCGGTATAATTCTCTTAATTTTGTATTGATAATTTGGATAGGATACCCTACATGTGAATGAACATATAGTTAGGAAAGTAACAATAGTTAGGATGTCAACAACCATCGTAGCGAAATTGAAATCCTAGAACCATTTCCCCCAATTCAGACTTCTCTCTAAACAACTCCATTGTTCTCAACCCTCTCTCTCAATTACTCTCAGTCTCACTCTCTTCCTCTCTTGCTCTTGTGAACTCAACCAATTTCGGTTGCCTAGATAACTATATTTACAAACTCAATTAGTATTTAATCAATAGTCCTCTTGGGATTAATAATTTTATTACTTGACGACAACCTTGCACTTGCAGAAATCGTACAACATTCGGTTGACCGAAAAAGGTTCGGTCAACCGGTTGGAAAGTTTATAAAAGTAGGGTCGAGATCCAAGGTAGTCAATCAATTTTCTCTCATCATTCTCTACTACTCAATTCGTGAAGTGTTGCTACTGTTACGTCAAGAGACTCTCTGACAACCTACGCCTATGTTCTATTCTTTGTTTTTGACAACTTTATTATATTTGCATTTCATTATAAGAGATAGTACCATGTTATTATCCTCTTTCTCTTCTGTATCAAGTTTTCCTCCTTCGAAAATTTTCCGGAGAGGAGAGCATTAGTGGATTGCCCCCCTCAACATGGTCCAAGGGATCATGGGACTTAAAGTAGTAGTTGCTGGACTACGAACCAAGTAAACCGCTCAAGTCCTTCTTATCTTGTTTTTAGTTTTCCACTACATATCTCTATCTCTATTTGTGTTTATATGAATGAAAAGAAGTTTTACAAATGAGCGATATTCATCCCCGCCCCTCTATCGTGTTTTCTGGTCCTACACCCACAACCTATCGAACTGAAGCTCTTTCTGTGATCTACAGTTTCATATAGGGTAGAGTCCATAACAGCCTAGTTTTAGGCCCCAAAATATTATTTTCATGGGCATGTGGCGGTGCTTGATATTTTTATAGAGATTTTGTATCCAAGGAAAGTGCCCCCAATTCATTCGGAAAGTTTGCTAGTTTTACTATCCTTGGAGGCTATAAAAGAACCAAGGGGGCACTTGTTTAGGGCATCAAGGGTTCAAGGGGTTCTTCCCTCCCTAGGAGGAGTACTCAAAGTTTTCGTCCACCCTAGGAGCTTGGAGTTCGAGTTCTTCCGAAGATGCTAGCGACATCGAGACTAAGCTTCCTCTTCTTTTTTCCTCTTTGTTTTGGATTGTAGGATGTCTTCTTCTTCGTCTCTTGGTTGTAACTCCATCTCCATGGAGTAATACTTTAGATTCTAGGACAAGGGAGTAGCCTGATGTATTATTGACATTCAATTTCTATGTCTATTTATCTTTCTTTATCGCATGATATGTTTATTCTATGATCTAGCTTTATTGTTGATACACGACTATTACACTAACTGTGAATCTTCGTATCTCATGGATGCAGGGAAGGACGAAAGGTGAACCCAAATCTCCAACTCATAAAGACCGAGAAGTGAGGGGTTGGTCACGAATGTAGGTCAAAACCTCACGAGGGCACCATTGGCTATCACAGAGCTTAATAGGTTTGTCCCGATTTGGGATCACAAAGTAAGGGATAGTACCTAGAGGATCGTGGGGCATCATGACAAAACCCTATGAGAAAGTGATTGCTTTAGTAAGGTTACCTTAAAAGTAGGCATCGCGTTTGGGTAGGCACACCGGTATAATTTCAAAAGTCTGTATCAGTATCTCGAGATAGACCACCTACATGCAAACAAACATTGAAGTAGGAAAGTAAATAATACTTAGGATGTCAATAGTCATCGTGGTGAAATCGAAATCCTAGAATCATTTCCCCAAATTCGGATTTCCTCTTCAACTTCTTGCCCATTCTTAACTCATTTTCTTTCTTTCTTGATTCTTGGAATTGTATTGTCTAGATAACCTGCTTCGCAATTTTGATTGGTACTCAGTTTTACAGTCCCTGTGGGATTAATCTTTTTATTACTTGATGGCAGTCGCACACTTGCAATTTTCGCTCATCACTACCCATGGCCCATGCCACAACCATGTACGATATTTGGAGGCATAACATGCATCGGAGCAACAACGGAGAATCCAACCTTAACACGGGGAAGTCATGCCAGTCGGCATGGCCATGCTAGCCGTTGTTCCCTTCAAAGTTGTGATTAGGGAGTCACAATGCCAGGTCGTGTTATCCAACACAATTGTGCCATGCTAAGGCAATTTCTCCCTAAATTAACAAAATCCATTAAAGATCATGCCACCATCCAAAGTTATAAAAGGAACCAAGAAGCTCTAGCCAAAGGACATTCAAGAATATGGGGGCTTGTGATAGAAACCTCCTTAAGAGAGACTTCTTGTGAAGAAGTCGAGATTGTGACACTGCCGAGGACACTATCGAGTTCTTTCTAAACTCAATTCTTATTTTGCATCGTAGAATTGTTGGGGAGGCTAATGCGGATGCGTGCAATTGACATGTTTCCAAAACAATGCGTAGTGAAAATAAACATAATAAATCCTAATTTATTACAACACACACATCCATGCATGCAAGATACAACATGTGCAGACATAACCGCAAATTAAAAGTTTATAAAAACTAAATAAAACCTTTTAATCTAGTTATACATGCGAGTTCATTTTCGAACTTTGTAGATAACGTTTGCTAGCCTCTTCTAAAATCAACAAAGTGACATTATCAAACCTCGCCTCTATTTGTATCCACGCCGAGTATCTTCAAGATGACTTCACTAAGTCCGAGCCAAGTCTCCGCTTTGGTACTAGCCGAAGTGGGGAGACAAAATGATCCGAAAGAGGGATTTTGCTCGACTTGGTGCTCGGTGGCTCAAAGTAATCCGGTGTTGGCAATGAATCAATATCAATGTCGAACAATCGGTGGCGCTGATGAATCAGTGTCGACAAGAGAAGGGAGAAGAGGGGAGAGAAGAGAGGAGGGTTTTGGAAAACCTAACTCTAAGGTTTAACCAAAACTCATTGGCTTAATTCTCTCCCTATAGGAGAGTATCTATAATCTCTTCTCTATGACTTGGGGAAATAAGTCATCTCCGCCTTAACCAAAAACTTAACCCATTAAGCTCTTGGTTTGGTTCAAGACTAAACCACTTGATTCAATAATCAAACCAAACCAATTTGGTTCATTAATAAACCAAAGAATGTCCATTACTTCTTTTAAAATAAGTTTCAAAAGAATTTTTAAAATAAGTTTTAAAAAAAAATTAAAAATAAGTTTTAAAATAATTTTTAAAATAAGTTTTTAAAAGAGTTTTTAAAATAAGTTTTTAAAGAGTTTTTAAATTAAGTTTTAAAAGAGTTTTTAAAATAGGTTTTTAAAGAATTTTTTAAAATAAATTTTAAAAGAATTTTTAAAATAAGTTTTAAAAGATTTTTTTTAAATAAGTTTTTAAAGAATTTTTTAAAGAGTTTTTAAAATAAGTTTTAAAAAGAGTTTTTAAAATAAGTTTTTAAAATAAGTTTTAAAAGAATTTTTAAAATAAGTTTTTAAAAGAGTTTTTAAAATAAGTTTTTAAAAGAGTTTTTAAAATAAGTTTTTAAAAGAGTTTTTAAAATATGTTTTAAAAGAGTTTTTAAAATAAGTTTTTAAAGAATTTTTAAAATAAGTTTTAAAAGAGTTGTTTAATTGATTTTTTTTAAGAACATTAAAAGATTAATTTAATTTACATTTTTGATTTAATTGAGATTTGATTTTAATTTATTTAAGATTTGATGTTTTATGGTTTTTAATTAAGATCCTTATTCTTCTCACCCGATCTTATTTTTCAACTAAGGTAATCCTATAATTTTGTGAGATGATTTGAGTTATTTATGTGGGGTTGTTTGAACTTGTGTTAGATTCAAGTTTAGCTTTGGGTCCACCAAGCATACATTCTTTGAATAAACTTCTAAGTTGTGGTACCTGGACATCATTAAAGTAATCACATACCTAAGACAAAGCTTTTCAAATAGTCCCACCCAAGGAACTTAGTACCAAACCTTGGTCTAACTAGCTTAGATTTGACTGGAGTAGCTTCAGTTGGCTGGATTAGCTTCAGTTGGTTCCGCTAAGTTGATTGCAACAGGTTGAACACATATAATTCTTCATAGACATGCATTGACAGAGCTTCCCTAACCAACTATCATCCAAATCTTCTCTAATACTATTTTACAAGTTAAAACTATCCTAAGTTTATCTAGTCCTGGCTACCCAACTGGGTAAGTTAGGTTTTGAGATGCCAATTAATTTGGAGCCTCCCCCTGAATTATATAACTTTGGTTTTGATTTTAAATAATATATCTTAGTTTTAGGTACATAGTATTGATTAGGTCATACTTGCTTAGTTAGGTAAACTTTCGAAACCCAAGCTTTAGATTATTTTTTAATTTGAGTTAGGGATAAAAATGATTTACAGGTAGAGTTTGATTTGTATCCGAGTCTGGACTTGTTGTACACAGCTCTTTGGGATCCAAGTATCATATTTAGATACTTGGTTCCTGAGGTAAACTTTTTCAGCTGTCCTTGAAGTTCTTTCACTTGAACTTTTAAGACAGAATTTTCTTCCTCAAGTTTTGTAACTTGAGTTGAATTTCTATCTTGAATTTGGTTGGTTAAAGAGTTTGAGGCTAGTTGTTTTTTAAGGGTGTTATTTTCCTCAAGGAAAAGGTTAGCTTGTTCCTCAGTTTAATTTAATCTTTTATTTAAACAAGCAATTATTTTAAAAAATCTTGCAGTATTAAATTTACCTCGCCGGTTCCTTTTGAACCAGACATGGATCCGAGACTCAACTCATATTCAGACTCGTCTTCTTGATCTAGTTCGCTTTCCGACTCAGGTCCGGTTGTCATCAGCACGAGGTAGCTTTCCTGCTTTGATTCTTCAGTATCTGACTCTTCCAAGGAAGACTCATCCCTTGTGGCTTGAAGAGCCTTCTTTTTCCTTAGCTTCTTGGACTTGTCTTCTTTCTGATTTAGACACTCATGCTTGAAGTGTCCTTTCTTGTTGTATCCGTAGCAAATGATGTTTGCCTTTGGATTGTTGGATGTCATCTTCTGTAGGTCCTTCTTGGAGAAATCTTTCTTCCGTCTAGTGAACATTATCCTTACCATGTTTACCAGTTGTTCTTCTTCATCAGATTCTGTGTCGGACTCTTCCTCGAGCTCGAGTTTGGATCGGGTTCTCGTTTTGGCCTCCTTGGAAGAACCTACAAGGAAAGTAATACCTTTTTCGACTTCTTTTGCGTTTGTCTGTTCGTGTAGCTCTAATTCACAAAATAACTCATCTAATTTTAATTTTGAAAGATTCCTCGAAACTTTATAGGCATCTATTATAGATTCCCATAGTGCATTTCGAGGAAACGAGTTTAAGGTATACCTTATGACATCCTGGTTCTCAAGTTGGTGGCCTATTAGGTGGAGTCCGTTGAGGGTGTTCTTGATCCTCGCGTGCAACTGACTTGCGGTTTCTCCGTCCTTCATTTTAATATTAAATAGATTATTTAAAAGCAAGTCTCGTTTTGTTATCTTGGAGTTGTTTGTGCCTTCGTGTAGCTCGATCAACTTGTCCCATAATTCCTTAGCATTGTTGAATGGCCCGACTTGGTTAAGCTTTTCCTTTGTTAGCCCGCATTGAAGAGTGTTCAACGCTTTGTTGTTAGTTTGGGCCTTCTTCTTCATGTCTGTGTTCCACTCTTCTGGTTTAGGGATCTTGCCAGAGTTGTCGGTTGGGGTTGTGTATCCTCGTCTTACCGCGAACCATTGCTCGATGTCATTTTTCAGGTAGACCTCCATCCTCTTTTTCTAGTATGGAAAGTCGTCTCCATTAAACAACGGTGAATGGGCAGTGTTGTATCCCTCATTTTGTGCCATTACTTTCTTGCAAGAACAAAAACAAGGAAACAGAAGTTCCAAGACTTCATCTTGGGGTAAGTAGTGCGGGAAGAATAAGTAATAACAAAGACAAAAATTGGCTCGAGTGGTGTTGCACCACTTTAAAAAAAAATAATAAAATAATAAAATAAAAAATAATGGGAAATTTGTCAGAAGAGGTAATTGCACCAATTCTGAATTACGGTGAAAAAATGAAAATGCAAAATCGAAAAAAGAGGTAATTGGCTCGAACGGTAGTTATACCAATTCAGAGCGACCCTGCTATGATACCACTTGTATGATCGAGTGCACGTGAGAGGGGGGGGTGAATCACGTGTTTTTAAAACTTTTCTTTTATGATTTTTGAAATCTCGTCGTTCGGAAATTACGAGTATGCAGTGAAAAAATTAAAACGAATAAAACAGAGAGAGAAGAGCACACGGTCGGTTTACTTGGTTCGCAGCCCCAACAGACTATTACTACAAGGCCCATGCCCCCTTGGGACATTTTCGATGGGCAATCCACTAAAATTCTTTTTCAAAAAACTTCTGAAAAAGTAATCTCGTACAAATTGAGGTCTAAGAAAGTGTAAAAGGTCTACACTTTTCTTAGGCAATAGTAACACTAAATAAAATACAATAAAAAT
>JBBUKS010000100.1:13418881-13436514 GCA_038050645.1 Hedychium gardnerianum
CTCTGCTTGCACGGTTCACATCTTTTAAGATTTCATATAATACTCAAAAGAAAAAGTGGACATTAAATGAGCTTATTACTCAATGCGTGCAAGAAGAGGGGAGACTGAAGATTGAGACATCTTAAAGTGCTCACCTAACATCTAATTCTCAAAGTATGGGCAAGAAACAAAGGAGCATCAACAACAAAGGAAAAGGAAAACAAACTATATATTCAAGAGGTAATGGTCATAAGGAGCATAAGAAGCGGGATAAGGAATCCACTTGCTTCTTCTGCAAGAAGAAATGTCATATGAAGAAAGACTTTCTCAAGTATGTCAATTGTGTGTAAAGAAGGGTAAATTTCTTAACTTTGTTAGTTTAGAAGTCAATTTAGTTATTGTACCCACTGACACTTAGTGGATAGATACCGGTGCTACTACTTACATAAGTGTCACTATGTAAAATTATCTCAGAAGTCAACTTTCGTTTGATGGTGAAAGATACATCTATACTAGGAATGGAAAGAAGGCTAAAATAGAGTTGATTAGTGTTTTTAGGCTTTGTTTAAGAACTAATATCTTTCTGGATTTGGAAAATATATTTATTGTATCATCTTTTCGACAGAACTTAATTTCAATTTCTTGTTTTGACAAATAAGGTTATTCTTGTTCATTTGGAAATGGAATGTTTAGTATTTTCTTTAATTCAGTTGTGATTGACAATGGTTTTTTGGTTGATAAACTTTATAAATTAAACACCTTTACTCCTATGGTTGATAATGTAATAATGCATAGTATAGATACGAAATACAAATTGGTCAACAAGAATTCTTCCATGTTGTGGCATAAGCGTTTAGGACATATATCCAAACAACGCCTAGAAAGGTTAATGTCACATGAAATTCTCGATTCTCTTAACATGTCAGACTTTGATGTCTGCATAGAGTGTATTAAGGGGAAAACAACTAACAAAAGGAATAAGAGGGCTAGCCAATGTAGTGACGTTTTGAATCTAATACATACAAATATATGTGGACCATTCCCTAAGGCATCTTGGAATGAACACACATATTTTATCAGCTTCATAGACGACTATTCTCGATTCGGCTATCTGTATCTTATTCATGAGAAGTCGCAATCTCTGGACATGTTTAAAATTTTCAAGGCCGAAGTTGAACTTCAATTAGGTAAGAAAATTAAAGTCGTCCGATCCGACTAAGAAGATTACAATCGATATGATGGATCAGGTGAACAATGTCTAAGACATTTTACAAAATACCTTACTGAGGGATTGTGCCTCAGTATATCATGTCTGGTACTCCCAGTTAGAATGATGTAGCTGAGAGACGCAATCGTATTCTAAAAGATATGATAAGTATGATGACTTTTACTTTTTTATTGGAGTTCTTGTGAAGTGAGACACTCAAGACTGTAGTTTACATACTTAACAGAATACCTATTAAGACAGTAACTAAAACCTCATTCGAGATGTGGACGAGTAAGAAACCTAACATTAGGTATTTACACGTTTGAGGTTGTCCAGCTGAGGCTATGTCTTATAAGCCTAACGAAAAGAAACTAAACTCAAGAACAGTTAGCTGCAATTTTGTAGGTTATTCTGAGAAGTCAAGGGGTTATAAATTTTATGATCCCTCAAATAGATCTTTCTTCGAAATGAGAAGCGCTAAATTCATTGAGGACGATGTGAGCACTAAGGTTAGGGAAATATCTTTTGACGAAAGCATTAGCAATCCTCCTGTGGTCATTACTAGTGCAATAAGTACAGGTATGGTTATCATACCTCACATTATGGATATTGCACATCCAGTAAGAGTAGTGAACCAAGATATTTTTGTGTAATCTATAATGCAATTGGAGGATCCTTCCACTGAGATTGAGATACAACCTTAGATTACTAAACAGATACCTCAACTTCCTCAACCACAAGTGCTTTTAAGGTGATCCACAAGGGAACGAAAAATCATGAATTATCGTGATTATGTTTATCTCCAAAAGCATGATTTTGACATAGGATTGGAAAGTGATCCTGCATCTTTTCAAGAAGTCAAATAATGCGCTAATCCTGAAAGATGGATTAACGTCGTACAAAAAGAGTTCAAGTCTATGACAGACAATGATATTTGAGAACTTGCCAAATTACCTGAAGGTAAGAAACTCATTGGTTGCAAATAAATATTTAAAATCAAACGGGATTCAAGGGGCAATATCGAAAAGTATAAGGCTCGTCTTGTTGACAAGGATTTCACTCAGAAAGAAAGCATTGATTACGAAGAGACTTTCTCACCTGTGTCGACGAAATACTACCTTAGGATAATCATGACACTTGCAGCTCATTATGATTTAGAGTTACATCAAATGGACGTAAAGATTATATTTCTCAATAGAGACATTGAGGAGTCTATATATATGATGCAACTAGAGAACTTTGAGTCTGAGGACTCAAAACACCTAGTATGTAAATTAAAGAAGTCCATTTATAGTTTGAAACATGCGTCCCGTCAGTGGTACCAAAAATTTGTTTAAGTGGTTATCTCATTTGGATTTAAAGAGAACCCCGTTGATCAGTGCATATATGTTAAGTTCAGTATGAGCAAGTTTATTATACTTGTTCTATACATAGATGATATATTGCTTGCGATCAATAATAAGGGTTTGTTGCATGAAACCAAGTTATTTTTATTTGGTAATTTTGAAATGAAAAATCTTGGTGAAGCATCCTTTGTTTTAGGCATATAAATCTGTCGTGATCATTCAAGATACATTCTTGAACTTTCACAACATGCCTATATTGAAAAGGTTCTTATAAGGTATGACATGCAGAACTGTACATCTGGTGACACACATATGTTAAGAGGTGATAAGTTCAGCTTGCAGCAGTGTCCACATGTTGAATTTAAAATAGAGGAGATGAAACAATTCCCTTATGTGTCAGTTGTGGGAAGTCTCATGTATGCACAAGTTTGTACACGACCAGATATAACATTTATAATAGGAATGTTAAGCAAATATGTTAGTAACTCAGGACCGTCGCACTGGAAAGCAGTAAAGAGAGTAATGCGATATTTGCAAAGAACTAAAGTATACATGCTCACGTATCGGAGATCAGATCACTTGGAGGTGATTGGATATTCAAACTTCGATTTTGCTGGATGCTTGGATAGCAGGAGGTCCACTTTGGGTTATATTTTCATGCTTGCTGGAGGGGCTGTATCTTGGAAAAGTGTCAAGCAGACGCTAGTACCTACTTTTACTACGGAGGTAGAGTTGGTAGCATGCTATGAAACATCCAATCACGAAATTTGACTGCGGAACTTCATCACAGTGTTACAAATCATTGATGACATTGACAGACCATTGAGGATCTACTGTGATAATAAAGTCGCAGAACTTTATGCCAAGAACAATCGCAGTTCGTCAAAGTCCAAGCACATCGACATTAAGTTTTTAGTAGTTAAGAAAAAAATTCAGAGTCGTCAGATCATGATAGAACACATTAGTACAAATTCTATGTTGGCCGATCCACTCACCAAAGACTTGGTGCCTAAGGTGTTTCACGCACATGTTGTGGATATGAGAGTCCTTATGGAAGAAGAACTCATCTAGTAGGAGTCTGTATTTATTTTATTGCTCTATATTGATTAATAAAGACAAACATTTGTTTTGATTATTGTACGTGGGTATTTTATTTGTTTAACACTCTGAATAAAAGATGTCATGATATACTACTGTTGTTTAGCATTTGGTGTTTGCAAATATGATATATAGATTTCTTTTGGAATCATAAAGTTGATCATGATTTGTTATTGCAGTTTAGCGTAAAGTATTTTACAAATATGATCTGACCTCTTGTGAGGTTATCTTGGGGTTTATTATGATCATATACAGTAGCTATGACCTCTTTAGTCTTATACCAATGAAGTTAATGAATCAGATTATTACAGGGGTATTTTATACCCATAAGGTTTGATATCAACTAAAGTTATATTCACGTGTTGTCTATAATCACATATAGCCTAAGTGAAAGATTGTTGGATTTAATTATCCTTTAAGGTGAGCTCATATGTGATTTAAGACTAGCGATACTGAAACTCGTTAAGTGATCTAACTTAACGTTATTGGATATTGGATTATTGGATGTAGACTTCATATGTGTAGAACCCATTATCCACATCCATTATCATCTATGAGTTGATAATGGATGTTCACTATATATAGGGTTAGTCCCCAAGGATTTAGGGATATCTTGACCTAATTTCTTGTTCTCTATCGACAAGAAATTTTATGATGTCGTCATTCCCTAAGCCCTTTGGAAGACCTCTCCTTTTCTTTCCGCTGCATCTTCTTTTATAGGGATTAAGCCGACGACGCTAGGACAAAGACAATGATTCTTCAATCAGATTTTTTATTTTTCAATTTATGTATTTATTTTATTATATCATATTTAGTTGATGAAATAAGATTCATATTCATATTTTATATTTTTTTTATTTAAATTCTGATTTAATTCTTAAAATTCATGTGATTTGAATTTTATAGTAAACCTAATAATGATTTGATCTCAATAAATGGCCATGTGAACTATAGAGAAGCATTTTCTATATACTCTGATCCTTCCTCATAATTAGACCAAACAAACACTATTGCTCCGTGAAGCTTGCTTGACTTTCCCGGATCGACACTCTGTCAGCACATCCTTTTTCTTCTGCCGGTCCACCTCTCCTTTGACTCATAGTTTGTGATGGGCCAGTCCTAATCATGTTTTTTTTTTTCATTTGGTACTGCTCGATTTACTACTAAATCCTACATTTTGGAGGTTCCGACATGATCCAGTTACTTCGATTTCACATCTTGGACCACATCAATTACCCTACGTACTTTCTCACCCTCATCTGCTGGGAAAATTTATACTTAGAGCCAGGCACTATTGTTCTCATCGCCATCTGAACATTAAATACAAAAAGCACAGAAATCAACCGTTCGTCATCATATATGTAGTTCTACAGTTCGTCTGAAAGTCAGAGAAGGCCGTCAGAAAAATTGTAGAAGGGCAACAATTACTTACTCATCATCAGTTCATCACTCCCCCTCAAGACCGCCAATCACGGAGGCATTTGACGCCTTTTCGGCCCTACTTTCCATCTTAAATCAGCTGAAAGCAGGCGATTTGGTGATGAGCTAGCTAGCCAACCCAGCCCCATGTTATTTGATGCCTCATGTTTGTCCCCTTCCTACCATTGCCAAATGCCAACCTGTGCCATGTCTCAAGTTCTCTACTTCCCTTCCTCTCGTGATTCCCCACAGGCAATATATTGTTAGTCCCGCATCGCCAGAAAGCATACTAATTAATTAGCTCCTCCGTGCCATGGTGGGTGGCGATAGGTGTTCTTTGCTCCTCCTCGCTCTCTTGCTGTTGCTTGCGGCGGAGCCGGCGCCATTCTGCTGCGCTTTCCCCCTCAAGCTCAAGGCTTCCGCCATCTCTGCCCCGCCGGAAATCCTGCCGTCCTTCCCGGAATTCGGGGCCACGACGCCGGCACTGCCTCCAGACGTAATGCCGGCGTTCCCCACGCCCGGCGGTGGCGGCGCTCCGCAGAGCTCGTTCCCGACTATCCCTTCGAGCCCGAGCCCGCCGAACCCCGACGAGCTGCAGCTGGGCTCCGAGGTCGCCCCAGCGGCCGCCTTGACGTCGGCGGCAGTGAGACTCTCCGACGGGGCGGCGTTGTGCGGGTTGGTGATCATGTGGTGGCTGGATTTCGTGGGGAATTGATGACGGGTTGGTTGATGCCGCCGTTTGTGATTAATTTTTAGATTGTTTGGCTTTTCATTGTGAGTTTGTACTTTAGGGAGGATGATGAGATTCAATCTGACAAACTACATAAAGTAATTCTATGAATGGTGTGTTATAATGTGGTAATAATTATGATTCTTTTGGTTTCTTTCATAATTCGCTACTCTATCAAGTGCATTTATTTCTTCTTATGAGTTCATTATTACTAGACCAAAGTCCAGTACCAGAGTATTTTTATCAATTCAGGTACTTGGAATTGGGTTCTCGGGACCCAGTTAGGTCCATGCCCTTCTACATTTCTTACTTTAACTATGAAGTAATGAACCATTGAAAGCCTGGATTTGACTGATATTAGATTTTGTTGGTTGAACTGCTAATTTGCAAAGAATTGCTCAAGGGTAGCAGCCACTGTACATGTTTGCAGTAGCAGTAGAATAAAAAGAAGCTTTTGAATTCCCTGGCCATCAATGCATGTGAGCACGCGAAAGTATTGAAGGGGATTAATGATAGCCAGGAAGAGGACGCGACGGAATTCTACCATTTGGATTCTACTGCACATGCAATGTCTTTCTCCTTTTTAAGGACCTTGGAGGATGAAAGACAAACAAGAAAAGGTAAGGATTCTCCGAGAGTGTAATCTATTTAATTTATTGGAAGCTTTTTTTCTTTTTTGATTAAATCCGTGACATCAGATAGAATATACTCACATCTTGAGATATAAAAAAGAAAAAAAATTATTAATATTTAAACCTCAATTTCTATCTTACAAAAAAAAAAATACCTAAAAAAAAAATATACAACAGAAAGAAATTAACATAAAACAAAATGCGGATATAGACAATTCTTCTCCTATAAGTATTTGGAATATCAAAATTATCTTAAAAATCATAAAAATGAAAATTATCAAAAATAGCAAAGTGGCTCCGAAAAAGATTTAAACGGTGAAATTTGAGCTCGAAACTTGGCGGTTATGGGTTCCCCGTAATAAACGTAAATCTTTGAATTCTACACGCGTGACCACTGACAGAATCTGATTCCGAGTCCCAAATCCCGAGTCAAAAGTTATGTCCCTTTGAAATTCAAAGGGTCATATTGGGTTGGACTTGCATCAGTCTCCTTGGGTTGAAAAGAACACGCCCTCGAGTTTGTATTAGCTTCATCAGCATCCTCCGAATAAGAAGTCAAGTGCTTCACATTGAAGGCATCAAAAGTCTTCATATGACTAGGAAGACGTAATCAGTAAGCATTGTCGTTAATCTTCTGCAGTATCTCACATTGACCAATTTTTTGATCCTTCAGCTTATTGTATTCGTCAACAGGAAAACGATCACGAGTTAATACAGCCGAAACAAAATCTCCAACCTCAAAAAGTACCTGACGATGATGACTATCGACCCGAGCTTTGTACTTGGTATTGCTCTCAATAATTGCCAGTTTTACCTGCTCAAGAATACATCGAAGATGCTCTATCATCTCATTTGTTTTAGGATGAAATCGCCCTACACGTGGAACATGAGCTAAGTCTAGAACCCCGGATGGATTCGACCCATAGACAATCTCAAAATGACTCAATCCTATGGTCATGTTTCTCGATCTGTTGTAGGCAAACTCTGTTTGAGGTAACACCAAGTCTCACTGCTTCAGCTTAGTTCCGATGAGACATCTCAGAAGATTGCCTAAACTCCAATTCACTACCTCGGTTTATCCATCTGAGAGTAATAGGCACTGCTAAAGTTCAGCCGCGTACCCAATTTACCTCATAAGCTCTTTCAGAAATGACTAATGAACTCAGTATCTCGATCTAAAGTCATGGACCAAGGAACGTCATTTAAACGCACAATCTCCTTGAAGTAAAAATGAGCAATTCGAGCAGGATTCATAGTCTTCTTGCAAGCTACGAAATGTGCCATCTTTGAAAATCTATCAACCACAACAAAACCACAACAAGAACCAAATCCGAAGTTCGTTGGGTGCAGGGTAGTCCTAATACAAAATTCATGCTGACATCGAACCAAAGAGCTTCAGAAACAGGTAAGGGAGTGTATAAGCCCGCATTGGTGAGAACCCCCTTAGACCGTTGATATACAAAACAACGGTCTGCAAAGTGAGCACATCGCTAGTCAACTTGGGCCAATAAAAATCAAGAGAGACGAGGGTTAACATCTTATCACATCCGAAATGCCTCTCATTACGAAGCTCGCTCATGATTTGCTGTCGTAAAGAGCAATCTGGAACGCACAACTATAACCCACGAAACAGATAGCCATTATGTAAAATAAAATCATGTTAGTGACCATCATGTACCTCCTGGAATATCCTTCCGAATGATGGGTCAGCTGCATACATATCAGGAAAAACCTCAAAGCCTGGAACGTTGGTACTCATGATCATGAGTAATGAAGAACGACGAAGGCATCGACGACACGATTTAGACTCCCAGCTTGGTGTCTCAGCGTAAAGGTGAACTCCTATAAGTAAGTCACCTACTTTGTATGTCGTCTGCTCATCTTGTGTTGACCATTGATGTACTTCAATGTTTCATGATCAATAAACAGGATGAACTCCTTCTGTACCAGGTAGTGATGTCAATGCTTCAAGGACTGAAGTATGGCATAAAACTCCAAGTCGTAGGTAGAGTAATTCCTCTTGGAGTCGAACAACTCTGAAGAAAGCAATTGGACGCCCATATTAAACTTAGAACACCTCCTATACCAATGTCAAATGCATCACAGTTGACCTCGAACACTTGGTCAAAATCAAGAAGTGTCAGAACTAGTGCCTCGATCATCTTCTGCTTGACCAGTTGAAAACTAACCTTGGCTTCTTTAGACTACTTGAAATTTCGTTCCTTGAGACACTTGGTGATGGAAGCAATCAGAGTGCTGAAATTTTTGATGAGCCGATGGTAGAAAAAACCCAAGCTATGGAAAATTCGGACATCGTGGAAAGTCCTCGGCTGAGGCCACTCCAAGACGGCATCTATCTTTGTTCAATCTGCGTGCACACCATCAATAAACACATCAAAGCCAAGGAAAGTTATCGATGTAGTAAAGAATGAATACTTCTTCTTGTTGACAAATAAGTACTCTGTCTTTAGCTTTTCAAAAATAATACGGAGGTGATCAAAGTGTGATGCCCATGTCGAACTGTAGACGAGAATGTTATCAAAATAAACCACCACAAACTTTCCCATGAAATGCCACAAGATCTGATGCATAAACCTTATGAAGGTGCTGGGCATATTGGATAATCCAAAAGGCATGACCATCCACTCATACAGCCCCTGTTGTATCTTGAATATGGTCTTCCATTCATCTCCAAACCTTATTCTGATATGGTGGTATCCGCTTTTAAAGTCAATTTTTGACAAGACCTTAGAACCGGATAACTAATCAAACATGTCGTCTACACGGGGAATCGAAACATATACTTCACTGTAATCTTATTGATGGCTCGACTGTCAACGCACATACGCCATGAACCATCTTTCTTCAGCACTAGTAGGACTGGAACTGCACATGGGCTCATGCTCTCACGGATATAGCCCTTCTCCAATAATTCCACCACCTATTAATTCTTCAACTTCCTTAGGACTGAGGCGATATGCTAGTCGATTAGGCAAACTCGACCCCCGAACGAGGTCAATCTAATGTTGGATGTCACGCATAGGTGGAAGATCCTCTGGCATCAATTCATCAAAATCCACTAGCAGCTACTGTACTTCGGCAGGTAACTCAGTGTCTGTGGCTAGGACATCACTCTGGCATGACAGCAAAGCAAAGACGACATCTCCATGTATAGGAATCTATAATGAAAAATAAACATGAACACAGCGGAAATCGATTCCTCTAGAGATCCATGTGAATGCAGAACTACTCTTGCTACTACTTTAGCAAATCGGTTTGTTACCTTTGATGCGTGAACAACCCTTCTGAATCTACTAGTTCGGCCGATCTGAGCGTGATCAGAATGTCCACGCCTTTACGATATCCACACGAGCACATCCCTTTGATTTGTCTCACGAACTCAAAAATTAGAGAAACTTACACACCCTCCTTATTACTAGAGAAAGCTATTTCAGGTGGCAATCCAAAAGACAACACTTGGCCCTTCATCTTATCCCTCTTCTTTAAAGAGATGGATGGCTATTTAAGATGGCAATGAAGAGACAACCATGACTCTTCATTTACTCTGCCCACTTTAAAAGAGATAGCTTCCAAGTGACAGTGAAGAGAAAAACATGACTCTTCATCTTCTCTACCCTCTTTCACGAGATGGGTATTAGTGTTTCTCTATAATTGGGTTGGGCCTTAAAAGAAAAGAAGTTTATTGAATTAACTCATTAAATCAATAAGCTTAAGGTCCGAAATCAATTTCGGACTTAAGGCTCAAACCCACACTATTTTAGTCAAATTAAAATAAATCAATCTCCAAATAAACATTCTCTTTGTGTGTGACCCAATAGGTTCTCGTAACGTTGGCAGTGTTTTTAAAACTATTTTAGATACACAAGCAATGAGTGATATCTAGCAATGCATTATTGCTACCCAAGTGACGAGAATGTCGAAATCCGACCTAATCTGTCTGTGACCATTATCTTGTATAGCTCAGTCCTTTTATCCTTGATATCTAGATCGATCCACGAGGCATAGACCGTGTCATCCTCTCATCAATCTATGTATTTCTTGATCTCTAAGTAGATTTACTTAACGAAATAAGCTTAACATCTCAAGCATGACCATGCATATCAGTAGTCCTACTCAATCAAAGGGCCCAAAGATATCTCTCCCGTTATATGGAAGGGGCAAATCTCATCTACATCACTCACATCCCTTTGCATAGCTCATTGCATACCAGTGAACAACTTTATAGTCCAGGTGATATTTGTTGATACCAAAGTACACACAACTCTTTATGTAAGGGAACCGTAGTGACTTCAAATCTAAGGACGATTTATACTAATAGTCATTATGAGAATGTTTATGACACTTGTATAACGATCCATGAAACTTCTCATGGCGGGTCAATTCAGTACATATTCTTTAATATATACTCATGTGTCAATTTGATATCATATATCCATGACTTGTGAGAATAAGTCATCAATTGACCTACATGCTAGTCTCAATGCATTAATATTTCCTTTGTATATTAATACTTGACTAAGAATATTTAAGAGTAGTGTTCTATATATATATCGACAGTCTCCCACAATCAATTCAACCAATTGATTAAAACTTATTATTCTATGACATTATTATATTTATTCAGGTAGCACAATTATGAAGTAAATATAATAACCAAAATCTTGTCTTTTATTGATAAATATGATACAATATTTCCTAAGTCAATCAACTCATGATTGGCTTTTAGGGCTGACACTAACACCATGCTTCATCTCATCTAGGAACCTGGATATAGAAAGCAGATTAGTAATTTTGGATACCGGAATTGGATTGGTTTCTTACCGCCGCAATGCCAACACAATCTTCTGTCCCTTAATGTGAAGGGTGTAAGTATTATTCCATCCATCGAGGATAACGCTACGATCATACTACCAAGGACGCCCCAATAGTACATAACATGCATTCATGATCACCACATCACACCAAGCACTATCAAAATATTTGCTGCCAATTGAAAAAGATACGAGGCTTCGCTTATCTAACGTTACCTCGCTATCTTTATTAAGCCAAGACAGTTTGTATGGCTTAGGATGATGTTTCATCTTCAACCACAATTTCTGGACAGCCTCTTTGGATACTACATTCTCACAACTGTCGCTGTCGATGATCATCTTGCAGACTTTATCCGCAATAATATAGGTAGTGTGAAAAATATTGATTCTCAACCTCTCATCCCCTGAATCGCCTTTGGGAGCTAATAGACTCTTATGCACGACCAGAGTCTCATAGCCATCATCATAAAGAATGTCGTCAGCTTCATATACTGGTCCGCCAATTGCTATTGTATCTTCTATCATGTCTTCCTCGTTTAGTAAATTTTTTCCCTTCGGATCAACAAGAGCAAGTTTCCTATATTGGTTCGCCCTATATTCTTGTTCATCACATTGATAACATCTGATAGGAGTTTTAGAGTTAACTTGTGGCGGCTTCTGCTGTTGTGGAGGACGAAAATTCTGAGGGCGAACGAGCCAACTGTTTTGGTCGCTTCTCCCCACTGGTCTCCGATTCTGCTGTTTTTCAAATGCTAATGCAGGCTGGTAGGCCTCGGAAATCGTCAACAACAAATGAAGGCTGAAGATATCTTGCAAGGTCAAGCGCAACCCCTTTATATACCATGCCACCATCTGCTCCTCTGTCTCGGATAAGTCATTTCGGACAACCAACTGGTAGAACTCATCCATATATTCTTTGACCGATTTCGGGCTCTGTCTCAACGAATGAAGTCATTGGTATAGAGTTTGGGTGTAGCCGAAAGGAATGAAGTTCTTCTCCCAGTCGGTTATTTGGAATTTTCCCTACCTGTCCCTTGAGCGCCGCATCTGTTCCCACCACGCCGATGTTCGCCCCTTGAGTCTGATGGCAATCAACTTCACCTTCATATGATCCGGAACTTGTTTATAGTCGAAGATCCGCTCCACTTCGCTGATTTAATCAATGAAGTCCTCTGCTTGCATCGTACCAGAATATTCGGGCAGTTCAATCCGAAAACCAAGATCTCCACAGGGCTCCTCCCGACCACGATATTCCTGGTATGTAGCCCATCGGTGATATGAGTTCTCGAAAGTAGACTCAAATCCACAATCTGATATCTCACGATCCTCCAAGTTTCGCGTCGCCTCAGCTAGACGCTCGGTCAAATCTGCGACTTGCCTTTGTAAATCCTCAATCGACATTATGTCATGGACGCTACGATTACGGTGCTCAACTTCCTCTATTGGAACATGCATGTTGTTGCGACAGCGACCAAGACCACGATGACCTTCCATTGGATCTGACTTACTCTAATACTAACTAATGTTGGGCAGGATAATGATTATCCTACAGGCTAACGAGAAGGGAGATTTGAGGAGAAGGCAAGAAGAGAAACCACTGAAAAATAAAAATTTTATTCAGAATAGAGGACAATCCCTCATACAGCTAACATGACTCTTTTATAAACTTCATACCTAAGACACAATAAAGGAAAGAAATCCTAAAATATGGACCTCAATTCAAATCTTGTAAAGAAAGGAAAGAAATCCTACCCGAAAAAGAAATTTCTTAGCAAAAAGAAATTAACATAACAAGACGCTACATAGACAAATCCTAACCCATAAATACTAGAAATACCAAAATTACTTTAAACACCATAAAAAAACAAAAGTTACCAAAAATAGCCAAGAGTACTGAAAAAGGCCTAAACGGTGAAATTTGAGCCCGAGAGTTGGCAGTTACGGATTCCCTAGTAATAAATGTAGATTATCAAATTCTACACGCGTGAGCATTGAAAAAGTCTGATTCCGAGTCTCAAATCAAAAGTTTTTTTCATCAAAGGAAACAGGACGGAACAATTGCAGCTGGGAAAATATGTTGCTTTTTTCATCATAGGAAACACTCCATGATAAAAATCATTCTGCAAATCAAAAGATGAATTCAATACCACCTAGGTTAGACAAACAAGACTAGAATTGTATACCATTCACTAACTGCTTTAACTTAACTACATTGAAATTCCAAATAAAATACAGATAAACATGCCTACTGTGTTATTTCCTATATTTCAAATCTGAAAGGTGATGGAAGAATGGCTTCAACCCGGATCCATACCTGAATTAGACTTCCTGGGTCAATGGAAAAGGTATAATTAGATTACGGAAACATTTCTAACCTGCATTTCATGTCAATAGAAAGGCATTTTGCGCGCATATCAGTCTCTAGTCTATCCTTTAGACTTTCTTCGGTGACCCTATACTCAAATTTTCCTGCAGTATAATCAAACAAAAATATGCATAATCTTTAGCAACAAACAAAATGCACTAACTGACCACTACTGCCACTGGCAAAGAAGATAATTGATAGAAAGGAAGCAATGAAATGTGGCAGGAACGAAAATATTATACATCAAGTTCTAGATACCAACCATAATAGCTTTAAAAGAATTATAATAAAATTGAAGCTGTTGATGTTATATCTTATAAATATATACTTGATCAAATTGATAGAATGTTCATTTAGATCCCCAAAAAATATAGAGATAGGACTCATAGTTGTCGTGTGAAAAAAAACAGAATAATAGGAATCAACAGCCAAACTAATCCCCAAATCAGCCCTAAATTAAATTTCTTGCCTCCACAGCTCCACAATCTCAAGCCTTCGAATCCTTCAACCAACAATTCTCCCAACACTCGACCAATTTGTTGGCAGCTCACTGTTTTTTTAACATCAATCAGCAATTCCTGCTTCTCCTAGCAACCAGTGTGATCCCTACACAAACAATAACATCCAATTTGTTTCCCTTGTCTTTAATCTTATCACTCCGACTCCAAGGTATACAATTGACCTTCTCTTTGTCGTTATTGACTTAATGTGGTAATAAATATTAATTTTGGATGGTTTAGATTATGCTTCTTTCTCTTGCTTTCTCATAAATTGATTAATGTGAAAACTGCTGTAATTTTTTCAGTACCTAATTATCATTAATTGGGCAAAATATCAATTTTAGTTGTAGTAGAAGCAACATTCTGTTTAACTTGATATAGCTACATCACTTTTCTCTTTAAATTGGTCATTTATGGTGGAAAGAATTGATTCCACATTTGTTCACACCAAAATAGGACTGTAAAACAGTCAAGCCTAATTAAGCTGTGTTGTTCAAGCTTGTTTGATAAGGTAACCGAGCGAAGCTATGTCGAGCCCAAAATGAACCAAGCCATTGAAAAGGTTGTTCAAGGTTGGGTTGCTTTCTTTTTTAAGAGCTTGTACTTGGTTCAAGCTTGCCCTGAGTTCCGTTCAAGCTTGGTTTGTTTAGATGTTATTACGCTCTCAATTCGAGTTTGAAAATTTTATATTTTTAATCTTTTTCGTTGATTAGTAAGCTTGATATCATAAGTTTGTTTATTTGTTTTGAGAGTTTCTTTGTTCATCTATAAGGTTGATAAGAGTTTTATTGATGAACATGATTTATAAGCTTTGTTAGTGAATCATAAACAATTCACAATCTCTGTTCCTAAACATTAACAAGTTGAAGACATATGTGTTTAACCTTATTATTGAGTTTAATGAGTTGTTCAAGCTTATTCATTTAATTGACTTTATATATATTGAACGAATATAAATAAGCTCTTACCAAGCCGAATACTAAGCTTACTCATAAATGTTTACTCCAAATTGAATTAATATTCTATTTGCCTTTTTCCTTTTGCATTGGCTATGTAGAAATATTTTAAAAGAAATTAAATTACATAAAAAACAATCAAGGTTGAAAGAAAATAGTGAGGGAGAAACAGAAAAATCAACTACGCAACCTCATTTTGAGCTTAACACAGAAGATCTTCCAAATGAAGCATGTTGAGAATTAAAATATTTGAATACCATCATCATAATGAAGGACATGCCTACAGAAGACATCATGTCAACCTCGTCAAAATAAATTTCCGGAAAGAAAATCAAAAAAGTATGATGAAGATTTTGAGCTTCTTAGTTTTACTCAATTTCCCAATTGGCTAGAAATATTACAAAGGATGCATCATTTGCTTGACATGCTATATTTTAAACTAAATTGTGCAAATCAAGGTGACAGAGACTCTTTATTACTGAGAGATTTTCGAAATGGAATAACAAAGAGTTATTCGAAATTCATGTATGAGGTTGTAATAGTGATCACAATCAAGCTTTGAACAATTGTAAAGATTTGATGAAGCAAGTCAACATATTGAAACATCTCTAGCAAAACAATCTGATCTTGCTCAAACTATGTACCACCGTTGCTCGACTACATCAATTAATTATATAAGATTTTGATTACATCAAGAATTGGATTTTGAAGGTCAAGATAAATCTGAAGAGTCAACTACTCGGGTAATTTTCTTAAACTACTTAAGTTTCTTCACAGCATAATCAGATAGTACACAATGTAGTTTTGCAAAATACAACAAAAAATGATTAGTTAATTGCTATGATACTCAAAAGGATATTGTAGATGTTGTTGCACAGAATGCCACTAAAGACATAATGAATTTAGAGAGAACATATTTATCATAATTGTAGTGAGACATGTACCATATCAAATAAGTAACAACAACAACAGTAAGTAGAAAAAGATTTTTTTTTTTTTTAACATTTTATGGATAGGAGAGAATGTAACATGGAATGATTCCTTGCTCATACAACTATTTCTTCTTTCAAGATAGCAATAGAATTTTTCTTTGTAAATATGGATTAAGTTTGTGTAGTATTCGTGGAGACAAAGTTATAATGGTGCTAGCAATATGCAAGATGGCAGTTAACGATCTTAAAAGCCTAATTTTGAGGGAAAATTCATTAGTAAATTATGTCTATTGCCTTGATCACCAATTTCAGCTTACATGCTATTACTACAAAAAATGAATTAAAGTTTCTTTTTAATTTAATTTCCAATTTTTAATATCATTGGACGTTCATGAAAATAGCTTGACATTCTTTGAGATAACAAGTAGTTAACGTCACATAGGCATTGGCAAATTGAGAAATTCATAGGAGTAGAGAATTAACCAAGAAACAAATATTAAGAAATCTAGTGACCCTCGTTGGAGTTTACATTATGGGACTATCTTGAACTTAGTAGTATGTTTTCTTCTACCATAGATGTGCTTGAGATTATCTTGGAGGATGGGTCAACTTTAGAACAAAGAGTTGAGGCAAAGGCCTTTTGAAGTTAATGCAAGCACTTGATTTTGTAATTATATTGCATATTTAATGAAGGAATTAGTACAAGCTTTACGAAGGGAATCTTTATTCAATGAAGCCAAATTATTTTTTTTTAATATGAATGTGCTAGAACAATTAATTTTGACGTATGGCAAAGACTTAAGTTAAGGTCATTATTTGATGAGTTGTAACAAATATATGCAAGAGTAGGTCACACGATGGAGGAAGTCCTAGCATATGAAGAGTGGCAAATGCTAGGCAAGGTATGCTAGGCAAGGTGCTTGACTAAATGGAAGTTTGTCAAGGTTGATTGAATGCTTAGGAAAAGGAAGAATACCTCAACAAAGGTCTTAAAGAAGGGTATTCTCCAGTAACTTTGGAAAATTTCAATTGTGCAACAAAAGTGTGAGTGCATGTGTAGACTTGGGAATTTGAGGGCTACATTAGGCTCTGACAAAGGCCTTAGAAGTGGCTAAGTCAATATTTCAATTGACTAATATGCGATCATTAATCAAATGATATTCGAGTTGACTGAGTAGACAACTTAGGAACAAAAAGCCATCAATTTACTTATGTGCTAGTCAACTAGTATTTGTGCTAGTCAACTAAGCAATCAACTGAGGAGTCGGCTTATCTAAAGGATCAGAAGATTACAAAGATTGTCTTTGTTTAAAGTCATATAGTGGTTTTTGAGTCAACTAGAAATATCATTAGTTGTAACGAAATAGTTAATCTATCAAAGAGTGGACTCATGGTTTCTTGAGTACTATTAGAGTGGTTAAATGGTTGTAACAGAACGGTTAGTTGCTATAATGGTTATTTTAGAAGTAACGATAAGCATACAACTAAAGTGACGAGTCAAGTGGTTGTGCACCAGCGGCCAATACAACAACAACAACCAAATCTTATCCCAATATGTGGGGTCGGCTATATGAATCCTTTTACGTCATTGGGCTCTATCCCCTACTATATCATCATCTATATTTAAATAAATTTTA
>JBBUKS010000100.1:13438945-13457153 GCA_038050645.1 Hedychium gardnerianum
TCTTTTAATGAATAACTAAAGCATCTAAAGTTTGAATTTTAACTGTGGTGTAAATTTTTTTTTCTCTAATAAAAAATAGATCTAAGAATGTTGGTCATTTGGATGAGCATTCATTAGTGTTTTTCGATTTATTGTGATAGTCGATGAATTTTTTTATGAAATTAAATCGATTATTTTAAATATAATGTTATCTGATTTATTTTTTATTAATATTAACGTAATTGATATATATATATATATATAATTATTTAATAAATTTTGAAATTAATTTTTAATAAGGGTTTGAGGTCCTTAAATATTTCTCGTATTTTTTTTTTTTTTGAAGATGATGATTTCAATTTTGGTTCTAATTAAAAAGACATCATAAATTCATGCATATTATTTGTTTACTAAATTAAATTTATTTTTTTAAAAAAAAATATACGGGGTGTGACATTGCGAAAAACCAAAACTAGAAGTGGGATGTAAAAAAAAATGCCCAATAAAGAAAGAGGAAGCTGTGAGATGACCCAGACGTTCAATCGGGTGGGAAAGAAAATGCCAAAGTACGGTAGGTGCGCAGTCCAAACAAAGGGTTAATGTTTATTTATCCGATTCATTTCAGTTTTTTCTTTGGAAGAAATTGGTTAGTGGGCACTACGTGCCACCAATTATTTTCTTTTTTTTATTATTTTTATAATTCAGATATTTCAGTTTCTTCTGATTAATTTTAAAAATAGACGAAAATAAATAATCTTCTTCCGATTCATTTATCAATTAAATTTGAAGTACAATTTTTTTCTTATTTATTTTAATATTTTTAATATTTAATTTTTTAAATTAATTAATTTTTAAAACAATCAATTTAATTTTTAAATATTTTTTTTTATTGATTATTTAAATAAATTAAAAAAGTACCTTATCCTCACCAGGACGTTGCCGATGCAATAATTTCAAAGCGACAAAATGGGAATGATTTAAATTTTTATTTTTAAATTTTTATAACAATTTTAATCAATTCTATTCCAACAAAAATAATTTTGAATGGATCAAAATATTCACCTTCAATCATGTTTTATTTTTTTTAACGGGATAGATGGATGACTAATATATAAAATATTATCATTATAAAATTTATTAATTAAATTTTAATTAATAATTAGATTTTTATTCTTTCCTATATATTAATTATTATCCGAATTAATAAATTAATTTTTATGATTTATTTTTTTTATATTAATTTTAAAATAAATTAACAAAGATACTGAAAATAAATATTTCATTTTTTTATCATTTTTTAATATTTTTTCATCCGTTCAAAATCAAATCAAACAGACTTTCTCTTGCTCGTCAACCCAACCTATGCCCTCAGTCGAATCTCTTGCAGCGGCTTCACAAATTCACGTCCAGCCACGAGGCCAATTGCGATGGCCCCGAAGTCAATTATAGTAGCCGTGAGCCACTAGGTCTATCAATTTAGACGAATTAGATGGGTTTAATTCGGATTGAAATAAAAATATTAGAATATCTGTATTGATGGGTTATAACACCCATCACTTGATCAAAAAGGATGAGATATACATGTCACATGTATTATATTAATATTTTTATTCTCTTATATTTATTTTAATATTAATATTTTTATATTATATTAATATCTTTATTCTCTTATATTAATTTTAACGTTAACCTTCATTATTAATAATAAATTTCACTGTTTATTTATTCATTTTTATTTTTATTTTATATTAAATAAATATAATTTTAATATTATTTACACAATTTAAATGATTATTATTTAAAATAAATAATAATATTATTTTTAAATATATTATTTATGTAAAATAATTTATTCTTATTTTCTCAATGTTATTTATTTAAAATTAAAATATTATTATAAATTTGAAAGAAAGAAATACAACAACAACCGAGCATTATCCCACTATGTGGGATCGGCAAAGAAAGAAATACAACATATAAAAAAAAATCATACTTATATAAAATTAAAATTAAAATACAACACTTTCAAGAATTGTCGTTATATTATGACCAAATATGTTCAATTAAGTTTGCACGAAGTTGGTGATGCACATGACTGTCACGTAGTTCGGAATTTGTCCAGAGATAATCATAAAATCCTCGGTTTGAGCCCTGGACGGGTTGTGCGAGTTCGTCACCTTCATCGTTGTATCAATTTGTCACGTGACCCCCTTATCTTCAACAATCATGTTGTGTAAAATAATACATGCTAACATAATATGTTTTAACTTTTTTCTGTACCAATAACGAGCTGGATCTCTGACAATTGTCCATCGAGCTTGAAGCACCCCAAATGTTCGTTCAACATCTTTTCTTGCAGTCTCTTATCTTTCCTTAAACAACCTCCTCTTGGGATCTTCCGATTAAGAAAAAGTCTTCATGAAAGTAGCCCATTCCGGATATATTTCATATGTTAGATAATACTCTTTCGTATATTGAGTCTCGTTGACTGTTAAATTAATTTCTGAGACATTTCCTTATAAGACGTTATTGAATATGGGAGATTTGTACAACACATTAATATCATTACGTGAACTTGCGACACCAAAGAATGTATGTTATTTCCACAAGTCTTGACATTTAACCGCTTCAAGCACGATTGTTGGCGATTCATGACCTCTTGTAAACTGGCTTTTCCAAGCAACTGGACAATTTTTTCATTCCTAATGCATGCAATCAAGACTACCCAACATTCCGGGGAAGTTGTGCCTATCATCATGCATTTGAAGAAGACGTTGAACATCATCAGCACTCGACCGTCTCAAGTATTAATCACCAAATAGTTCAACCGCAGAACTTGAAAAGACACTCGATGGCAGTTGATTCACCCATGCGTAAGTACTCGTTAAGATGGTCGGCTGAGACTCCATAAGCCAATTGGCAAATCGTAGTCGTGCATTTTTATAGTGGTGACAAGCCTTTTCTTCTCGCAGCATCGTCCCTATGTTAAAAATATAAAGAACGACTCTCAAGTGCATTCACTATGCGACAAAATAAATCTCTTCGCATGCGAAATCGTCTTCGAAATATTTGATCGGGATACATCGAGTTTGTTGATAAATAATCATTGTAGAGCCCTACATGCCCGGCTTCACAATTTCTTTGAATGAACTTTTTTCTTCGCCGCATCTCGTTATTACTTTGATATGCTTCAATTATTTGTCGGCTTTGTTGAAGTATCAATGACATTAGCTCATTCCCCGGATCATAACCTTCGTCAACAACTTCAACTTGAACTTCATTTTCACTTGTCGAGTCAGAGCTTGTGCTACTTGAATATTGAGATATTTTAGAGGAAACTAATTTAAGTCTATGTTTAAAATAAAAAATTATAGAGAACAAGGTATCTATTTATTTTATTTTTGTCAACGACTATATTCCAACGATTATATTACAACGAATATATTCCAATGACTATTTTGCATTAATCGAATTGTATATATATTCCAACGGCTATATTAATAAAATGAAGAATGAAGAATTATGTATTAATTATATATATATTCCTACGATTATTTGTTTATTAATAAAATAAAGAATCATGCATTAATTATACATATATTTCAATGATTATTTATTTATTAATCATAATTCGAAGTATACATTAATTGAAAAATATATAAAATTATATTGATTAAAAGTTACAATAATAAAAAATTGTATTAATTAAAAAATACAATAATTAAAACTTAGATTAATTAAAAATTACATATTTCATCTCTTCCTAATTTCTTGATATAAATATTCGTGAATGATAAATTACTCCTTTATCATTTGTGCCTTCAAAAATATTACGTATTCCTTTAGTTGAACTTTGGCTAAGGTAGCTTTTATTTTCATCTCGTCAACGTTTACTTTCATCTCCTCAACTTTGAGTTATTTTTGTTTCATTTCAACTTCAGCTATTTTTATGCTTGTATATTCAGTAAACTTTACAAACATATTATCCAAATTTGTTGTCATACCTTCAATGTCCGATTTCATTTTGCCTTTTCCCTTTCTTTTTGCTACCTTCCGACCCATTAGACGAGTTTCTTCTTCATTTAATGACTATTTTAATAAAAAATATTAAAATTTCATCTATAAATACTCATCAACTTATTTCAATCATTCAAACACCTACATCTCTTTAAAAAAATTCTCCTATTTTCCTCTAAAATGAATAAAAATAATCGAGATTTTTTTTAAAATTTATTGAATTACCAAAAATTGTCGAAAAAAAATACTTCCTCCCAAAATTCATAAATTTCACCAAATTATCTATATTTTTCATATTCGTCAAATGTGAGGTCACCCATGTGACCCTCCCATCTTGTGTTTTGAAATTTAAACCCATGTGAGATGAATTATCCCTGCACCCACCTTCATGCATCAGAGTTTGGAAAAAATAATTTTATATAAAAAATTGAACCTTTTAACTCGTTCAATTGATTGAACGAATTCAATTTAGTGAATGTTATAACTCGATTGGACTTGAAATTTGAATTGAACGAATTGATTGAACGAATTTCAAGTCCAACACGATATGATCTGAATCCTAAAACCCCAACCCTAATTCGATATTTTTTGTATCAATTCAAATCGAGTTGACGAATCGAATTCATTTTTTAACACACCTACAAATCACCGCAAACTAGCTAGGCAACTAAAATGTTTCTTCTCTCTCTTTTGTTTTAGTCCCTCTCCTTTCATTCATTCGCATCTTTTCTTTTCACTTTCCCTAAGGATTTTTTTTTTCAAGTAAACAGAGCATGAAGATAGGTGGGAGTGGTGGGATTTTGAAGGCCATAATTCCTAGTAAATGTTCATTAAGATTAGAATATTTAGTTCATCCCAATGAACATTTAAAAGAATAAATAGTGTTCATGTTATGAATTGTTGTATGAAACCTAATTAAATTTGAAATGAGAAAGAAGAGTCATCCATTTTTTAAATTAGATTAGAAAAAGATACCGTCATCCATCTTTCAAAATTTAGTTATCCACGACCAATCGACTTGTGCTTCCAAGCAAACAAGTTAAATTAGTTCATCTTCTTCTCCAAGAATGGCCGATTTAGGAGATCCGAAGCATTCCTCGGGCATCATTTTCTTGCAAAATCACCTTCATAGAGCAGAGTGAGGTGTTTGCCCTTCCGCGAAAGGCCTAATTGGCGGAAACATGAGTTTCCCATGCCACGCAAATTGTATCCCTTTTTCTTCTAAATAATACTCATACAAATAGCAACGAAGACGACCGATCGACAGACAGGCAGTAACAGAAAGAATCTTAAATATGGAACCTATGAATCGTTCCTAAACTATCAGTCACCTGCAAGCCATGATGGAAATTCTTCCCTTTTCCCATGTTTCTGAACCTCTGCCAACATCATGTCTCAACTGATGCCATTGCCTTCAGTGCATCCTCAGCTCTCATCTTCTCTGGGACAAAATCTAAACAAAAATGTGGAAACTATCAATTTGCGATAAGATTTATATGATCATTTGGGAGCTTCAAATTGAAGAGAAAAAAATTACCTGACAAGAACTCGTATCCCGTTCGACCATGAACAGTCGATGCTGAAACACAATCGTCAAGTCATGATAATATAAGATGTTGGGAGTTACAAAATGCTATTTTCATAATATATTTACCACAGACAACAGAGGAAAATGTACTAGGCAACATGAATCAGGAAATAGATTCACATGGTTTTCCAGGATCAAAATGTGAAAATATATAGCAACTGCGGGTAGAGCTTATCGCTCGATAGTAATCTGAAGAAAGTACAGGACAAGGAACAAATAAATATAAAATATTTAGAAGAAACGCTTTATCTGCTTGTATTTTACTTTCATTCTATGAAAACCATTCTTCTTCTATAAGGATCTGCTATCCAAATTAAATAAATGTAAACTTGCTCTTGCCATCTAGCTTGGATCACAACTCGTAAATGACACGATTTCCACTTAAACTGGCATGAAGATCCTGATTGTAACTATCGGTCATGAGAGGCAAGCTGATCCAATGGATAATTGCTTCAGCTGTGATGTTCCTGTAACTTATCATAAGTGTTCTAACCGAAACGTCCTCATTTCTTAGTTTAAAAAAAAAAATCCAACTCAGCATTCTTGACTGAAGCTATCTGCCACCTCCTTTAACATTGGCTGCTGATGTGTTCAGGTGGAGATCGAATATTAATTCGTCACTCACTGTCAAATCTGATTATAACTTATCTCCTGAAATTTAAAATAGTCTTTACAATGCAATCTTCTCCTCTTATGTTATAACTAAGGTTAAAGTTTTGATTCCCCCAATGTTAGAAATCTTAAGCAATTCAAACAACAACCGATTCTATCAGATATATATGTATATATGTATGTATGTGCATACAGGACTAACATATCAATAATAGGATAATATGTTGTGTGAATTGGAAATTATATATTATAGCATCCATTAACCAACCAATAACATAAACAAAGCACCAGTCAGAGGACAGTCTGTAGCCAAATCCACATCGGCCATGTTAGAAAGGATTTTAGGAGAAAATATGAGTTAAATCACATCTTGCAAAAAGATGCAAAGGACAAGGTGCTATAGTGACAATAAAAATAGCAATGATTTGGGCACTGGAAGCAAATTAAAGCATGCTGAGCGAGGAGAATAACATGTTATGTTATATATATATATTATGATTTATGGAGGATAAATCATGCTGTAAGTTAGGTCATGCTTATCTCACTTGGAATGAATTTGGGCTCAGCAACCCTCGTTATTTCTATCTCAATTTTTTATTGATGCTGCACCCAATTGCTGTTGAATAATACTATTTTTTTTCAATTTTAATTGTCCAAGTACCTTCACACATTTATCTTAGCATTTGCATCTCTGTTACATTATTTTTTTGTATGTTTCATTATGTGACAGCACAACATTAATCCATAAAATATTAGCCAATTGCACCAAAGTCTTCCAATTTTTTCTTTTTAGCCTAAGGGATACAAAACAATTACACAACGATTGCATAAGACTTAGAAGCACTCTCCATTTCAAGCACATGTATTATGTTGTTAATCATACCAACAGCAAGATCTCCTTCACATTGAAATATAAGTTTATGACATCTAAAAATCTACCAGAAATTTAATCTTCATCAACCTTAATTGTTCTCTTGATTATCTTCTTTTTAACTAAAACCATTGGTTTCTCCACAACATAAGTTTCAAGATCAATCTGATTAAAACTCTCAACAAATTAGCATAAGTTCATTTTCAAATACATACAACAACGGGGTTTATGTTGAATATGATTTGTGAGTTCATCTAACCCAGACTTAGAGCGAACCCTTGATCAGACCTAGAATTTATTCACTCCTATTGGCAATAATATTAGTAACTATATGACCATGCACGTTCTTCTTCAGATCAGCATAATTAGTGGATTTTCCTCTTTTAAAAATAAAAAATAAAAAATCCTCCTGATCTCAACAAATCATTTCCAGTTCCAGTTCCAGTTATCCACACATGTACAGTTTGTTTCAATTATCAAGTCTTTTTTGTCAGATCATATTACCAACCAAAATGGCAGCTAGACTATGAGACACCCTTATTCCAGCTAATATCCAATTTATTAGTACAACAATAATTAGGGATATTACCAAATGCAAAAATTATAAGATAATGTTATTGTCATTCACTACCAGAACCTTTGAATCACACTAACATTTAGTAGTAAAATATCAAAACCATGATTCTCAAGTATCTTCTGAAACTGACACTAGAATAAAATGCAACCAATTTCTCCATAGTGATTGCAGTAAAAATGGGTTTCCACTGCTTCTCAAAACATTTTACAAGTCAGTTGGTCAAATGTATCTAAGTCTACAATGAATAGATATGGCTAAACAAACAATGTATGGTTAGCCTTTTGAAGGGAGACAATAAATAGCCCAGAAAAACAAAGTTTGTGACAATAGTGAGAGAAGTGCTAGAGTCAAATAAACAATCAGTACCGTACCATATGATATGATTCAAATATTAAATTCTTCAGTACAAGAACTATTACTTTAATTTAGACAAACTTTCATTATATATTCTATTTTGCTTTGGATTAAAGTTTTTGTTGCTATTTAATCCTATAACCAACAGATTATTAGGCTTTAGGAAACAAAATCATAGCATAATTGGGGTAGGGTTGTGTCCTTTGGGTAGGGTTTGTCATTTTGGTTCAAGTGGGGTTAAATTAGGTTCAATTCAGATTTAATTTGATCCTTTTAAGATCGAACCAAATTTATTTTTATTCAAACCGGGTTTAATCATGAGAAATTTGGGATGAGATTCAAATTTATTTTTTCTCCCCCTTCTCTCTCACATTCCTCTCTCCGGCCAACCCACCCGATCCTCCTCTCTTGTGCATCCTCTCTCTCACGGCACTGAAGCAACCACCTCTGACACAATCTCTCCTCTCTCCAGCAACTCGGGTTTCGCTCGTTCCTCCCTTCTTCAACAGGTAATCATCTTTCTCTTCCACTCTTGATCTTGCTCTCTCTCCATCTTTCACTTCTCCTTTGATGTCAAAGTACCCTTTTGCATCTTGTCACTCTCCCATACTGATATCACCTTGTGTCAACGAGTTTGAGTGTCAATGTGAGATTGCCAAAGAGTTTAAGTGTCAATGCGAGATTGGAAAGAAATGTTTCAAGGGTTTCGAGCGGCACCTCTCAGCATCTCAAAGCTTATCAAAACTATTACGAATAGAATAAAATTTTTGTTCATATTTTATAATTTCTTATTTGAATCTTACGTGATTCACAATTCAATGATTCACCAGAACAATTCCCGATATGGACCTTAATTTAATACACTTAATAGCGAGAGAGAAAACATATCAGTGAAGAACCCTTTATAACTACTACAATTTGTTTTATCTAAATCCAAAAGAGATCTAGTTTAGTCACCGAGACACAAGAACAACAAGATTGGAGAGTGCAGCTGGTTCTGAACTTCAAGTTTCAGTGACCTAAACTTCTTAAGATACTTCAAACTAGGTGCAAATTGTAACCATGGTAATATGGTAGCACCCATTCAGAAACAAACAATAGAAATCGAATGATCAACCTTTGGAATTAGCAGAATAAAATGGAGAAGTGAACACAAGAATCTCATTACAAACACCATATTTTAGCTTTAGAAACCAAACTGTTTCATTAGCTTCAAAAATTAGCACCTCAATATCTTTACATATACGTAAAGCTTCCTTCAATGCTTTCTTGAAGTTTCATGGGCATTAGGCTTCTTGGTATAACAATCAACAAGAATGCCAAAGCCCCATAATAAATACAAGTCTTTTTCACTCAAGCATTTAACTTGTAGGTCAAGTGTGAAGCAAAGATAGACCAACGCTTAAAATAGAGAAACACAATTATATTAGAAAAGGCGGCACACATTAAAGATGAAAAGATAAAATAAACAAGTGAAGTAGGAAGCAGAAATATTGGGAAGAAAATAAGAAACAAAACAGCAATTGAATCATTTGTCTTTCAAGTTAAAACGAAAGCTGTTCTAAATGAAGCGGGAAAAGCTAATAGCACAGTTTTTTTTCTTTGACAGAAGTTTTCCAGTAGTTTATGTAAAGTGGGAAGTACTAAATCAAAACTAGGTGGAACTTTTCCCTTGAACCCAATTAACAAAAGAATTTTTATGCAACTGCTGAGAGTCGACCAATCAAAAGTTTAGAAAGAAAATTATGCAGACCTTGCATTTCTCAGCAAATTAATTACTTAAGTTAATTGCATTACTCAACAAGAACTTGGAAAGAGACACTCACAGAGATCATTATAGTTGAGAGATTTCTTTTGCCTCTTCGTCCCTCTTGAATAAGAATCCTCAACAAACTTCTCCAGAAACATCTCCTGCATTTAGAAGAAAATAAGATCCCACACATAAAAGTCCAAGCCCCAGGGGAAAATAGAATGAATGTGCACCACATTAAAACAAAGAGAATTAAAATTTATTCTTCTGTGGCAATGATTCGACCCCACGTAGTGGGATAAGGCTTGGTTGTTGTTGTTGTGGCAATGATTATTTAATACTTGTGCAGGTTTGATTTCTTAAGTGTCAATTTGCTCACTTCTGTATGCTTAACAAACACAGCACTGAAGACACCAGATTATCACATTATCCACCAATGGAGAAGTCAATTTTTAAGCCTGACCACATACAATTGTTCACTGATAGATTTTTCAGCCTGTCTACATACAATTTTCAGTTTGGTATGTATGGTTAATGTTGTCAATAGCATTCCTAATATTTTCCCATGCATAAAGATAATATTGAAATCCAAGTGAAAATAAAGCTTGACAACAAGTAGAATATTGAAATCCAAGTGAAACCCTAATGAAAGTAATTGCAAGACCGCACTTTGACACTGGAACGAACAAATAAGGGGTCAATAGACCACGATTCAGGCGTCAGACGAAAGAAAACCCTAACGAGAAATCTTTGATCGAGAGGGAGAAAAAGAAAGAGTATAGGGCGAGGGCAAGGGAGAGGAGTAATTACAGAGGCCTTGTTGACGAGGAATACAGCGTTGGAAGCGATCCCGGTGATGGTGACATTAGCATTGCCTCCCTCGAGGCGCATGAGGCGCCGCACCCGACTCATCGGGAAGCTGCAGGAGACGTTACCGCCCTCTTCTTCATCGTCAGCGATGGAGGGAACGTTCTCAATTTTCTTCCTACTTTTCTCCTTCTTCGCCGTCTCCTCCCGCATATCCCCTTTCTTCACCTTCTTTTCCGGGTTTTCAGTGGCTCCTACCGTACTCCTCCTCTTCTTCTTCTCCACTTCCATGGACTCGTCACCCATCTTCCTTTTAGTCATCTTCTTCTTCTCATCCACTACTTGCTCCTTTTTCCTCTTCATCTTCTTCTCCGCCTCTTCCTTGGGCTTCCTCTGAATCTGCTTCTTCATGTCAATCTCCAAACCTTTACCTTTACCTTTACCTACCTTACTTTGGCCTTCAGCTTCCTTCTTCGCGCCATTCTTGCTCTCCTTGCAATCGCTCCTCTCGTTCGCCATCTCTCTGCCTCTCTCTCTCTCTCTCTCTCTCTCTCTGTGAGATTGTCCTCCCAAGTTTCGAGTAGCCACCGCTCTACAGTGGCCAAAAGACAGCAGATGGAACTCAGAAACGAAGTGTTTTATTGCGGCCCCTTTGAATAGGCCCCTGGGCTTTGATGAAGGCCCTTAACAAATTCTCCTTCTAACTTTCAAGTAAGTTACGTACCAACTTATATAAAATCAATTATTATCTTAAAATTTATATTTTATTTTATTAAAAAAATATTTACATCAATTTTTTTTTTAATTTTTTAAATTTAAATTTATACTATAATACTTTTCTATTAATAAAAAATAAAACTCTCTATCATAAAAATAAAATAATTTTTTTTTTCAATCTCTCTCCTTCCTAAACTCTCCACTAATACAAATATAATAATTAAAAAAATAAAGATAGAAAAATTGATATAATAAAAAGTAATTTTTTAGGATAATTAATGTAATGTGTAATAAAAAATGATTATCTAAATTTAATAAAATAGATGATTTACTTTAAATTTTAGAAATACGATAGAAAAATTGATATGAATGTTTTTAAAGATATAATTCTTATCCTATCTTATCATAAATATTATAACAAAAATGATTATATTCATCCTAATTATCCCTCATAATCAAAGGACGAATCTACGTATATCCGAGGGGGCCAGTTGTCCTCTTCAAATTTTTTTATATTAATATCATTATAATTTATAATCTTGCACCCTTTATTTACGCATTTTGCTCCTGACATAAGTTTAATAGTTTTATATATTTTTGGATATATTTTAATTTTTAAGTGAAAATTATTTTTTTGAGTATATTTTAATTTGTAAGTGAAATTTAATTAATTTTCAATATTTAATCATAGCATGATCCATTTTGTGAAAAGGAGAGCTGGCCCATAATACAAAAAAACTCAATTAAATGAGAGGAGGCTTGAATGAGAAGTTATATTTTTCTTTTTTTTGTTTGAAAGATACACACATGATAAAGAGGTGGGGGAAAGTCGACGGAAAAAGGAAAGATTTTTTTCTTTTCTTTTTGTGTGAAACTGCTCTCTCAATTCTCCATCGGTAAGATTTCTTTTGTTTTTCTTGACTCTTCTAAATTCTATTGAAGTTTTTAACTATTTACATTGAGTTGTAAATTTAATTTACATTCATGTTTGATTATTAGTGAGTTAAAGAATAATATTATATATGGAGAAATTTCTCAAAAATAAAATCTATAGTAATTGAATCTTCGCACCCCCTAATCTAAATAGGGTTATTGATTTTGAAAACCTTCCAATAGACCTTGGACAACGACTAATAATATGGAGTTATGATGCTAATGATAGGGATAGAATACGAAGGGCATATTTATTAAAGGGACCTTGTCAGTCTATACTTCGTGACTTTCCACAAATTGAAATAGAAAATGTAAAAAAGAAGGTTTATTGCAAATTGATTTCAAAAATAACTAGATTAGCTGGAGTATAAGATAGTGCATATTGTTTATATTGTTATCTTTTTAGAACTCCAAGATGACAAAAGGTGAAACGCTCGCTCACAGCGCCTCAGCCAGTCCGTCCCAAAATCAATACAGAGGAGGTAAATCACGGTAACTACTAGCATGAACAGTGACTAGTGCATGAGAGAGGGTAGGAACCTAGCTACTAACCAGGATTTGACCCTCAGATCTCATGATGGCAACACCTCATATATTAGCCATCAACCCATCCCGTGGGGACGAAATAATGAGGGAGAGAGAAAGATTCATTTGTTGGTGAAGGATTTAAATTTTAGAGAAAGAAAGAGAAGTTTGATCAACATGCTGGCAAGCATAATAGTTTTCACAGCATAGCAAAATCGAAATGCAATAATCTAACAAATCAAAATCTTACTGGGAGCGTTTCTGCTTTATTTACTAGAAAGCTAAATAAAGATAAAGCTTAATATCAAACTCGATTGAATGCAGCTGTTGATTGTATTCGTTTTGGGGTCACGATGAATCTAATTTATCAACAAATAGAGACAATTATTTAAAACTTTTTCATTGGCTTTTTGAACACAATGAACTTGTGTAGAAAGTTTCATTTCAAAATGCTCCTCAAAATTGTCAATGGACATCATCTAGTATTCAGAAGGATATTTGTATTATTGCTGCTAAAACTACTTGTGCTATTATCAAATATATTGGTGAGGCATATTTTACTATCTTGATTGACGAGTCTCGCGATGTATCAATGAAAGAGGAAATGACAGTTGTTTTAAAATACGTGAACAAAGAGGGAAATATATTATAACGTTTTCTTGGTATTGAATATGTTCCTAATACAATTGTAACTTCACTTAAGGATGTCATTGATTGGTTATTCTCTCATCATGGTTTAAGCATATCAAGTTTGTGTGGTTAAGGTTATGATGGGGCGAGCAATATGCAAGGTGAGCTTAAAGGCTTGAAAACTCCTATTTTACAAAAAAAAAAAATCCATGTACCTTTTATGTTTATTGTTTCGCTCATCAACTCCAATTGAGTTTAGTAGTTGTCGCAAAGTATCATTTTCAAGTTCAATATCTTTTTGAGATCACATCGAAGGCTATGAACGTTATTGGAGCATCTTGTAAGAGACAAGATATTCTTAGAGCCAAATAACATGAAAAAATTACAGAAGCACTAAGGAGAAGGGAGATTCTTAGTAGACATAGATTGAATCGAGAAACTAACTTGCAACGAGCCAGTGATACTAATTGGGATTCACATTTTGGTACTTTAGTTAGGTTCACTTCCATGTTTTCATTCGTAATTGAAGTATTTGAACTTATTATGGAGGATGGGGTAAAGTTGAAGCACGCATATTGTTAGATGCAATGCAATTATTTGAGTTTATATTCACTATGAAAAATGTATTAGGGATTACTAATGACTTGTTTGGCATTGCAAAGAAAAGAACAAGAGATTGATAATGTTATGAGATTAGTTCATATATCAAACTAAAGATTGCAATTTATGAGAGACGATGGATGAGATTCTCTATTGAATGAAGTTTCTTCATTTTGTTCTACACATGAAGTTATGATCCTAAATATGGATGAAAAGTTCATAGCTCTTGGCCGTCCAAGACGAAGAACTCAAGAAAAGACTAACTTGGTTCATTATCGTTATGATTTATTTTGTATTATTTTAGATAAACAACTTATGGAGCTTAATGATTGTTTCTCTAAGACAAATACTAAATTATTTCATTGTATGAGATGTCTTAATCCTAGGGACTCATTCTCTGCTTTCAATAAGGAAAATCACATTAGTTTTGCTAGATTATATCCTAAGTATTTTTCTACATATGATATTGTGTTACTTGATAATCAATTTGAGAATTATATTATTGATGTGTGTACAAGCAGTGAATTTTCAGCAATTGATGGAATTGTAGATCTTACAACAAAAATGATAGAAATAAGAAGACATGTGGTCTATCCTTTGGTTTATATGCTTGTTACTTTAGCATTGACTTTGTCCGTTGCTACTGCGAGTGTAGAGATTGTATTTTCTTCAATGAAGATCATAAAAAATTGATTGCGCAGCCGAATGGAAGATCGGCTTAATGCTTGTATGGTTCTGTACATTGAGAAAGATGTTTTTAATGGAATTAATAATGAAGCTATTGTGCAATGATTTCAGATCATGACTTCTCATCGTAAACAATTGTAATTTTAGTGTAAAATATTTTTGAGGTATATTTATTGACTTTTTTGAAATTATATATCATTGACTTTTGTCTCCCCCTCCAGCTATATTCTTGGCTTCACCCCTGCTCACAGTCGTCCTAAAGTTATGTGAAGAGAGGTAAATTACGATTTCAACTTATAGTTGATCGTCAAGTGGTCAAGTGGCTAGGGGTGGAAGAAATTTTTTTCTCAAAGCATTGCACTCCTATGAATTGATGTCTACTCCATTATAGCAAATCTACTATCCGATAGCTAACCAGGCACCCATGGGGACCCATCTTACATTAAACATGAATCTTCAACTATTAGACACTAAGAGAGTGTTTGACTAAACTTATTAAAAATAGCTTATAAGCTCGTATAACTTCTAAGCTGTTTTAGGAGTTTATAAGCTGTTAGGTCTTATTTTAAAAATAAGTTGTTAAAGTGTTTGGATGAACTTATTTTAAATAACTTAAAGATATTGATGTGTTTAGTATTATAAGATCTTTTTATTAACAAAATTACCAAAAAGGGTATAATACTATTAAGGTAATGTAAATAATTATATATATAAACACATGAAATTATTTTACAATTTTATAATAAATGTTAAACTTATATAAAAATAAATAAAACTATTTGATATTTTAATTTAGAAAATTTTAAAAATTTAATGATATCATTAATATTTCAAATAAAAATTATAGTTAAAAATTGATCAATAATATATTTGACACTTTTGTTTTTTAAAATCCTAAGAAAAAGATAGAAAAAGTTAGAACAAAACCTTATTTCAATAGAAAGCAAATTGATAAAACAACCAATAATTGAATATATTTTGGAATTAATGAAAACAACAAAGTGAAATTATTCACTTAACAAATTTAAGCTACTAAAATATGACAGAATATCAAATACATGACTAAAAAGATAAAAAATCTATTACTAAAATTATCGTCCACTTCTTATAATTTCTATAGTAATTGAATCACGCACTACCAACCAATATATATTGCCGGGATTATTTTCATTCTCCACCGTAGAGTTTGTTGTAAATATATTACGTTCAGTAGATAGTTGATAACTTTCATACTCAGCTATTCGGAATGCCTCATCTGAAATATTTTTCTTTCTTATATAGTTATGAATAGGGGTGAGTATTCGATTAATATTGAACCGAATCGAACCAAATTAGCCAAACTGAACCGAACCGATTTTTTTCAAACAAACCGAACTGACCAATTTTTTTGATAAAATTGAACCGAACCGGAAAAATATCGATTTAACCAAATTAACAGAATTTTTCTTATTAGGGCCTAAAAATTTGGTTCGATTTGATAAAAATTTGATTTTCGGTCTAAAAATTAGGATATAAAAATTTGATTTGGTGAAAATTCGATTTATTCGGTTTAACCGAATAAGGAATTTCAAAATTGAACCCGAACCGAATTAACTGATTTTTTCGGGAAAAAAAACCGAATTTCTGAAAAAATCGAACCAAATTTTTAAATTTGGTCGGTTCAATCAGTTTGTTCGGTTTAACCGAATTTTTGCTCACCCCTAATTGTGAATGATCATTATTCTCAACACAATTTCTCTTTGTATATCAATATAATAATAAGACATATCAGCCAAAATATTTCATCTCGCTTTCCAAACTCCAAATGTTCATTCAACACAATTCCTACATGAAGAATGGTAGAAGTTGAATTTTTCTTTCAAATTTCTTGGTGCACATAGTTGCAAGGTCCTAGCTCGGCGAAAGTCTTCAAGATGATACTTTATATTTTCACTTTTATAAGGACCCATATATCCTGGCATATGTGAATATCCAACATCAACCAAGTAATATGTTTTTCCTTTTGGGTGAGGAAAATTAAGTTCCGGCCTACGAATAGCTTCTCCAATATTCTATTATCATTAGCTCATTCCCATCCAGCCCAGACAAATGTAAAATACATATTAAAGTCTACAACTGCTAGAATATTTTGTGTGGAAAAACCTTTGCATCCAATATATGAGATTGCTTTTGCTTATGGTAATCGCGCCTTAACATGTGTGTCATCATTGCCCCGATGCAATCCTATTAATCATTTAAAAACAAATAATTTAGTAGATTACAAACACTAAATAAGTTTAATATATGAACATGTGGTGTTTGTGATCTTAAAAATAATATAACACACGTCAAAAAATGGCTTGTATTGTTGATGTTGAGGCATGTGGTATCCTTTTCTCTCATTATAATCAGGATGAGGTTTAATTATATCTTTAGTTAGCTTCTCAACAACTTTCATAATTCTATGAAAATGTCTTGAAATGATTTCACCTGAATAATTAAATATCTCTTGTAATGACCTATTATTTGTACCATGAGCACAAGTCATCAAAAAAATATCTACTTCCTCATAGATAGACATTCTCCTAGTAGGGATCAAATCATACTTTTGGGTCAACCCATGACATAAATCCAAGAATATAGGTTTTGTCGGACGAAAAGTTTGATAACACCTTATTCTATGCCCATTTAATACTTCTATGAATTTATTACTCCTTTGCTCATATATACGACATGACACTTTATGAATATAAGTCTCGAAATATGTTAAAATGCTAAGTGCTATTATTTTGCATACAATCAACCATTCTAGGTCGTCTTGGAATTTATCTTCATCTTCAATTGGTTCCTCCTCAAAAATGTATTTGAATCATTTAAAGCACCGTGTCGAACATCCCAAGGCTCCATTAAACTATAGAAGTCATGGAAAAAAAACATGTATGAGATACCAAAACAAAAAATATTGATTAACTTCGATAAAATATTATATCATGTTTACTAGTCAAACTATAATAAACAATAAATAAAATAAAATTAAGGACGTAGCAAAACTACTAATAAAATCGCAAAATTGAAAAATAAATCATCAACTTCAACTACTGAATTTCTCAGATCATGAGTACAAACCACTATCAAGGACATTAATTTTTCTGGCCCATGTCATGATTATACTTTAGCCACCCCAAATGACATTCATTATCAGGTTGATTGAGAAAAATCACCCGCATTTCTTTTTTGCTCAACAAGTTACGAGCATAACACCAAAGCTCAATTTTATGTTCTATTTTAGGAACCTTCTTTAATATCATCATTATAGATTCAATGTATTTATCTGTGAAGGTGTGAAGGTTGTGATGCTCTTATTTTTCAGATTCTTGAAAAGAGAGTAAATATCTTCCTTTAGTGAGGTTGCTCCAGAATTTTTTTTTGTTTTTTTACCATCTTCTCCATTAAATTCAATGTATTTCTTTTGTATCTTTGAGCTTACGTCATTCTCTCTATTCTTCTATCCTCGTTATATTCATTATTATCGATTCCAACATGCCCTTCAAAATCAGGAAAATCATCATTTTCCTTCGTAAC
>JBBUKS010000100.1:13457719-13467929 GCA_038050645.1 Hedychium gardnerianum
GCTGCTCTCAGTTTTATTCCCAACTCATCCTAAATCCTCGTGTATTCAACATGGCAAGTGCACTCGAGCACCTAGCTAAGCTAAGCATCCCAAGTGTTCAACAACCTAAGCACCCAACTTGGCATCTTTAGTACTCAACAATTCGAACAGGGTCGACTCAAGTCTATTTGAAACTGCAATTTTTTTTTTTAGATCTGTGACATTATTTTAAAAAAAAAATTCACTCACTCTTTTTCATTCGGATTTGAGACAGACAACAATAGGTTTAAACTTATTTTTAAAAAAATTAAACTATTAATTTTAAAAAATAATTTTTATATAAAATTTAATTTTCTAATTTTTTTAGATGCAAAATTATTAATTAAATTTTGATATTTAAATTTTGATAATAATTTTTTTTAATTGATAAAATTACTCAAATAAAAGATGAGAGAACAACTATTACAAAATGAAATAAAATTGAGAAAATAAGAATAATAAAATGACACGTCCTTAACTCATCATCATCTACGAAGCACAAAAAACAAATAAATACAAGTACAAAATGACAAAAGTCAATACAATTCCTAGAAAATGAAGATTATAGCGAGATCAAACCAATCATTATCATTTATCAAGAACTAAATGAATCTTTTTAAACACAGAATAAAAGAAAAAATAAATAATATTTTTCATCACGTAAATTAGAATCGTTATAAATGATAGAATGAAGACAAAGAGAAAATAAAAATATTTATGATCATAAATACATCTAAATACAAAGGGGAACAGTTGCCTCAAGTTTTCTTCCAACTCCTTCCTTAAGAATTGTTTATCTTCAAAATGATGCAACTATAATTGGCCATAAGCTCACATTGATATACATAGGAATCACCACTTTAGGGTCTGATAATCCTATGATGAGTGTAACTTTATTCCTTGTGAAATTTATTGTGACATTTTGAAAGATAAAACACATTGCTTCATAATCCCAACTTTCAAACATATTTTGGATAATACATCTAACATTGGCATTCCTTGGGATGACTAAAACTCATGAAAATGAAATTTTGCTTATCAGGTCAATGTGCCTTTTATTGAGTCTAATAATATTTGAAAAGGACCTAAAATTAAACCATAAAACTTTTTCATTGTAATTTCTTTCTATAAACAAGAGAGGCAATGCTCAAAAGTCCTCATAACATCTCAGAATTAATTGTGAATAACTTGAAGCTATCTAACACTATAGAAACTAAGATTTATGTTATTAAGTTTTGTAGAATATGTATGAGTAATAATAGGGGGTCATTTTGTTAGGACTCTCGTCATTTAAGCAACAAAGGGTTTTGATGAGACTGACAAAAGGTTTAAGTTAGCTTTGTGTGTATTTGACTTGTGTGTTAAGTTGTGCAGGGTCTATCAATCTATCATGTATACAAGATGTGATAGCTCGATGGCTCGAAGCCCGTAAGATTGGAGAAGAATGATGCATCTGAGAGACTGCAAGACGAGGAGCATTGGAATAAAGAAAATCGAGGAGGTGACCTACATGAAGGATAACATGGCCGAAAGAAGCTGAGGGCTCATTACATTTGAGGGATGTAAGAAGATCTCAAGGCTTGAATTAACTCCATGTGAGATGTAACTGGAATTAACTGTATGCATGGGACGAGGGTGGACAACAAACTTAGCCAAACTCGACCATAGAATTGGTCGAAGTCAGGATGTTAGTCGACTAATGATGATATTTAGTCGATTGGTGATCCATATATCCTAAGTTAGGTATGTTTGGGGTATTATAGTTGGATCAGTCAACTAACAGGTAAGGATCAATCAACTGATGAAATTAAGCTTTGATGAACAAATATAATGTTGTTCAGTCGACTAGCTAAGTTGACTGAAGTTCGTTCAAAGCAAATAGTGTGTTTTTTAGTTAACTGCTACACTTGACTAATTTTGGTAGAAGAGCACAAAATGTCTTTGAGTTGACTGAGCATTGATGAATCAACTAAATGTCGATCGGCTGATACTACAACAAACAATTAAAACGGAGTTGAAGATGAAAGTTCCAAATGTATGATTCAGATAAGATCCAGGGAGCAGTTGATTTGATCACCAAATCAACAAATAACAGGATTCTATGTGAAAGAATCAATCTAAGAAGTGCAAAATATGTTCACTATTTCATTTATTCTTGCTTTTAATCCTTGTATTTGTTAATTGTTGTAATAGATTTCTTCACCTCCCGTGTTTAACTAAAGATAAGAAAAATAATGTACGTAAATTTTGGTGTCTACTGATTTGCATTTTTGTATTTATTCTTGCTTTTAATCCTTGTATTTGTTAATTGTTGTAAAAGATTTCTTAAAATTTGGTGTAGAACGAGGGAATGAAGGTGGAGAGAGAAAGTTTTTCCCCATGCATTTGTTCACAACATTATGCTTGTGAATCAATATAAACTAACAAAAATGTCTTGAAACTTTTAATGTGGGACTAAAGTCTCATTTACAATGGAGTCTCTTTCCTTTCTACTTTTTTCCATTCATATATATCCAACAACACTAATATTATAGAAAAAGCTATTCACCCCGCTCTAGTAATCGTCATTGATCCCAACAATTTTTACAATTTGGCAATTTTAGTCCATATAGTACTTTTGGACAATATTGGTAAACGACCTCATAGGATTCAAACAATATAACTAAGAGAATAGAGTCACTTTAGTGATCTTTTAAATTTGTGTAATTTAGCTCTATGTAATTAATAATTTTAGTCAAAATTGTTACATGACCTCTTAAGACTCAAATAAGAAAACTAAGAGTATAGCCCCTAGTAATGGTATTATGGTTAGGTTTTTTAATGGATAATTAAGTGATTTAAGATTTGAATCTTAGATGCGGTGTATTGTAGGAGATTTTTTTTCAATAAAAAATGGGCCTAATAATGTTGGTCATTTGAATAAGCTTCTATTAATGTTTTCTTATTTACCTTGGTAGTCGGTGAAAAAATTGTGTAGAATCAGGCTGATCACCTCTAAAATTAATTAGTTTGGAAAATTGAATATTTAGATCATCAAAAAAAAAAAACTAAGAGTATAAAGTGACTAAAGTGCTCATCTTTGAAATTTGAACAATTTAGATTTAGTGACAGGTTTGGTCAAATTAGCCTCTTAGGACTCATTGTAGTCTCTTAGGACTCAAACAACATAACTAAGAGGATAAAATGATTCAAGAAGCTTTAGAGAGCAGAACAGAGGGGCTACTTTAAAATTGCATTAGTTTTGGCCAAAACTTCTAAATGACCTTCTATATCTCAAACTATAGAAGTAAGAGCATATGATGACTTCATAGTCTTCAGGGAAACACGACAGAGGGACTATTTTTTTTAAAAAAAAATTGAGGTAGTTTAGCTCCATGTAGTAGTTTCAGCGAAACCTACTCCATTGCTTTATGGACTCAAACAATAAAATAAGAGCATAGATTGACTCCAAAGGCTAAAAAAAAATAAAAAATATATAGATAATATCAAATATGAAGTGATCGGTTAAATTCTATAAAAAAATTCATCGATCTTTAAGGTAAATCGGGAAGTGTTAATGAAGGTTCATCGAGATGACTAACATTCTTAGATTCGCTTCTCATTGGAGGAAAAATTCTCTATAATGCACTACGGTTGAGATTCGAACCTTATATTTCTTAATTATTCATTGAAGAACCTAATCATTATATCATTATTTGAGGACACACTAGATGGATCATCATTCAAATTGTGTCAATTTAGGTCTATTCTATGATTTTAGCCAAAACTATTATATAGTCTCATAAGACTCAAATAATAGAACTAAGAGCATAGAATGACGCCAAAAACTCTAAGAAACACAACAAAGGGTCTTCTTTATAAATTTTCAACCTATGTCTATATAGTAGTTTTGATCAAAATTATTATATGGACCTAAATTATCCTAAATTAGAAAATAAAGGTACAGAATGACTCCAAGAACTTTAGAGAACACAACAAATTCAAATTCATATAGTAATTTTGGGCAAAACCTTTCTGTGGCGCCAAAGTTTCATTCCATTTTCCCTCTTCTCCACATTTCTCCATAGTCCAAGGCTTTTCACTAGTAACCTGGGATCTCACTAACTCAATGTTGTCACCATGAGGTCTGAGGATCAAATCCTGGCTTGTACCCAGGTTCCTGGCCTTTCCCATGCACTAGTCACTATTCGGGCTAGCTAGACTAGTCCTCGTGATTTACCTCCTCCGTGTTGGTCCTGGGACGGGCTGACGGGGGCGCTGGCGGCGAGCGTTTCACCTTTTTGCCACCATGGGATCTCACTAACTCAGGCTTACTATGTGTTTATGAATTTTTCAGGTTTAGTCACATTTGTGTTAGGTTCTCAAGCAAAATTTAAACATAAAAATGCAGCGGAAAGAACCCACCAGAAATCCAAGCGAAATCCAATTAAATGCTTGCGAAGAAAGTTATCTCTAGATGCGTGAAACCGGTAGGATCAAGAATGCGCTAGAGGGAGGGGGGGGGGGTGAATAACACATTTCACTAACTCTGGTTTTTTGTATAAAATACGCAATGGAATAAAAATAAGCACAACAAAGACACAATTTATTTTTGTAGGATCATAGGAGACGAGAGAAGGGGGTGAATCTCAATCGTTTAAAATCTCTTTTCTTTTCGTCTTGTAAAACTGAATCAAAGTAAATAGTAGTAGAATAATAAAACAATTACAAGGACACAGTCAATTTTACTTGGTTCATAGTTCAACGACTACTACTTTAAGGCACGCGATCCTTGACCTCTTTCGATGGGCGATCTCTATAGCTTTTTCTCTGAACTCTTTCAGAGAAAAGCAAACTCATTATAAATATGAGATGAGCAATTGTAATAATATGCAAGTAAAATAATGAATCTTTGGCGTAAGTTGTCAGATAGCCTCTCGTCGTAGTAGTAGCAAAACTTGTACACGTAGCAATAGCAGAGACGAGATGAAGCAAAGAGTGAAATAGAATGAATGAATTATTATTTGGCTCGAACTTTGAGGCCTTCTTTTATAGGCACCATTAAGTCGACTGAAATCACGTTCTGCTGACTGAACCTATTCATCGACTTAACCTCCTATCCGTCGACTTAACTCTGCGTCTTTTCTTCTTTTCTCTGATCTAATCCGTCCGATCCCATAAATCATATTGTTCGATCGACTAATCTCACTAATCAATTGACAGATCCCTGGAACTTCCTTTCCTGCGTGATTCGATCTGATCGGCTGTCCTTACCTTTTATGGATCGGTTGACTGATCTCATTGATCCGTCAACAGAACAAGTTGTATACCATATTTTTTGAACCTCAGTCTGATATGTGTCACGCTGGCCGGATCGGTGGACTGAACACTTTTATCAATCGACTGAACTCTCGGTCAACCCAGAACTTTGTTTAGCTATAAAACAAAGTTAGCATAACAAAAGAGTAGTCCTACAAAATAGAGTTAGATAGTAGATAGTAAAGATGCATGAGTATGACTGTTAGGACTGTCTTGGTCTCAACTTAAAAATCTCCATTGATTTCTTCAGTTGGATTAACGCTTAAGGTTTGTCCCAACTTGATCCAACCGGGACACGACTTCACTATTCTTCTTTTTAGAAGAATCACTCCCTCCAGGAGCTTACCTCAACTCACTTGTTGGTCCTCCAAACCTGTTCAGACTTTCTCTGCTTAGTGTTTGATCAACTTGATCCACTAAGACTTTCCTGCAAAACTAAATTAGCACAATAGCAATAATAGTAATGTAAATAGTGTTAGCAACACTATACTTAAGTTGACCAAAATCTACTAGTCCGGTCGACCGCGGTCACACATGCTTGGAGTTCACTCCTCCAAGACTTCTCATTACCTAGGGTTATCTCTCCCTAGGGTTTCCCTTTTCTTATAGTTTACTCCTCTAAGACTTCTCATTACCTATGGTTACCTCCCCCTAGGGTTTTTTCTTTACTTAGAGTTCACTTCTCCAAGACTTCTCATTACCTAGGTTTACCTCCCCCTAGGATTTTCCCTTTACTTAGAGTTCACTCCTCTAAAGCTTCTCATTACTTAGGATTACCTCCCCCTAGGGTATTCCCTTTGCTTAGAATTCACTCCTCTAAGACTTCTCATTACCTAGGGTTACCTCCCCCTAGAGTATTCCCTTTGCTTAGAGTTCACTCCTCTAAGACTTCTCATTACCTAGGGTTATCTCCCCCTAAGGTTTTTCTCTCACCAAGAATTTGGTCACCTTGATCTTCTTGGACTTGTTAGTCACTCGGTAGACTATTCACCCTTGCTAGTCACTCAGTAGACTACTCACCCTTACTAGTCACTCGGTAGACTACTCACCCTTGCTGTCAACCTTCACCAAACTTCATTAAATATATTGTCAAATAAATATCAAAACCCTGGAGGTTGATTGCGTCAATAGTCATGAGTCTAGTGATAATGTGACAATAAGTCATATGTACCCTACCAGAGGTACTATATCCCGAATAATAAATAATGGGACTAAAGATCAGTAGTCCTATGTTTACTTGTAGCCTATGTCAAAATGCATACATGAGGAACAAGTGGTAAGGTCTTATGACTGACTTGTCTCTAGTGGATAGTGGTAGGACACAGTTTATAATAAACTTGTAAAGTATGTTGTCCTGGATACTTAGGTTGACTGCATGTACTTTTCGACGATATGGGGTATGGAAAAACTCTTGATGCATGAATTCTAAGGTGAGATATGTATATGGTTCAGGTAAATGTTTAGGGTAGTTAGGGAAGCAATGAAACATGCTATTGGACTCTCTAAGGTTTAATAAATTCACAATCCTCTCAACATCACAAAACATGTCCAGGGTAGCAGCCCTAGTCCTATAGTGCAGGTCATCTATAGGAGTAAGTTTGTGGTAGAACTCGACACTAAAATCAGTGTTAATGTGATGTTTACAATAGACTAATTCTTCTAGGGCATAATAGTTGATTATCTTAATTATGTCTTGGCAGTGGGTATGGAAGAAGTCATTGTTTAGATACTGGGTATACTTTGTGGGAACTAGTCTCGAAAGACAACCTAAGTTCTTAGGAAAAAAAAACCTAGGTTCATAGGTTGGGTGAGAGGGACCTAGGTTTTTGGATACAGTGTAATAATTCAACTAAAAATAAATATAAGTTCTATGGAAACAAAAAGGGATGTTTAGGTATCGTTACCGAGACATATTGAGGGGTCGAAAGCTTCGGATCAGAGTAATTGGGGGTTTTAGATTCAGTTGATGGATTAGAGAGGAAGAAGGAGATTTTGAGTTAAGGTCGACTGCACCCGATGTCCCTTTTTATAGGGCGAGATTGATCTACCGAACCATTAAAGTCTAGTCAACCATTCAATTTCGAACACAACTTTTTGGGATCCTGAGGACGTTTGGTTACTAATTCGTACGAATCAGTCTACCAATCATGAGTGGTCAACATCAACTGATGGTCAAACTGATAGTCAGCTCCGACTTTTTGACTGGGATCAATCTACCGATCCTGGTTTTTGGTAGACTGATAGGTTAGTTTTTATCTTTTTGACACATGTTCAGTCTCTAGATGTTTCAATGGGTTCATTCTACCAATCAAGATTTTTGGTTGACCGATAGGTCATTTTTATGAACTTAGGCATAACTTAGAATTTATTTATTTTGGCTATTTGTTATCCTAAGTAGATGTCTAACCTTTTGTTTACATCTTGACCATCATAAGATGGAAGCCTTCAATTAGGTTAGTCAAGTTTAAGTGATTTTTCATTGTGAACATAAGGGATCACTTAGCTTGATCAATTTGGAAGTTTTAGCCCCGATTTATGACGATGCACTGATATAAATATAGGAAATCTGGGCTTGGACATAAGCATCTCACACCGATCTAGGTGTCTCAGTACACAAACAAGTTATTCCTAATGTGTTTGTGAGATGTTGGCTACCTACATCTATAGGTTCATGCTTTCAAAGGTAAGACCTAGGCTAGTTTCAAAAGAAAACTAAAAAAATAATATAATATAATTGGATATTCCTATTCTAGATATCTAGCCAAATCCTAATTCCTATAAATTGAGTAATCACATGCAAGGTAAAGTGTTGTTTGTTGATTTTAACTTAGAATCTCACTCATCCTAAATTATCAACCAAGTTAGTCCTATAGGTTTTGTAAAATACGAGAATCTTTTTTAAATAAATAAATAAAAATAAAAATTATAAATTATAAAAAAAAATTAAAGGGAAAATTTTGAAGTATTATAGAATTTTCTGGGATTTATTTGGAAACCTATGGAGTAGTTTTGGTGTTATTAAGAATAATAAAGGGGTAAATTTAAATAAACTTTGTTTGGGTTAATTAAACCCTAGGTTCAATTTATAAAAGGAGGAGGATACTGTTTCGTTTCTCTCCACTCGATTTTTCTCCGAGACCCACCGCCAAGCACCTCCCTCCCGATCGCGATTTTCCATCGCTTCTTCTCCGATCGAGCAACTCCACAGCCTCACTCGTCAATTTCAATCGTTGTTTCTTCCCCAAGCCGAACGCAAGCTTCTCATCGCCCAGTTCGCTTCTGCTACGATCGCACCATCGCTCAGCCGCTGACCGTGAGCTGAGATCGTCGGCCATCGGGAGCAGTAAAGGGTAGTTTCTGAGACCCTAATTTTTCTCGATCTTTCCTTTCCTTACTCATCGCCGCTTTGACGCCGCAGAGTGGGGGAGGGGGGAATCGCCGGAGCATTCACAGCGTAGCGCTGGCCACCACTGCTAGCTCACAATCCGGAGCGACTGGAGAAGAGGTTAGGTTGGATCTAAACTATTTCAGGATTATCAGTCGGTATTTCTTGGATTGGCCGAGCGTTGATTGTTCTGGTATGATCGGATTGGTTCAAGCGATGTTTTTAATAGATTTGGGATAGGTTGATAGTTGAATTTTGGTGGTTCTGTTTATCTGGATGGCTGATCAGTGGTTTGATTTGGTTCTGTTTTCTTGCTGGGCAGCCACGAAATTTGATGGAAGTTGTTCATCGCTGTGATTGTGGGCCAAAATTCCCTCTGTCACAATGATTAAAAACATCAACAGAAGAGGTAAGAGTTGGTTAGATCTGATGTTTCATAGTTGGTGTTATACTAGTTGTGGTAATTAGTTGTAAATGTGTTTTTGTTCATTATTGGCAGCAAGGGGATGGAATGAATTTTATTTCTGTTGGAAGCTGCTGATAAAGGTTGTTTCGGCTAATTTTAAGGTAAATTTATTTCCTCCACCAGTAGGTTAGTGATTTTTAGATATACAATTGGTTATGGTGATCTCTAGTGGTGAGGTTGTAGTTGTGTGATCTTGTTTAACCTTAGGTGTATGGATATGAAACTTTGAGTGGGTTGATATCTAAATCTGTATGACTAAAATATTCTTGCATGAACCTAGTTTAAGTAGTTTGATATGTGTTAAACCAGATTTTGACATGGAACCTAATTAGGGTTTTTATATACCCCTCTAATTTGGATGTGTGGAATTAAGAGCAATTATGTTCACACAACTTTGATTATTGTTGATAGATGTTATGTGGAGATTAGAGATTGGTTATACTGGTTGGTGCATTGTTATCCTCGCAATTATTAGATGGGGAATTATAGAGTGGAGCTAATGTGGTTGTTTCCACGCATAACTTAATTAAAATGTAACGATGCTATTTTGGATTAGAACTTTAAGGTTAAAAGAACTTGTGTTCCTAACCCTTGAAATAAATTATGGTTGTGGTTAAGGGTGACCAATTAGGGTTTCCTAATTGATTGTAAATGGAATAATTTCAAATTATTCTAGGATTTTATAAATTAATAGAATGGTGATCAAATTAACAAATTAAGAATAAAAATATGTGGGTTAGTGGTAAGGGATCTCTAAATAGAAACTTGATTCCAATCGAACCGTTAATTTGTTAATTAACTCGTACAATAAGTTAGCGAGTTTATTATTAGAATAAAAATCTAATACTTATGTAGATTTTAATTCCTGTCTATAGGATCCGGATTTGAGACGGGACGACAGATCTGAGCATTTTCCAGCTTATCTACATTTGAGGCGGGTACCTCTTCCTTTGTTTCTATAGTTCTCTTGATCTTTAGTGCATGACATATGATTTAATATTAATTAGGTATCTTGACTCTGTTCATATTTATCATGAGTTTGA
>JBBUKS010000100.1:13506640-13521559 GCA_038050645.1 Hedychium gardnerianum
GGCTCGATAGGAGGATTGGTCATAAGTTGAAAAGATCGATGTCCATTTTCTATAGGAAGCAAGAACCATGGAGGAAGTCGAGTTCGAGCAAGTGCAACTATTGGGAGGGAAAGTCACTCAAGTTGCCCACAATTAAATGACATCTTGATGGAAAAAAGGCGAAACGCTCACCCCCAGCGCCCCCGCCAATCCGTCCCAGAACATCTTAAAAGAAGATTTAGTGGCATGCCTCAAAGCAAATACGAATGTGCTCGCTGGTAGCGTCTAGGAGTTGATGCGGATTGCTAAAGTGAGTAAACTATGTATATGTTTTTGATCTTATTTAACATATATTTATTGCATTACATGAACATATCTTATATAAACTTATAAGATTTTTATTCATTTTATCTTTTTAGTTCAAATGATTGTATTTTGTATTTTATATTGACAAGACGTAAAGATCTTAACGTTAGAGCATGCTTGGAGACACAAAATTGAAGGAAACACATGACATAATGATCCGCGGCCAACCCGTAAGTAGCCACCACAGTCGTGGATCATCCGAAAAGTCAAATAGCCCATGGAGCGTCAGCCGGGAACAAGCAGCAAGAACCACAACCTACCCGTGGTAGCCACCACAACCGTGATTAATATTGAGCAAGGCCAAGAGACAAAACAACACGATCCACAACTAGCCTGTGGAACATTCCATGGCTGCGGATCATTAGGGTTAAATTAACGTCACCCTATTTTTTAAGAAATTTTGTTAGTCTTTGCCCAATCAATCTTAATCTATTTTTTTAATTGGCATCAAGTATCCAACTTATGTCGACTAATCCTGGGGTGACCAACCCAACCCCACAAAAATTTCTCAACAACCACCGGAATAAATCAAAAAACACTCGCAGCGAGCGACTCATTAGCCAAACGTTCTTAAGTCAACCACCCATTAAAAAAAATATATCTATTAATTCGTCTTAAATCTTGATCTACCTAAACTTTAACCTCAATAGTTATTAAATCATCGATACATCTACAATTATCAATAAAATTTGTTGCAACTGCATACTTAACAAAAACAACAGTCAAATCTTATCCCTCTAAAAGAGATCGGCTATATGAATCTTTCTACGTCATTGAACTCTATCCTCTATTGTATTATCATTTATATTTAATAAATTTCATTTTATTTTATTATTGCTATCAAGTTTTTTTTTTGATTTTCTTCTTTCTCATTTGATATAAATATTTATCATAATTTCATATCGTCTAATTGGAAAATTTATTGATCGTCTGAATACATGTCCATACTTAACAAATACATTAAAAACACAAGTTAAACTTAAATCTTTTGCCAACATCAAAATAATCTAAATGGATTCAACCTTTCCAAGTGTTGCAACCATTTCCCTGCAACTTTTTATCAACTTTGACAGTAATTTTAACAACTGCAAATAACATGTCAACGTAGGCATTTAAATCTTAGTATGTAATCCTTTGTATTGACTACACCAACACTTGAATGTTCAACACTAAACCCATATTGCACTCCAAATAAACTTCTATAAGTGGATACTCTGAAAGCATAAATAATTCAGCTATACATCATCCCAGATCCTAACCAAATAGATTTTCAAAGAAAATACCAATCAGAAGAGCACACCAATCAAGGAACTAACATTTAAGAATGTTCCCCACAACAATCTTTCTACTATTTAACATAAGCTACTCAAAGGTAATGTGGAATAAGTCTCCACTTTTTTTTTTTTTCTGAATCACACAAGTTGACACTCACCACTGAGAATCATGAGGCAGTATACAACATCTCCAATCAAAGGGTATAGGCAATCAGCATCAACTACACCTCCTCCCTTCTATTGTTGCTTTTTATAATATTGAACTTGCAGAGAGGGCAAGTGGCATTTATCTGCAGCCATTTATCTATGCAGCCACAATGAAAATGGTGGTTGCATGGAAGTTCTCGTAGCTCCGCCCCATCTTCATATGGTGAAAGGCAAATGCAGCACTCCTGCAGGTTGAAAAATAAGTGAACTAACTTATCAAGACTTGGTTGTATTATTGGTCGAGAGATACAGCTACAGATTCAAGATGCAGAAGCATGCAGTTTAATATAATTATACAAAACCGCCGCTAAATGACAATGGCTTTGAGACAAGCACACAAGTAAAAGTGGAGTAATTTACTGCAGCCTCTCAGTGCAATCAGTAAATGATTAGAGAAGAATTTTTTCTGTGCTCCTGATTTTTACCAGATAACTAATTGATACACAATATAGCAACCAGCAATCAACCAAAAAAAAAAGTGAAATGGTCAAGCTCGAAAGCTTACAGCATCCTCTGCTGAAAGGGCATGCTCCACAGGTGGATCACTTCCGCACTCGGTCATGACACCACTAAAAGGCCCTGATATCTCATCAAGCTTTTCAGAATCTTCAATCTTCCGAAATTTGTACTTTGGTAGTTGGCATATATCTTCTTCGGATGCTCCTTCCTGTTTTAGAAATGAAATAAATGAATAACAAATTAAATTTTATAAACCATATGCCACAATAACAAATATACCAATTTACACAATACACAGCATAAACAGTAGAAAGCATAATAAGAATGTCATAATGACATGGCAATATTCAGTGGTCAGAAAGTACCATGACTTGATGTAGATCAAGAATAAGAAATGTCCCCATAAATTCCCCAAAGAGCCAAAAGAAAACCATTACAAGAAGAAATGAAATTTAAAAAAAAAATTAACATTGCCGAATATTCATGTCTCCACAATCTAACTAAATGTAGATGTTAGAAGCTTCTATGAAAGCATCATTATGATCAAAAGATAGATCAGAGAAACAAAGAAATAAGACGAATTCCCAATGAAAGCATCTTAATTTTAGTATTTTTTACAAATCACACACCATACTTAATTGTTTTCCCAAAATCAAGCACCAATAGAAACTAAGTGTGCCTGTTAAAAAATATGTGCCATTAAGAAATATTCCCTCCAAACAAATTGATTTATCAAAATTAACCTTTTATTGTTAAAGTAATTTTTGATGTCTCAAATAGTCATTTATTACTCAAAAAAGAAAATATGAATTCTTAAGAAAAAAATTATATAGTTTAAGACCATCTAAATTGTGTTAATGACAAGAACACCTTGATGGTCATACACTCGTAGAAAGTAGATAAGATAAGAGCTCCTAGAGAGTCCAAAGAGCAATCTCATTTTATGTTTTTGACAAATCTCCTACTCGGATCACCCCTATATTCTTGTAGAATAAGGTGGGATCCCTGTATGTTGTACAGGTGAATCACTGCAAATTCAAGAGTAAATCTAGTAGACTGGTTATGGTCCTAGAGCTCCTCAAAAGGTTAGTCTCATCTTAAAATAAATCAGCATGAAAAACAGATTGTTTTTTGTTCCTCAACCATTGTGCGATTAGCCAACAAGCTTCCTGAAATTGCAATACAAGCAGACCACCTACAGGGAAATCCTTGTACCACTATCAGATAATGTCAGCAAATGGACTAATGCTACCATTGATATAGAGGACAAGGACTTGATTGCTATCAAAGTGTAATCCGTTCACATTGGTTAGTTTATTTCCCACACATGACAGTACAACACTTTGGTAGAACATTCTAAAACCACATTTTGATAGCCCTACATTAGTCAAAGAAATAAATAAGGTCATATTTGGTCTCTACAGGCTCACAGGAACTCATATTTGCTCAAATCAGTCATATGTGTAGTTTAGGACAATAAAGGTGTTTTCAGAAAGGCAACCACTCGATTTCCATCAACGTAAAATCCATTCAAGATGGTTAGTCTGTTTCCCACATCCAATGGTGCAAGAACTCAATGTCACATCCTCAAGAAATATAAAAATAAAAAATAAAACCACCTTACACATGTCAAAACATAAAATGAGGCATCATTTTTGCGCTTATCCGCTTTCATTTCTTCTATATGAAGAGTTAGAATCATCAAGACATTTTTTATTAAAAAAAAAAACTTGATGCCTACTCTTGACAAAATAAAATATCATATTTTTTACTCAACCTTCTAGAAACTCATAATTGTTTTCATACCTTCCATATGAGCAACATAAACCATGAAGGTGTTTGTGCAAGAATATGGCCCTATGCCTGTTAAAATATTTTGAAATGAGAGAATATAATTGTGCCTCGGAATTTTATAAATATCTGCTGTCGGTTCTGCATATAAGTTATGTGAAGCCATCTTGGCACTTTTATCAAAAACACCTTCATAGCCCTCCACTTCACGGGTATTTTTAATTCAAAATTTGTTATTTTCAAAGAACTGCAATATTCCTCTTGAGACATCTAGGATGCCCCTAGGATAAGCCTTCAGCCAAAATGAGTCTTTTAAGGCAAAAACACTTCGACAACCCCTTTTAGCTTGTTCCCAAAAAATAATTTCTTGTATAACTCTAGTTCTCACCAAAGGTGCAGCTACCTTCTTTTCTTTTACAAAAATAACTTAGGTTGAACCATCAAAAGTTTTTGAAAGAATAAAAAGGCTAGTTTTGCTAAGCTATGGTATTTGGCGGCTAATTTCCTAATGAGTACTGCTAAACTTATGAAGTTTCACAATGGGGACACCTAAGTTCTGTTTTTCCCAATTCACACAGCCTCCTTTGTCTTTTTCCAAATCATGCCACACAGTATTTTGGTATGGAAAAAGAGGAAAAATGTGATATGAAAGGATAATCATAATAAAGTGGGGGTATGTGGTTTAGGGAAAAGGAAAAGTTAGGTGCACCTGTTGAGAAATTTATAAAGAAATAACTGATGCAAAATGCTAAGTAATCACCATAGATTAAAACAACAGCAAAAAAACATATAAAACTTTTGAAGAAAATCCCCCAATTTTAATCAGGAATCTTATCACAACATTGAGGCCAATTAATATAAGATGGAAGCCCCTCAATGTAACCATAAAACTAGATTCAAGAACAATTACTTATGAAGGGAAAGGTAGTAGCTGCATGATAGAAAGATAAATATTCATGGTGGCACTCAAAGTGGCCCACCTGATCAGCAACAGCATACAAAATTGCAATGATGCAAGGCAGACAGCAACAAACAGCTATACCAATTACGCATGCCAAAGCAACACAGAAGACAACAAAAAATACATCAAACGCTAGAAAAACTATGCACAGCCTGCAAGATAGAAAACTAAATTAGAACATATTCAAGATTAGAGCTTCAAATGGAGAGCCAAAGAAAACAAATTTGTCATAGAAAGACCAGTATAGTTGTGGTGCATCATGGGTCAACTCTTGTCCTCCAGCAGATACCCAATAAAATCCAATAATCCACCATATGAATGAGAACATAGTGTTTGCAGACTCCAAATGCTTCACAACACTGCCACAATGGAGTGATGGAGAATCAAGAAAAGTAACTCATAACTTTTAACAAGAAAAACAAACATGGAATGAATTAGATCTATATGGATATGAAGATTAAGTACGTGGAAGAATAAAATAATGATAGATCCTCACAGGTGAACTCTTTTTCGAAAACAAAGAAACATTCCTACAAAAGTTGCTATTACTCTTGCAGAAAGATTTGCAGACAAGAAACCAAGCACAACTTATTACAGCATGCATCATCTAGATTGCCCTTTCATAAAAATTTGAATAGCAAAGCTACAGCAATCATCAATATGGAAAAAAATATTTTGAGTTAGATACAGAAAAGATAAAGGTTACTACATAATTTCAGTCAAATTCTCAAATTACATGTTTCAAACACGAGGAAAAAAAACACTACAGATATTCCTTCAAATCTGTAACATATCAGTCTATATCTGAAAAATGAATATCTGAAGCATATACATGAATAGTACCGGTTCTTGTAGGTGCATTTATCCATAGTAGTGTGAAACAGAAAGAGTACAAGCTCATAGAATAAGATCCATTTATTATGTCAGACACGGAAAATGCACAATGACGCCTTCTCCCCAGTTCTTGTAAATGCATCTACCCATAGCAGTGGGTAACAGAAAGAACACAAACTCAGAGAATGAGACCATCTCTACTATATCAGAAAAGGATAATGCACAATGAGACTTTCTCACTGGTCTTTATAGGTGCATTTATCCATAGCAATATGTAACAGAAAGAGCACAAGGTCATAGAATGAAACCATCTCTATTATATCAGACAAGGATAATGGACATTAAGGAAGCCTATTTTGGCTAGCACATTAAGGAAGCCTATGTGAAGAATTCCCATCAACTTAAGATATGGCCGACAAATTGTACTCAATCTGCAATCAACATATGAAGTATACATCAGTTGTGAACGAGAGAAAGTTGATCTTAAGACTATAAATATGGAATGAAACATTGTGACATGCCGGGCTGCATGGTTGAAATTCACTATTTCAATAAATTGCTAAAACCCAATACATAGCTACTCTCCTAAGCTGCCCTTGCCAAGTACCATTGTTATGCCCTGAAAATACTTCCCTTCTTCACTGATCGCATTTCCTAAGAAATATATCTTAATCATTTTATAGGGCTTTGTACGGAAAAATTTGGCAAAAACTCTCCTATATTAGTTAACTCTGTAAATACATAATACACCTAGGTCAATTACCAGCAACAGAACACAAACATAAACATTTATTTAACTCAATGCATAGCAATAATCACCAAAGAAACACTATCATACCACATCATCCACAAAATAAACTGTGATCAATCCATATAAATGAGACAACCGACAAAACATCCTGACACCAACATACGATATCCACAACTACAGAAAGCCAAATGTGCATGTAAAAATTGTGTTGGCTGAAGCCCGCCAAGTAACACGAAAGTCACACCTAGACCTCAATTGAGGGGAAACTGTCCCAAGAAAATGGTCATAACCCACCAGGTAATATGAAAGGCATACTAAGCTCCATCACAGGGAACTGTGTGATAAATAAGATGATAAAATTATGTATCTTCAACCTCAAATGCAGGGTTCTAATGGATTTGAAATAAATACTAATCTAGGCAAAGAGGGTTAGTGATCCGACTGATAATTCCAATCCTAAACTTCCTTTTTTATCCCCAATCCATCTTAGAATCGCCCAATTGGCCTCCTTAATGCTTTAGAGTAGCATGACTGTTGGAAAATGCAATCCTATCTACTCTCCTATACAAGGGTTATGCCTCCTCTGAGCCATAAGTTCATTTGTTAAATCATCACTCGCCTTAAATTCACTTTGAAGAGGTCTTGTTAGGTCTCCAAATTGTTTCAACTTCAACCAACACACCTACTTCCTATAATCACATCCAAACATCATTTTTGAAGGGCTCTATACTTAAAGATTTCTCCTATACTTCAAGGATGATTACTGTAGAGAATTGATCTACTTTTAAGAACATCCAACTTCACCTAAAAAACACTACCCCAAAATGAAAAAGCCCTAACAATTAGAGAAAAAGTCCACCCTAGCCCAATCTATCACTAATAGGGGTAATTTATCTCCCACTATAAGGCCCTAAATCATGTTTAGGGTCCCTTAGAACTTCAACAACACAAAAGATCATTGTTAAGGTAAGATTCTTATGTAAACTAAAGATGAAAGAGCACTTGTGTAGTAGCTCCTAATCCCAAATGCTTTCCTTCCTATCTTAAATGTGTCAGTTACACCAAGAGAGAGGAAAGATTTTATTAAGGTGGAGAGGCTTAGGCTGAGGAAGAAACATCAAACCCTAGAAGCAGAGGATAAGTTCGACTAGAAGATGTTGGTGCAAGCGGTCGTGTTTGACAAGATTGGTTTGACATATTTTTCAAGGGATTTAAGTTAGGTTAATTTATGTTAATTTTAATAGGTATCTCTATAGCTCCAGGTGCAATAATTGGAAAAGTCTAGTAGCTCAAGATTGATAAAATATTTAGCAGATGGAAAAGTGAAGACACATAGATAGAGAAGACAAATAAGGAAAATCAAAAGGCAAGACCTCTTGACAGATGAGAAAATCTCGAAGACATGGCTTCTTAATAGAGAAAGCTCGAAAGCGAGGCCTCTTAGCAAGCAAAAGAAGTCCTAGATGTGAAACTGCAAGTAAACAGAAGAAGACACAGAGGTAAGGCCTCTTTGCATGAGAGATGTGAGAGATTACGAGGGCACGTAGTAGATTTTTAAGTAGGTGTGTACTTGACTAATAACGAAGGCATTTTGGCTCATGATCGATGATTTAAGTCTTGACGAGTAGATTCAGTTGAGTAGAACAAGTAGAAGTTAAGATGACTGACTAATCGAGTTAATTAGGTAGTTGATTCAAGACATTCTACTAGCAAATAGAAGAGTTTTATTTCAACTTGAGTTGACTGTGACTTCAGTCGACTACTAGAAGTAACTCTTTGAGTTTTATATCAACTTGAATTGATTTGCATACAATTTGAGTCCATTGTGAGTCGATTGAAGACAACAACATAGTGTAATCAACCTTATAGTCAACTGAAAGCATATTTGAATCGACTTGCATTAAACAAAAAAACTATGTGAAGCTTCTTCAAACTCATCTTGAAGGCCATAAATAGAAGGGTAAAGGGAGCTTGTCTAACAACAATCAACTTATCATTCTATAACAATTCCACTACTCCACTTTGTATTTATTGTTCTTTTTATTTATAGGGTTTAAGGTTTAACCTTTAAGATCTTACAAGCTTCTTGATAAAGTTTTTTTTTACTGTTTTTATTTTTATTTTTTTGTAAAAGAAAAGTTTGTTTTATACAAGGTTTCTTTGCCTTTAGCAAGCAGAAGATATTAACTCACCTTATGAATTAGTTTGCAATGGAGTAAGAGGTTCGAACTACATTAAATCATTCTATTAGCATTCTTTACTTAACTTTGTTTTTTTTTCTTTATGTAATTAACTCTTGTATTAAAACTTTGCAATTGAATAACTCTTGTTTATAGATTTCTAGCTATTCACCCCCTCTAGCTGTTTCCTTTGAACCTACATTTGCTATCAGATCTGAATGCTCTAAGAGGGCTTACCACTAACAAAACCATGGACTAAAAGAAAGTACTCTGATACAACCTACATTTGGTATTAGGGCAGGATAACTCTGAAAGACTAATCACTGATAGAGTAAGTCTCCGAGGGCTTTCATAACTTTCTATATCAAAAGAGACGAGCATTTGATCCAACTCTAAAATATGATCTAGAGCATTTTGATGTTTAGAGGATGAAGATGGAATATTACTTCCAAATTAAGTTCGAAATGTTCATAGCAGTGGTCAAAGGATCCCAAATTCAAAGTATGAAGGAGGGATAACACTTAAAGGAGAAATAGACAAATGCACAAATCAAGAGATTTGAAGCAAGTGAAAAAGGTATAAGAAATGATGGTTAATATTTTACTTAACATAATCTTTATACAAAATCAAAAAACATACTGATATAAATTGAAAAACCTGTGGAACAAGGTGGTCACCTACACAAAAATCCTCCCTAAGCACATAATCTGAAAATGATAAAAGAAAGTCATGAAGAATAAAGTCCATCAATGCCAGAACAAACAATGCAAAGACCATCAATGCTAGAACAAACAAAGACAAAGACACTCTGCATCCAAAATTGAAAATCAACTTCACCCAAACACATAGAAGATGACTGCTCGCCCAATTCTTTAGAAAAAGATGATGGTTCAAAATTAAGGTTGAGCAATTACGAAAGCATCATTGTCACTCCTTCAAGTTCCACAACCTTGAATACGGAAGGTAAAAATAAAATCCATATAATTATCCCTAAGAAAAGGAGAAACTTGAAAGAGATCCAAGGAAACCATTTCAAGAAACAAAGCAAAAAGACAACTTGAAGTGCTTCAACTGCCATGAGAAGGGCACTACAAAAGTAAATGCACTCGGATAAAAAGAAACAAAAATAACTGTTAGGACACTTGCGAGCTAGAAGGAGGGTAAATAGCTTCGATCGCTTCTCGTAGTTGCATTGTGCTCGTCGTTGAATGCACAGCGGAACTTCACTTCAAACTTGGACGCCATATGCACTACACCTTGATTTACTTGGTATCCACCTCCTTGAAGTGACTAATCCAAGGGTCCACACCACCGATCACAACTCCACTATGAACTCTCTCCTTCTTGGAAACTTTCCGGAGGTGGAGAAACCTCTTACAAGCTTCTTACAAAGAATACCAACAAAAAACGCAAACAAGATTACAAAGAAAATCGAAAACGACTTTACAAATAGGAACCTTGCTTTGCTTGCTCTTTTTCTTGCTTGGAAATGTCTCTCGTTGACTCGGAAATGCAGCAATACTTCGTTTTAGAATCACCAAGAACCAGCCCCTTCTTCTCCAAGCTCAAATTGTTTTATGACACTATTGCTCGGGCTAATTTCCGCCAGCCAATCGATTGGCCTTACCCCAATCGATTGTCACGTAAGATCCAACTGTTCAAACTAGAATAACGGCTCTTTTCCGCCTGACCAATCGATTGGTAGCCAGCTTCCAATTGATTGAGTCAATCAATTCAGAAGCTTTCTGTTCACTCGAGAAAATAGCTCAATCGATTGATTGCTCCAATCGATTCCAAGGCATTCTGTTCGTTCGAGAAAACTGCCCAATCGATTGGCTTAGCTCCCAATTGATTACCCTAATCGATTTCAAGGCCTTCTGTTCGAGGAGAAGCACTGCATTGGGCTCAATCGATTGGCTTATGCTGAATCAATTCAGCAAGCTTTGTTCTCTCACAAAATTTAGGTCAATCAATCGATTGTCCAACCTTCTATTCACGAGAAAACCTCTACTAATCGATTGAGCTAGGCCAATCGACCAATCGATTGCCCAAACCTAAAACCCGGATTTAGGATTTACCAATCGATTGACACTTCTTGCCAATCGATTAGTAACCCTAAATTCGGTCTTTTCAAGCCTGAATTCGGATCTTGCCGGGTATCTTCTTCTGCCCAACATCTAGTCATCTGTGGCCTTTGGGATTTCCCATTGTCGACTTTCCGTTGCCCAATATATGATCAACCTTGACCTATTAGGACTTCCCTAGCATCTGACTTCACCATTGTCTAATATTTTGGTCACCCTTGATTTGCTAGGACTTCCTCACTCATGCCAAGTGTCTGGTCCTTCTTGACCCACTTGAACTTCCGTTTGCCTAACCTCTCGTTAGGACTTTCTCTTGTCAAACCTCCAGTTAGGACTAGTCACTCAGTAGACTTCTCACCTACTTAACCTCTGGTTAGGACTTTCCCTTGCCTAACATCCAGTTAAGACTTCCGATCACCAAGTGTTTGGTCCTCCTTGACCACTTGGACTTTTCTTTGTCAACTTTCCATTGGACTTCTGACATCATCAAGTATCTGGTCAACCTTGACCTACTTGACTTCTTACTAACATATTAATTAAATATTGAAACTCAAACTCGAGCCAATCCGAACTTGGTCAACTTGGTCAATCTTGACCCGAGGACGAATGCACCAACAATAACTTGGATTTCAAGTGAACGAGAAGTCAATGGAGGAGAAAATCTAGAAGAAAGAAAAAAGAGAATAAAATGATGTTACAAATGCAAGGAGTAAGGACATTGTTTGCTTAAACAAAAGCTCAAGCCAAAGGAAAGCTCCAAATGTAAAAACTAAGGTAACTATTTTAAAATTCAATTTAAATTACAAATACCTTTTTGCAAGAATCCAAGAAAATGAGCAAAACCAATCTCTACTTATATGTTAGGACCCTAAGATTGAAGAAATTAAATTTAGTAACGTGTCGGGCGATACGGGCGAAATTTAATGTTTCGCCCACTGCCCGACACCAGTACTAGTATAGCGAGCCGTTGCAACCTCCGCGCGATCGCAACAACCTCCGAGGGTTATAGGGGCACTGCGATCCCATAGCTTTATTATTATCTTTTTTTTATATGTTTAGCTTTTTTTAATATTTAGATTAAAAAAAATATTTTTTTAACAGGTAATTCCTCTCCCTTATTAATTTTTCCTACTTCTTAATTTTTTTTCTTTCTTTTATTCAATAATTTTTTCTTCCTTGTTAATTTTTTTACTCTTTCATCTATTAATTTTTTCCCATTATACAAAAAGATAAGCAAAGACAAAAAAAAACCTTAAGGATAGTTAAATTTTTTTCTCTCATCTCTTGACAAGATAAATAGAGAAAAAAATAACCACCTAACTTTAAAATGATTATTCTTTTTCCTTCTTTATTTGTCCAAGATAAACATATAGAAAAAAACTTTAAAAAGGTAGAAAATAGATTATTAAGAAAGATAAAAAAAAATTAAATTTAATATAATATAATTTCTAATTTTATAAAATATACTACTACTTTTAGCTACCACCAACATTGCACCTCAATGCTCTTCATCCCACAGTCCCTCAAATGTCGTGTTTCATCACTCTCCGATCTCCAACCAACCCTCTACCAAGAATTCAAGCAACTTGGTCACATCAAGTCAAGATCTATGAGTTACTCCAACACTAGCTTAATATTTCTCGTCTTATAGTCTCTCAAATGCCTCATGCAACCTTTTTTGAACTTTTATTGAACCTCCAAGCCTTTAAGAGTGTTGTCTTAGTCACGCTTGGTTGCAAACAAAGTCCCACATTGAAAACACATGGGAAAGATCATGGGTTTATAAGGGAAAAATATCTCTATTGGTATGAGACCTTTTGGGTAGAGCCCAAAAGCAAAATCAAGAGGGCCTAAGCCCAAAGTGGACAATATCATACCATTATGGAGATATCTAAATTCCTTCGGTCCTAATAGTAGCGACGTTGTGTCATTGCATCATTGAAGCTTGAGTGCAACAGAGTATCATCATTTCGGAAGCATAACAGAGCTTTTGAGATATTAGAAAAATGGATGAAGAAGGCTCTAATTGAAGCTTTCTTTTATAGACTAATCCAGGCCTCCAACAAACCTTATTTGATCTGATCCCGTCACCATGATAAGTCTTCTAGTCCAGGCGCCTGGAAGACTTTAGGGCACTTGGATAGTCTAGGAGCCTGGATGAGATAGAGGCGACAGGATCCCATTTTTCAGCTTACTTCATTAGTTAGCTTCCTACATCACAGCGTAAGGTTTCCTTTGAAACCTCAGGTTGGACCGACGCCTACTACTCTCTTTTTGAGAGCACGTCCTCACCACTTCACTCGGGAGAGTTTACTTGATGCCAATTTTGGTCCACCCGACCTACTTGGACTTTCGCTCAACCTAACCTTGACCCTCGGGACTTTCCACTAGACCTTCGAGCGTCAACCTTTTTAGACTTCCACCTAGTGTCATTGACCCCTAGGACTTGCTGCCTGGTGTCCTCAACCCCCAGGACTTCTTGTTCGATGTCCTCGATCTGCTAAGATTTCCACCTGGTCCTTACGACCAGGACTTCTTTACCTAGCCGCAACTAGGTCTTCCTTTGCCTTGCCTCAACTAGGACTTCCTTTGCCTAGCCTCAACTTGGACTTCTCTCAAGCTCAATCAACATGTTAGGAAACCACAAGACTTAACTTGAACCTATTGCCAAGATCAAAACTACAGGTTCGATCGTATGATGCATCCTGCACCAACAATCTCGCCCTTTTTGATTATTGACAATTTGGTTAAAGTTAAGTTAAAGTTAAAGCATAACAATTTAGGGAGTTAATAAATAAAAGATGAGAAAAATATTGAATAACATAAATGCATTTAGTTTCTCGCCCTTAATCTGACATCTCCCTCTAAATTCATTCAAGTGGTTTTTAACTTGTTTACTTAACTTATCTTTTCTCTCCCCGTTTGCCATTTATCAAAAAGCTAACAAGGAGATTGAAAACCACAATACATATGATGAGAGTTTTTCAAAATTATTACACTACGTATGTGGAAATAATTTTGAAAGAAGATTTTTTTAAAAAAATTGAAGTTCTAAAAGAGTTTTCAAACAACATTTTCAAGAGTTTTTTCAAGTAAGAGAAAAGCTTTTCAAAACATGAACTGTGAAAGAACATTTCAAGCAACGACTAAGAATATTAAGGATATGAAATTACTTGGTCAAATTAATTGAGTCCTAAGGGTCCAAGCATGCATATTAGTCTTTTGACTTTTATCATTTTTAATAAATTTTGAGTTCAGGTTTGGATTACTCAAATAATTTTGAGGACTATCTTGATTAGACAAGTTTTTATTAATTTTGAATTATGCAATTTTAATTAATTTTGAATTGTTCATTAGATTTATCTTGAGAATTATTTGATTTTGGATTAATTAACTACATTTGGATCTTCAAAATTTGTTTTTCTTGATTAATAATTAAATTATATTTAATTGGATTTGAATTATTTAGATTAGAATTATTAATTAGGTTTAATTATTAAAGAATTTTCTTGGTTAATTAATTTGTTATTGAATTAAGTTAAATTGTTCTCATTATTAATTAAGGATTGAATGATTAACTAAGTTAAAGTTTTTTGATTATTAGAATTTTAAGTTGAATTAAATATCTTGATTTTAACTTAATATTTCACTCATCCTAAATTTTCAAGCTAGTTAGTCGTATGGGTTGTGTGAGATAGATCTATAAATTTTACTTGATTAGAATTAATTGGGTTTAAGTTTAAGATTTATTAATTAAGTTTAGGTAAGGTTTGTTAAGTTTAATTAATGTTTATTTAAGTTTGTATTATTAATTAAGGTTAAATTAATAATTAAGATTTAACGTTAAATTAATAATTAAGTCTAATTATTTAGAATTTTAATTAAGTTTGGTTATTAAGTTTAGAATAAATTCGAGTTTTAACTTAGGTTTTAGATTTATTAAGTTTGGTTTAAGTAAATTATAAGTTAGATTAAATTAATTTAAGTAGATTAATTAAATTAAGTATATTAAGTGTAATTACGAATTAATTAA
>JBBUKS010000100.1:13550741-13561457 GCA_038050645.1 Hedychium gardnerianum
TATAGGATCCGGATTCGGGACGGAGCATCCGATCTGAGGATCTTGCAGATTCACGACATTTGAGGCGGGTACTTCTAACCTTGTTTCTTTTAGAACCTTCGTGAACTCGCCAGACGACGGTGGAACTCGATGGAGCAAACTTTGTCATCGATTCATCATGCATTGAATTAATTGCTTTGATACCAATATTACTTCAAATGCATGAATAAACGAATCAATAAATACTTATAGTACTCTTGAGAAAGAATCAAAGAAGAAATCGCTCATCATTATCGAGAATATCATCACGAGAAACCTTCTCGTTTATTTATGAACCAAAACTCATGAAAATTGAAAGACTGAACACCCCTTTACCTTTTCTCCTTGGATGCTTATATAGGAGAGGAGTGGGCATAAATTGTCCACTCACTTGACAATATGTGCAATAATTGCACACGATAACAACTCACTCCAATAATATTTCCAACATAGAGAAGATGTTTCATAGATTTTTGTTTTTGCGGATTTCTAACATATAAAAATCTCACTTGATATATAATGTAATTTACCTTTCTCCATATATATATATACATATCTAGATATATAATATTTTTAATATTTTAAATCATATAAAAGTTAATGTAAGAGAAATAAACATCCTTCACTTTCCATAAAAGTAGAGACGTATCATCAATTGTTGATGTATGACAATCCATCACGACGTGTATTCAAATTTTTTGAACAAATGTCGATGATAATTTGAAAACGAAATTATACGACAGTATTTGAAAGAAAATGGAAACAAATATGTTAGTACAATATATGAATTCAAAAATTATAATTGTGATGTAATTTGGCTCTATACTATTGTTAATTTAATTTGGATAGATTTCATCAAATTATAATTTTGATTAAAAATAATAAATTAATAATATTTATTTGAGAATATATATATATATATATATATATAAAGGTATAGTAATCCATCAATATTGATGATTATTAAAAAATATATTATCTAAAAAAAATCTATTACATATGATTTTCTATTATATTAAACCACTAAAAAATATAAAATATTTTACTGAATAAATAAAATCTAATTTAATTATTTAAAAAAAAGTTGCTCGAAATTATTTTATTAAATCAATTATTTGATATATTTATTTATTTATGGTGCAATAGTCAAGAAAAGTATGTAGTTTGAATAAAGACAAGACAATATTTTCTTAATTTGGAAGTATATATAGTTAAATATATTAAAATCTTAAATGTGATGATAAATTTAGCAACTAACAGAATTTTTTGGGTAGTGGTTCGAAGTTCATGTTCTTCAGCTTGGCGCAAGTATAAGGCACGTCCGTACGTATGACCATCGCAAGCGAAGGAGATCAGCAATTGGGGTCTCCGCGTCCACCAAAATCTTCCTATCCTCGTCCCGATGGCACCGTGCAATTCGCTTCCCGATGGCAAGCTTGTCTTCTTAGCAATCTATACCGCAGTTGTCGCCGGCATCGTCTTTTCTGCCCTTGTAATCCTCTCCTCCCTCGCCGGCGATGGGGGTGGCGAAAGGACGTTCTACTTCTTCGACAGCTGGCTCTTTTCTTCTGCGTCTTCTGCTTCGCTATCATCACTTCCTCCTCTTTCCCCTCCTCCGGGTAGTTAGTAATTAAAACACTTGTCTGCCTTATTAGATGTTTCTCATTATCTATTGCTTCCTGCATGGTTCCTTGTATTAATATGGACTCATGTAGTCCATTTGTGCTCCTTGCGTTTAAAATTCATGTCACTGATTATAGATCCATGATCCGCACATTGTATATGTTCACCTTACAGGTGCATTTATTTCTTTGGTCTAGCTTCCTGCATGAGTTGTCTTTTATTTTCTCTCCAGGAGTCCGATTCTTACAAAAAGAAAGGAGAAATCAAGTCTTAGGAGTGATATAAAAAAGGCCACTGGGACAACTTGTCTTCTATGTCATTTCGAGTTCTCTTGACTCATAAATACTCTTGTTTCTATCATCATTAAATGTGTTGCCTGATTGATGAGTTGAGGCATTTCATTAAGAAACCGGTTGCTGCATAGAATGATTTTAGATGATCACTCTTGCTATCTTTTAATTTCTTTTCAATTGATGGAACCTTCTTTAGCAACTCAGGATCATACTAAGGAGTGAAGGTTTTGCAGTTGCTTTGCTTATTGAATGGGGATCTATCTTATATTTCTTGTTATTTATAGGTTCATAACAGTTGACATTTCAACAGAATGAGCTAGAATCTATGCCATTATGTTCTTCTATGCAAAACTATCTTTGGATTGTTATGTTTTTCTTGAATTTTTAATGGATTTTTATGTTTTTATGTCTGAGAAAGATCTCATTCTTACAGTTACTAGAACACCGAAGCGACAAACAGAGCCTTCTAACATGTTTACAAGAACCATATGGGATGTACCACTTGATACTAAAATACCTGACTTGAAGTTGTTTCAGCTAACTAAGGATATGGTGAAGCATCGTGCACAAGACAACATTATTATTGTGACATTGGGAAATCATGCATTCATGGATTTTATCGTGAATTGGGTCAAACACCTAACAGATCTTAATATCAATAACCTTCTTGTTGGTGAGTTAGTCACCTTGTAACATTGCTAGTTTGTTATTGTGAAGAAGTTTATAACAATTGACTGAGTCCTTTTTGAACAGGTGCAATGGACACGAAACTATTGGAGTCTCTTTATTGGAAAGGGATTCCAGTTTTTGACATGGGTAGTAAAATGGCAATGAATGATGTTGGCTGGGGTTCCCTTGGATTCCACAAAATGGGAAGAGAAAAAGTATTGTTGATTAATGCTCTCCTACCTTTTGGCTATGAGATACTAATGTGCGATACAGATATGGTTTGGTTAAAGGTATATATTGTTATTTTTAATTTGATAGGTTAGAGAGCTTGTTTGCAGGAGTATGAAACTAGGATAAGTAAAATAGGGTAAACTAATACCTTTGAAGCTTAAACTCTTCATCCACCCATGGATACCCATGTCAAACACGGACACTTAGAGTGAACACTATTCATCATGTGTAAAATTTTTTAGAGTTAGCTATGGAAAATAGGCAGTAGAACTCTAAAAGATCAAAGTGACTGGGCCCACCTTAATTTAGCTAAAAATTTAGAAATGGCACCTTAGTGATAGAAAATAGAAATGTGGTTAGGAAATTGGTATGGGATGTTACCTTGTCTTCCTCTAACATTGCCCTCCCTCATTTGCACACACTGTCCTCATCACACGGGTGTTGACCTGCTAGCTTTCACACCACCTTGCTCAAATTAGGCACACTTTATTTCCCCCCTCACGTGCACACACTTTATTTCCTCCCTCATGCTCACTGATGTTGTTCTTGTCTGTGCTACCTTGCTTGTCCTCATTGACATTGCACTCCTCCTCCTAAGCTACCTTGCTGGCATCACTGTGCCTTCCACCATAGCTTTTAGAGGGACAAGTTGACTTTTTGGGACCCATTCTACAAGGAGAGCCCACATTCACCCAATTTCGGGTAGACACATTTGGTTCCATCGCTCCATTGGATATGCAGGAGCAACTTCTACCTAGAGTTTTACTAAGGTAAATGAGGAGAGATGGCCTTGAAAATTGTGCTCTCCTCTCCTTTCCCTTCCATAAGGGAATCACAACCTCACTTAATAACATGTATATTTAATCAATCTTGGGATAAGATAGTAATCTCATATATGTCATGGTGTCATGCATGATTCTATGATTGTATACTGGTTGTGTTTATTTTCTATGATCTATATCTCTCAAACCAAGCTCTGATTAAGCCATATTAATTTCTATATCGCATATTGGGTTCAATATTACTTGTTTTGCTCTATATCAAGTGGCATAGGAAAGAATATTAGGTTATCATCCATCTGCCACCATTGTACCAATCATGCCATATTTATGGAACATAACCTTTTTTTTATTTCTCTTGATAAGATACAATATTTAAATTTGTGGTTCTAGTTCAATGAAGGCCTCTTGTTGTTTCCTTCTCACATTGTAATTTTTTATTATTTTTTCTTTTGTATGAAACAGAATCCACTTCCATATATTGCTCGTTTTCCCGAAGCTGATATCTTAACATCTACTGATCAACTTAGACCAACAGTCACTGATGATAGTTTAGAAGTCTGGCAGAAAGGTATGCTCTGCTAATATCAAACCAAATCCTGATTGTATCTTTTGGACTTTGCTCTCTTTCAATTATTGGTGGTTGTCATGGCAATTGTTTGTGTGATATGTGAAGCTTGGAGAAAGTCATGCTTTGACAACAAATGAGATGCTGATCTGCAATGGTGGAGCCATGACCCTAGGGTTATTGGGGGCAAAAATATAATTTTGTTTAGTTTTATAACAAAATTTTTGTCAAAATTTAAATAGTTCAATGATGATAGATTTATTTATTTAATTTTTTTTAAACATAATATTTATCAGTATATATTATATTTGTTTTGGAGTTGTTTTTAAAATTTGTTGATGGTTTGAGTTAATTTTTGATGGATTAGTTTTATTTAATGGGCGTAGTTTAATTTTGTTGGGTTCTATTTGATTCCCTATGGCCTTTTTAGAATCACATGAAATCATTTTTTTTTTTGGTCAAATTGATAAAATTTCTGTTATCAGATCAAATAAAATATGAATTATATATATATATATATATAGAGGGATATTATACTGTCCAACTCCCGTGCCCACTTCCGTGACCACCTAGTGTATTTTTTTTCACTTCCTTTAGCCTAAATACTATTCCCTAAACCCTAAGCCTAAAAAAAAAAATTTACACTAGGTGGGCACGGGAGTTGGGCAGTATATCAAATGCCTTTATATATAAATATATATATATATAGTTCCAACTATTATTGAATAGGTTAATTGAGCAATAAAATTCAAGTCTTAAGCAAACTACCTATAACAAATTGAATTAAATAATCTATTGAAAGAAAGCATTATAAAATTATGTATATATAAGACATTCAATTCCAGAATTTATATAATAATCTGATTATTTTTGAAATTATCTTTACATAAATAATATGAATTATATACTTTAAAATGAGAGTAAATTTACAAAATTACATAATTCTTTCTTTCTACAAGATGGAAACTATTTATTTAACAAAAATCTTTGCACATACAAGTTAATTCTTGTAATACATGCATTCTTCTTCCTTGATTCATGATTTATATAGAATTAAGATGATTTAGTATTATGTAATGTAATTAAAGAAAAATATTTTAAGCATAGGAAATTTAAGACAATAATATATGATGCAAATGAGAATTCATTATGAGGTTAAATGGGGAAAAATAATATGGGGGCAAGGAGCATAATGTGATTGAAGTCTATGAAAGTGGGTGCAATATTATATATTTTTAGTTTCATTATTGGATAAATCTATGCATCCTTTGCTTATTTTGTGGGGCTTAGTGGCTTCAATTGCACTTATTGAGGATTACCTGGTTCTGCTAATGCTGATATTCAATCCTGCATATTTATTATTTACTTTATTCTTTAGCTCAGTTCATTGGTTATAACTCTGTGTACTCGTAAATGCTATGTGAAGTTCCACAGGATTTCCTTAGTCAAATCTATGCAATATTTTCAATTTTGATGGACATGGCAACAACTCATGACATGACTATCTACATTTGAAATTTATTGTTGCAGTAGCTAGCCAACATATGCTCGAGACAGCTTGATAGTGTTTTTTTACTTAATTTTATTTCACATGACTGGAATTTTAAGAAATTCTTTCAGTAGGCTCCAGAAATGGGATAATATGAATCTATATGACAACCATTTAAAAAATGCACTAGTTTAGTGGGCTTATTTTTGGTTGTGAAGATATCAAAGAATTTGTTGTATACATTCTCTAAATGTTAGTAATAAAGGTCTTTGTACGAGTTTAAACAGTCATTCTAATGTCAGATTCTAACAAAGTGAACTTTGAAGTTACCAAAAAATTTGGTCCCAGATCTATGGTTGCTACATCCTAATTACATCATAAAACCAGCATTTCTCTTGGTGTGATGCGAAGAGCTTTGGTAATAACATGGCCGGAGTCGGGTTTTCTTGGCTATTGACCATTTCCATAATTGTTTCTCTACCCTGATTTTGTTACCTGGTAATCAAATTTGATATGAATTCAGATAGGAAGATCAGTACCCTAGTTGGTTTTTCACCCACTTTAGTGTTGAGCGTTGATTGTAGTATAGTTGTTCTTACTTGAATTAGGATGGTTGCAGATTTTGCGGTGCTTTTGGATATTGTTTGCTTGTTTGTTAGATATTGTGTTAGCTTTTTAAGTTAGTTAACTTTTGGCTTTGGTTTAGGTGAAAATTGTGGGTGTCCAACCCATGGACATTCATTTGTCGACAAATATATTATTTAGTTGGAATGAAATATGAACTTATGTCCTTATAGTTCTGGAATTATTTAACTAATAGTCTCCTCTCTTATCGTTGATAGTAACTGGTGCTTACAATGTTGGACTTTTTCATTGGCGTTCAACTGTTCCTGCAAAAAAGCTAGCAAAGGATTGGAAAGATTTGGTCTTAAATGATGCAAAAATATGGGATCAGGTTGGCTTTAATGATCTTCTTAACAAAATTTTAGGTCCATCCATTGAAGGAGCAAATGGACTGGTTTATGCTTTTGACGGGTCCCTAAAGCTGGGTATACTACCAGGCAGTATTTTCTGCAGCGGGCACACATACTTTGTCCAGGTAACTCATTGTTGCTTATCCAAACTAGGCATAATAATGTATGCTTCATATCGTTCACTATTTACATAACAATGGCTTGACAACAATTCTCTGAAATGTATTACCAGGCTGTTCACCAGCAGCTCAATTTAGAGCCATATGCAGTGCACACCACCTTCCAGTATGCAGGTACTGAAGGAAAACGCCATAGATTGCGGGAGGCTATGCTTTTCTATGACCAACCTGCATACTATGATTCAGCAGGTATTTTTTTCTTGTACAACATGATTCATCTTCTTCATGCTAAGTTAAATATTCCGTCTTAGGTGTCTATTTGACCTTTGTGCTTGACTTTTACCGAACAACAAATAAAAAGCTATTGTATATTGGTAGTTGAGTGAACCTAAAGTCATCTTGTGCACAATCAAGTATTTTGGAAAACAATTATTTTTTGAAGGATTCAAAGCTACATACCTTTTTAAGTGACTATGTTGTCAATGCTTTCACAAGTTACGACCTACAGATTTTAGAATGAAAAACTTGCATATCGTATCTAATTTTCTGGAGTATGCTTACCTTTTAATGGGTAAATAATAAATGTGAGGTAAATAGCTAAATGCTTGACGCCGAACAGAATAACGATTATTCTGTAGGCTAGTTTTAACTGAAAATTTTCAGGGAAGACACAAGAAATCGTTAAACGCAGAGAATTCGTCTATAGGTTTAACTGAATAATATTAACTCCAAAGATAATGCCCTAACATCAATCAAACAAAGATTTAAATAATCTCAAAACCCTAACGATGTAAAAGACGAAAATAACCTTAATAAAAGGACAATTTTTTCAGAGCCTCCGAAAAGGTTTAAAACGATGTTTTTTGGGCCTAAGACTGGGCCGTTACGGGTTATATCCGGTAACAAATGTAGATATTTGAACTTCCATTTGATATATTATAGGTCTCGTGATTCCACCCGAGTCAAAAGTTATGATCTTTCAAAACTTACGAATCCCCTTGCATCAATGTTTAAAGTCTCCAGCTATGCACCATGCTGGTTAACACAGCCAAAAAATTTTTTTTGCTCCTGAACTTGGATGTGGAATGGAGTTGACATTGACACCATGATATGGTCTCCTTGATGTCCTCACTATTTCTCCTATTAACAAGGAGATCTTGCAATTGTAGATCAACATTATCATGAGGAGAATTGTTATCTGCAATATGGTCTTCTCATTACTTTGAACCCCAATTTTGTAGCCTTGTGATCTTCTCATGTAGTGACTATGCCATCCAAAAAATGTTCCTCCTTGATTCCATTTGACATGTTTCAATGATGACTTCTAGGTAAGTTCTGTTATCCTCATTAGAGTCATGAACACCATATTGTCGTTACACTCGAAACAACACAAAAATCTCATTTAAGGTTTTAGGTATCTAGTCGTGCTACCTGACATGACCAATACATCTAATTTCAGAAGGACACCCCATAGACGAGTTATTAGCATGCTTGACACACTCGTACCTTGTGGGGGTACAAGTTATTCCCTCTGTTGAGTCACACATGGTAGTAATCAATATGGTCGATATTTGTTGTGAGCGACAAAAAGGAATCAAGATTCCTTCAATCTTTTTTTTTAGTTGGCACAAGGTATCTAAGCCTTCGGCCTGGTAATCGTGCGGGTGATTGGGTCGGCCCCACGAAAGTTTTCCACCGGCCACCAGGATAAATCGGAGAAGCGCACGTGAATGCTCATCTTGACAGTCAGCGTTTTAGGGTCCGCTACCCATTAAGGAGAAAAATTCCTAATAATACATTATAGCTGAGTCTCGAACTCCAGATACCTGGTCTCTCGTTGAAGGGCCTAACCACGACACTCTTCCCCCGAGGGCAATTTGATTCCTTCTATCAATCATAGAGGGAGTAAAACTAAATAATTAAAACTATAAATTAGGTTAACTAGAAAATCTAATAGCATCAATGATGATCATTGGTAGTGTGCACACATCAAACATTTATAAGTTATCAATTATAATTATTATATAATGTTAATAATAATTTGTTATCAAAAGATATAATAATAATTATATCTACAATAAATTGTCAATTATATAATGTTATAAATTATCAGTTATATAATAAAAGTTAAGAGATAATACTTAATAGTTATTTATCAATTGTATAATGACCTGATATAGATGAAGATTTATATAATAATTTTTATATCTAATAATAATAATTATATATAATAGATATAATTTCAATTATATAACATTATTATATAAATTGTCAATTTTTATCTATTATATATAATTTTATATAATAGATATAATACAATTATACAACATTATTATATAAATTGTCAAATTTTATTTATTATAATAATTCATATAACAGTTTGTATTTCAAGAATATATATATATATATATATATCATGGTTTAAAAATTTGACTCGTATCGGAGTTTCGGTTTCGGACCGGAATGATACGGTTTCAGTATCATATCGCGTCGATACAATTTTGCTATTTTTTTAATATTTGATTATTAAAAATGCTCACAATTGATGTTATATTTTGAGGTGTTGAATTTATATTTCAATATTTTTCATAAAATAATGCCTATTAAATTTTTATAAAAAATTATTTAAAAAATAAATAATTCTTAAACTTTAAAACTAAATATAAAATTATAAAACTATTTAAATGGCTCAAAGATAATCATAAAATTATTTGAAGGTTTTAAATTATTTTTTAATGTATTTATAAATTTTTAATTTTTTAGTTATTTGAAATGTTTAGAAGGGGAACCTTGTAGCAATAGTTGTTGTTGTGTGGTCACTGGTTCGAGTCTTGGAAATAACCTGTTACAAAAAAATGTAGGGTAAGACTATGTATAATAATAGATCCTTCCCCGGTACCCCATATTAGCGGGAGCTTCGTGCATTGGGCGACCCTTTTTTTTTTGTTAGTTGAAATGTTTAAGAATTATATTTTGGAAATTTTTTAGGTTATTTTAAATTTATAATCAATTTTTAACATATATTAAAAAATTAAATTATTTTATAAAATTATTTAAAAATTTTAAAAAAATAAATTTTAAAAAATATTTTATAACTATTATTAATAATAATTATAAATATTATATATAGTTAATAGTTATTTATAATATTTTTTTAAAAAAAAATTAACCCCAAAAAAAATCACGGGTGTTGCGATCCTGTGGAGGCCTCCACGGAGGTCTGTTGTCATGCCCCGTGAGGATATTTATCCGACGAAAATCGGACAGCACCTCTCCTGTACGACGGACAATTATCCTGAATACATAATACATCTAAAACACAAATACCCAACACGGGTATATACAGTCAAACATAATGCAATAATAATAAGAAAATACCCCACACGGGTATTCACAATCCACGCAGTGTATAGAATTGATAAAAATACCCCACTCGGGTATTGCACAACCACACAGAGTATAAGATAATACAATAAATAGCAACATATGATCCACACGACCAGAAAACCAAAACTTACTAATTTGTGAGTCGGCTCGGCTTTAACACCAAATGCAAATGAATAAATACGATACATGAGAAATACACAAATGCGAAAGCTAAAACAAACCATAAGCTACGAAGTTAAATTTGAAAGTCGATGTGATGGGGACAGGGCTGACAGATATCCTCGAAGCGACCCAATCAACAACCTGTTGACAAGAAAACAACAAAAGAAAGCAAGCGTGGTGAGTACAAAGGGAATACTCAGCGGATATAAGATAGATAGTGCATGATCAATAGCAAGTACAATAACACAAGAATGTGTATGGAACAAAAGATATACAGTCTCAAAGAAAGAATCAACTCACCATCGTATGCATATAATACACGTATGTCAAAACTATACATGCACCCTACTCAAGTGTAAATAGTATCAAGAGTAGTGCCAATAATACAGAATATGGGTACAACA
>JBBUKS010000100.1:13587708-13612244 GCA_038050645.1 Hedychium gardnerianum
GAGCACAAAGGCGATGCGGTTGCTGCCGTTCGCCACCTACTTCATTGAAAACCTCGTTCGTCGTATGATCTGTGATCCCGTCGGAGAATAGGGTCAACGGATGAGTCACAAATGATATAATCATTGTAGTTGCGAGTCTCTTAAATCGCATCAGGGGAGCTCCAAGCAGGATCAACGGGTCCTCAGTTGTTCCTGAATAGACAATAAAGAAATTCGAAAGGTCAACAGGACTGTCGAGAATGATTCTGACAAAGTCCCTCCGACGCTCAAGTTAGTAGAATCCGATGGAATGGAGAAACAATATTGATAGAAGAGAGTTTTTAATACCTAGCCTCCTGAGGAGGGGAGGGGCGTTTTTATATTTTATTTCTATCGTTTTTCCTCTGTACAACTTTAATGACGGAGATATGGAAAGGACTGTATCTTGGTGAGCCGTATCTTTTACGTATTTTGTATGTGTGGTAGCAGTAAGACGCGTGTTCCATTAGGTCTTCCAGGGTTAGTCTTTTCCCTGTCCTCTGATAATGAGCTTGGGTCTTGCGGATTTGGGTCTTAAATGACTTGAGTTTTATTTTGTCAGGGGGTTAGGGATCCGTTTGTGATTTTTATGGTCCCAATCGGAGCGTCCGGTTGAAGATGATTTTGATTAGATATAATTTCGGACGACGTCTTCTCGGTTGGTGGAGAGGGTTTCAATCGGGGTATTCGGTTGAAAATGATCCTGATTGGATATAATCTCGGATGATATCTTTTCAGTTGGTGAAGAGGATTCTAATCGGGACGTCTGATATCGATACGTGGTATAATTATAATAAGTTTCAGAGGATTTATCTTAATCCAACATCAATCTATTTATCCGATGAGCGATGGGGGAAGTGATGCATTTGAAATTAGTATTACTTGAGGCTGAAGAACATGTTTGCATGTCAAAGACATTGTTACAAAACTGTGCTTTGGAAGGCCAACCTATGGCTTTACATCTGGCACTCGGTTCAAATGGAGCTAAACTAAACCTATCGATTTATGCATAGATTGATTTACTCGATTGACGAATCTATTATTAAAAAAAGACCAATGGATGGTAAAAGTAGCCAATGGATATTGTTTAGGGGAGATACAATTAACATTAACAATGCTTTAAGATTAACATATAAAATTAACTTACCATTTATGTTTAAACAATAAAGGAATCTTCACACTAGTACCGATGTGGATGTTTCACGTAACATTATTTCTTTATTCACATGCGTGACTCACCATTTAACAAAACTAATTATGATGCTTCATTTGTAAGTTAAGTATATTCAAGAAAAAAATTAGAAAAAAATAATAATTAAATCATACATATTTTGACCAAAACAAACACATCACAAATAGAGCCTTTAGTCAATCAATTAGTAGGCATCCACAAAATGAAACTATTAAAGAGACAACACTCACATGCATGTTTGAAACTAATGTGCCATTGGGACAACACACCTTGTCATTTTCTCAATATTAATATTTGTTTTAAAAAAATTATATCATGCGAATAATCTAAATGGACGGCTCATAGAGATTGATGGGCAATGAAAAGGATGTATAGATATGAGCTTTATGGTAGGAATTTTTTATTAATTGGATGAATATTTAAATATTTAATATCAATTATATATTATATATAATTATTTTAATTAACACATATATATCTAATTTACATCGATTAATTTTAAATTAATTAATTCAGATAAAAGTTTCTTATCAATTATTAAGATAAATCAAAAATTATTCATAATTATTTATTAAAAAATATTTATTTGTTAATTTAACAAATTTAATATTTCATCTTTAAATATTTAAAAAAAATAACAAAAACTCCGAGGGGAAAATAATAATATATCCTTATCCTTATCGGTTGTTAGAGATGATCCAAAGAACATATTTAATAGAATATTATAAGGGGACATATGGTCCCTTTCTTATCTCTAAAATCATTTGCCTCTTTTACTTCTTTTATTTTTGAGAATTCTTTTTATGTTTTTCTCTTACCTTAGAGGGAAAATAGTAGTGTAAAGGACTTGTAGATTCGATCTGGTATATATGATTATATTTTTTTAAAGGAAAATAGAAATGAAAAGAAGCATATTTTTCAATTAATGCCATTGCTTGGGAGAATAATGGGCAGCAGTGCAAATAAAGAAAATGAATTTTAGTGGAAAAAAAATGAGATGTGTTTATGTGAATTTATCACTAATAAAAAGTAATTTATTTTAGCTAATTTTTCTTTTTTTAATCAATAAATATAATGCATTAGTGCTTGGTTTTTTTTTCCTTTCCTTTTTAATCATTCTACGATCTCATTAATGACTGATTTGGTTTGATAAAAAAAATTATTGATTATTAAAATAATTTCAGAAATATAAATAATAATTCATATAATGATCCAATAATCTCAATGATTTAAAAAAGAGAGACGAATTTCTTATACTTCCGGGATTTATGAGGAGCTCCAAAATGTGTCTATCATTACACCATACTCCTGAAGCAATGTATTAATGTTCATGTGACAAAAGATAATTTGCTCATCCTAAGTGTTCTTTACTATCGATCTTATAATGAAATAAAGAGAATAAATCTAGTGATCAAGTGATTTCTTTATGTAGGAGGAATTTTATTCCTTAAAAAATTATTTCCGAAGATTTCATTCTTACTCTCGTATGATAATTCATCATCTACGTACTAACTCAATTATACCCATAACCCATAGAACAATACATTAATATTCATATAGAGCAAAAACTAAAATCATCATCTTAATAACCCTCTCCAAAACGATTCCACCCTATGAAAAATATAAATTACGATAAATAATTATCTCATAGCACACAATCCTTTACGCAATGCATTAGTGTCATGGACCATATTCACATGCTCTAGTTAATTCACATCGAAGTAAATGGCACCCTCCACCGCTTTTATTGGTGGAATATTCGGCCCAGTGGGTCTAAGCTCCGTAGCTATCTATTTAATCAATATTATTACTGATAGGTGAAATTGTTTGATGCATCCGGCCATTTTAAATAAATATAAAAATATTTATAAAATAAAAATTAAATATATATATATAGAGAGAGTTTTATTAGTCTGTATATCTTATCCTGTATAACCATAGACATCTGTTGAGATGATCATTTGTACATCATTGATCAAAATATATGTGATATGATTAGGATTATGTCACCTCAACAGGTGCACATGATTGTACAGGATAAGATGTGTAAATTATTAAAATTTTATATATATATATACACATAATGTTTTATCTATGCTCATAAACTATGGATATTTAAGATATTCTAGGGTGTCTCAAATGAATAGTTTTTTTTAATTTTATTTTATTTTTAGTTTTAAATTAAGTTAATAAAATTTTATTTTTAGATTCAAGAATTAAATTATAATATTTAAATTAAAAAAAATTAAAACGAATTTTTTTTAAAGACTCACGGATATATAATATTTGAAATATAATATTTAAAATTTAAAATTTAAAAGATTTAAAATAAAAAATATAATTCAAGACATTCTCGTGTTAAAAAAAATAAAACGCATACTTAAGACATCTTTATTGATTCAAGACGCTCTTATACTTTCCGTAGTGAAAATAAATCAGGTAATATATTAAAAAAATTAATTAATTTATTTAATTTTGAAATGATCGATTTCATAAATTTTTTATAATAATCATTAAAATAAATTAAAAAATATTTATAATTAATGATCGATTAAAAATTTAATATTTTTTTATTACGTGTTTCATTTAATTATTATTTTTTTATAATACCGAGACAAGTCGGATAGCATATCAGGACTTATATATATTCAATTTAAATATCGAAATTACGAAATGGCATAACGGCGAACACCTAAAACGGAATGCCCCATCTCTTCCCTCCCATTCCCCTGCCGCATCTCGCATCGCCACCGTCCATCCAACAGCCCTCCCTCGCTATTTATAGCAGCCTCCACCGCCACTCCTAATCCACGCTTCCGCCGATGGCGATCTCCCCCTCCTTGCTCTTTCCCTCTCTCCTCCTCGCTGTCGTCCTCACCGCGTCCGCCCTCGTCGGCGGCGGATCGGCCGCGTTCGCCTGCGGGCGCGGCAGCCCCGCGGCGGCGCTGCCGTTCTGCCAGCCGGGGCTCCCGATCCGGACGCGGGCTCGCGACCTGATCGGGCGGCTCACTGTGGCGGAGAAGGTGGCGATGCTGGTGAGCAGGCCGGCCGGGGTGCCTCGGCTCGGCATCCCCAGCTACGAGTGGTGGTCGGAGGCGCTCCACGGCGTGGCCAAAGTCGGCGACGGAGTCCACTTCGGCGGCGAGTACCCCGCCGCCACCAGCTTCCCCCAGGTCATCTCCTCCGCCGCCTCCTTCAATGCCTCCCTCTGGGAGCTCATGGGCAAGGTACGGGCCGTCGATGGCAAGTGTTCTGTTTCTTGCGCTTCTTTTCCTTCTCTAGAGGAACATACTTTTCGATTAGTCGAATTCGCTGAGAGAATGTACTCCAAGCGAGCAATGCCTTGACAAGGAGACCAACCCCCATGACTGATTCAACCAGTAGCAATTTGGTAGCAAATAGATCTCAAAGAGAATCGATCTACCAAAATCATTCTGATTTTCTGATCTTAACCGATTATTTTATATTTCATCTAAACGAACAGGTCGGAGCATTGTCGTATAATGCCCATCCTGTGATACTGGTTACACAGCTGGTCCCAGATTTAAAAATACTGCGATTGGGTAGCTCCGCCCACTTCATCGATTGGAGGAACATGTAGATGTTGGTCAATGTTGGAATTGAGTCTTGTGAATTCGAGTGGTGGAAAGTTGTTCACTGCGCATGCCAGGGTTAGGTTAAAAGTGCTGGGTAGAATTGCAGTCTGCATTCTTCCTCTTTTATCTCTCTTTTTTTTAATATATTTAGCAAAGAGTTTTGATTCCCTCACGCTAAGCTGTTCGTTTTCTGATTTTTTATGGAAAGAATTATAACAAGAAAATTGCAGATGGGGAATGTAGATGTTTTAGATGGAAGTAGCAGTAAACAAATTTTTCGTCTATCCTTTCTGTTGTATCAGGTGGTGTCGGATGAGGCGCGGGCGTTGTACAATGGCTTGCGCGCAGGGCTCACGTATTGGAGCCCCAATGTGAACATCTACCGGGACCCGCGGTGGGGCCGCGGTCAGGAAACCCCCGGCGAGGACCCTGCCGTCTCCGCCCGTTATGCCGTCGCCTACGTCCGCGGCCTGCAGCAACCCACCGGCGGCGTCGGCGGCTTCTCCCACCTCAAGGTCGCTGCCTGTTGCAAGCACTACACCGCCTACGACCTCGATAACTGGAACGGCTACGATCGGTTTCACTTTAACGCCAAGGTAGTCCATCAACTGGAACAGCTCTATCCGGCGCTTCAGTTTCGGCCTTTTCCCGATTCTAATTTGGAGGTTTTTAATCAAGGTGAGCAAGCAGGATCTGGAGGACACGTACAATGTGCCCTTCAAGGCGTGCGTGGTCGACGGCAAAGTGGCCAGCGTGATGTGCTCCTACAACCAAGTCAATGGCGTGCCCAGCTGCGCGGACCCCAACCTCCGCAGGACCGTCCGCGGCCAGTGGAGGCTCAACGGCTACATCGTCTCCGACTGCGACTCAGTCGGCGTCTTCTACAACGAGCAACACTACGGCTCCCGACCCGAAGACGCCGTCGCCTACGCGCTTAAAGCCGGTATTTTTTTCGGTCGCCCACTACGCCTTCGACAAAATGCCGCCAAGAAGTCAATAATTATATTCCGGTTTCTTCTCAGGAATGGACTTGGACTGTGGGTCGTTTCTTGGGCAGTATACGGAGAGCGCGCTGAGGCAGGGCAAAGTGAGCGAGGCAAACATCGACGTCGCGGTGACGCACACGGTGGCCGTGCAGATGAGGCTCGGCATGTTCGAAGGAGACAACCAACCGTTCCGTGATCTCGGTCCGCGCGATCTCTGCTCCGGTGCGCACCAGAGTCTCGCCCTCGAGGCCGCACGCCAAGCCATCGTCCTGCTTAAGAATCGCGAGGGGGCGCTCCCGCTATCGCCCTCCCGCCTACGCACCGTCGCCGTCATCGGCCCCAACTCGGACGCCACCACCACCATGATAGGAAACTACGCCGGTAAGTAACAGAAGCTATTGCAACCAAAAGAGAACTCAATTCGCAACATTATTTACTCTGTCTTCTGATTGCTTGATGAAATAGGCATTCCTTGTGCGTACACGAGCCCGCTGAAGGGAATCAGTAGCTATGTGAAGACGGTCCAGGCCGTGGGATGCACCGGCGTGGCCTGCGCTAGGGAGCAGCCCATCGATGCGGCGGTGGAGACGGCAAGGCATGCGGACGCCGTCGTTCTGGTGGTGGGGCTTGACCAGTCGATCGAGGCCGAGGGGCGGGACCGTTTCGACCTCCTCCTCCCCGGCCGACAGCAGGAGCTGGTCACGGCGGTAGCCAAGGCCTCCCCGGGCCCCACCGTGCTCGTCATCATGAGCGGCGGCCCCGTCGACGTATCCTTTGCCGAGGTCGATCCCAACATCGCTGCCATCCTCTGGGTTGGCTACCCCGGTCAGGCCGGCGGCGCTGCGATCGCCGATGTCATTTTTGGCGCGTATAATCCCGGTATTTGGCACTAACCTCTCTCAGCCTCTAATGCTTTTGGCGCCTTATTTAATGTTCTGTTAGTGTTTAGGCGGTAAACTACCGGTGACGTGGTACCCCCAATCCTACGTGGACAGAGTCCCCATGACGAACATGGCCATGAGGCCCGACCCTTCTACGGGCTACCCGGGACGGACCTACCGCTTCTACACCGGGCCGGTGGTGTACCCCTTCGCCCACGGCCTGAGCTACAGCAAATTCACCCACACGCTGGCCCTCGCCCCGGCCCAGCTATCGGTTCAGTTGGTTGGATCCAAAATCGAGCCGCTCAATTCCACCCTCAACCGGGCGGTCCGAGTCAACCACGCCAGGTGCGACGGCCTCGCCGTCCCCATCCACGTCGACGTGGCCAACGCCGGCGATCGCGACGGCGCTCACACGGTGCTCGTTTACTGGCGCCCGCCGGCGAGGCACGACGCCGCCACCAGGCAACTAGCGGCGTTCGAAAAGGTGCACGTGGCTGCTGGGGAGCGGGTGAGAGTGGCGGTGGTTCTCGACGTATGCACGCATCTCACCGTGGCGGATGCCTACGGGATCCGACGAATTCCTCTGGGCGAGCACATCTTTGAGATCGGTGAGTTGACGCACACCTTGTCGTTGCAGGCCGACACATTGCTGAGGTACAAGTAACGATCTGCCTCAGAGCAGGACCGGCTTATCAATTCTTGTTGATTGATTAATGTCGATTGCAGAAATAAGAACTTAGCAACGCAAGGTTGTTTGCTGATCTAGTTTCATATTCAATCTCGAACCCATTTAAATCTCTGCGACGACAAGGCTCTGTCCCGGCGATTTCTCCACGCTCTTCCCCTTCATGAGGACCCTCACCTCCTCCGCTTCCTCCCACTTACCCATCTCCGCCAAAAGATTACCCAACAATACATAATTACCTGAATTCCAAGGCTCCAGCTCTATCAGCTCCTTCACTGCCACCTCCGCCATGACAAGATCCGCGAAGCTCCGGCAAGCGCTCAGCAACGCGCCCCAAATGGCCGCGTTCGCCCTCATAGGCATGCTCCTCACCAAGCCATACGCCTCAACCACCTTCCCTCTCCTCCCCAGCAGGTCCACCATGCAACCGTAATGCTCCATCCCTGGCCGGACTCCGTGCTCTGCCGCCATCGACTGAAAAATCTCCTGGCCCCTCTCCACCCTGCCCTCGTGAGTGCAGCAGCCGAGCACGCTGACGAAGGTCCCGCCGTTGGGCCTCTCTCTGCGCCTCAGCATTTCGTCGAACAGGTCGAGGCCCTCCTGGCCACGGCCGTTGAATGCCATCCCCCCGATCATGGCGTTCCAGGAGACAACGGTCCTCTGCGGCATTTCGTCGAACAAGGCCTTGGCGCTCGCCAAGTCACCGCATTTGGAGTACATGTCGATGATGGAGTTGGCGACGTGCGGGGCGTCGTTCAGCAGTCCTTTGCGCTCAGCGTAGCGGTGGATCCGGATGCCGAGATCGAGTTCGCCCAGCCGAGCGCACACCGGAAGCACTGCCACCACGGTAGCGTCGTCGGGGTCGAAGCCAGAAGTCTCCCACATCTCATGGAAGATCTGCAACGAATATATGTCTTGTCCACAGCGGGAGAGTCCGGCGATAATCGAGTTCCAAGTGACCACACTCTTCTCGTGCATGCGCCGGAAGAGACCTAATGCGCTCTCCCAATCGCCCTTTTTGCAGTATCCGTTGATCATCAAGTTCCACGCTATGACAACTCGTTGAGGCATCTCGTCGAACACCTTGTGGGCGTCGAACATGTGGCCGCAGGAATTGTAAAGCTCGAGCAGACCGACCGCGACGGGCGCGTGCGACGCAAATCCAGAAACGAAAGCGAAGCCGTGGAGGGAGCGAGCGAGGCGGAGGTCGGCGATGTGCGCGGCGGCCTTGAGGAGGGGCGAAATGGTGAGTCGGTCGGGGGAGAGGTAGCGGGAGCGGAGGAGGGCGAAGAGGCGGAGGGCGTCGGGCGCGTAGGCGAGGGAGAGGGAGAGTGCCTTGATGGTGGCGGAGAAGAGGAGTAGGGAGGGGGAAGGGTGGTGGCGGAAGAGGCGGAGGGCGAACGAGGGACGGCTGACGGCGGTGCAGGTGGAGATGAGGTGGGTGGCTACGGGGTCGGATCCGTGAAGGTGGTGGCGGAGGACGTGGCCGTAGATAGCGGGGAGGTGGGCGCGGGCGGCGCGGTCGTGGAGGAGGCTGAGAACTCGCCGCTCCGCCGCGCTGTTGCTGGCGCAGCCGGTGCTCATCCCTAAGAATCGAAGTGCATAATAAGGCAACTATAAGTAATCGAAATGAGCCATATGACAAAACGTCCGTTACGGGACCTGAGGTGTCTTTAGAGTTCGATTTTTTTTTTTAATAAATAATAAAATTAAAAATATTAATTATTAAACTAAATTTTTACGTATAATTTATTACGTCGATGAATTTTTTTGATAAAATTAAATTAATTGATTAATTGAATCGAAGAGTTAAATATTTAATGTTCATTAAAAAAAACGTATACGTATTTACTAGAACGACGAAAAGCTAAAGAAAATTGAATCAATTCAAGGAATCATATCGTTTTCCTTCAACCCACTTCAACATCTCATGTTTACTTAGAGTAAATAGATTTCGCTACGCAGTTACCTGGAAGCATTTGAAATCTTATAATATCCAAACTCTCAAATTTTTAACATGGTCAAAGTTATGAAAATCTCAAGAATGAATTGATGTTGTTGTTGATTGAATATGATAAATTTAAATTTAATAATAAGTTTATTTCAAATTTACTAAAGTTGTAAAGATCTAACATTGACTATATTTTGAATTATATAAACTTAAATTCATTAGTAAATTTTTATCAAAAGTTATTGATAAAATTTATAAGTAAATTTTGATCAAAATTCATAATCTTAATCACATCCACCAAATCTAAAATCAATATATTCCTACAAATCTTATGAGACATTGGTTCTGATAAACTTATTCTTATAAGATTTAATCTCAATCAAAATTAAAATATTCTTGAAAAAGTCTCATGACTATAATAATGCTTTGTTTCATGCCTTATTTAACTCATTATGAGTTAATCCAGGGATATATTCAATGGATACATGAGACCTTTGTTTCATACCTTATTTATATTCAAAGTGTTGTAGTATGAAATATAGAGGAAATTTTTTTGTAAAACTCACAGTGATCCCATAGAAGATGATCTCTGCTTGGCGTCAAAAAAATAATCACGACACGAGATCGAAAACCCCTCCTTGGTTCACAAACCAAGTTTCTCTTTTGTTAAGTGTTCTTCTTCGTTGATCGCTCACACCCTTCTCCTTTTTGTGATTCCTTGGACGCCTCTTATATAAAGGCAAGCGACGGTAACATCGCTAATAAAGGAGAAAGATACGGTAACGTCGTTAATAAAGGAGAAAGATAGAAGAGAAGAGTCATCCTTTCATCTTCGTAACTGCTACATCTCTCACTCATCCAAGGCAATTTATAAAAGTTAACTAATCATAAAGACTATGTAAGTCACATAGACTATACGTTAATCAAGTCATAAAGACTAGAGTAAAATATTAATTAGTCACAAATATCAAATAAGAACATTCAATCCATACTTTAGGAAAAATGGTTCGTGCGACAGCAAGCACACTGAGCAATTATTGCTAAGAAAGTTATTACACTTAACTCAGCTACTCTTTTAAACGAACTAGAAACATCAATATCTTATCTTTATCCCAGATTAAATTATTTACATCAATATGAACATCTTTAATCCCTCAAAACGACTATCATGTCGAGAGCATGTTCAATATCTTCTATCAATACAATTATTCACAATCACATTTTAAGTACGCAACAAAAAATACAACTGGTACTAATGAATAAATGTAAAAAATATAAATCTATTTTAATCTTCCCTTTTAGCTCGAATATATTTATTCTAATTAGTCGTTTTCCTAATTATGCTCCATAGGCCAAATTTGTTAGAATCGAAGGAATTTAGATATTTCCACAATGGTATGACATGAAAGGCAAGGTACGAGCAATAGCGACGTCTCGGGAGGCAAAATAAAATAAACTTAAATGCCTAGAATTGCTGCTGCTGCTTCATTTAAGGTCTGTTAGGGTTATTTTCACTCTCCTGCGCAACCCCAACAGAATCATCCATAGCTAATAGGATACATGCTAAATTAGCAAACACTAACTAGAACTTCAAATAGACAACTAAATAATTATTTAGGGTAAAATTGAAATTAACTTATAATCTCAAAAATCTCACATAATAGAGAAACACGGATCCATTCTCTGATTACCCTTATTGTTGTCATAGCACATGTGGTATAAATCACATGCTACGATGTTTTTCTATTTATCAATAAAGAGTACATATTTTTATTCAACATCGTATAGATTTTGATCTAAACATACCTAACGTTTAATCCTGAATTCAACTTATGAATTCTTGTCTGGCTTCTAGCAGATTCAGCAAATGATGGGTTCATTTACTTCGATCATTATCAATTCACAAATGATCTCATCTTGATACAACAATCAAGGTGACCCCAACTTACAGGTATGTCTCTTTTCACAGCTACACAAGTTGTCTCATAAGTAATGATCTTATCTTTATTCATACTAAACAATAGAGACAATTGTCCATGTAAGTAGACCAATCTCAACTTGCCAACATGCTCACCAAGACTTTTAACCAAAATGTAACAAAGACATATACACTAAATAAATCATGATATTTCATATATTTGATTGTTTTTATAAAATATTACATTCTACAAAGTCCTAAAGACTTCGCATTACCAAGAAATGACTCCTAGTCAATGACTTAGTAAAAGAATCAGCAAGCATAGCACGTGTAGGGGTATATTCAAGAATTATCTTTTTCTTGTAAACAACATCCCTTACAAAATTATACTTAATTTCTATATGTTTGTCTTTGCTGTGATATTTGGGATCCTTTAACAAAATTATAACAGCTTGATTGTCACAATACACTGTAACAAGACTCTCATTGTCCTCAACAATCTTCAAATACTTAAAGAACCTTCTCTTTCTCAATCAGATAGCTTCTTACACAGCCACTATGTAAGTCATATACTCAGCTTCCATTGTCGATAATGCTACACAAGTCTGTTTCTTGTTGTTCCATGAGATGACGCCACCATTTAACAAAAATGCATAGCCGAATGTGAATTTTCTATCATCAAAGTTTTCTGCCCAATCTGCATCTATGTAGCCCTTTAAGCTCATCTCAGATCCTTGAAAATAGAAACAATAATATGTTGTGTCTTTGAGATATCTGAATATCCTCTTTATCGTTTTTCAGTGTCTTGATCCTGGATTTAACTGGAAATGACTAACTAAGCCAACAACATAACTTATATCAGGACGAGACACAATATAATGTACATTAGACTACCAAGGACACTAACCTATGATTTTTTTTTTATTTCGACTATTTCTTCAGGAGTCTTGGGATACATACTTTTGCTTAGAACAGTACATTTCCCTGCAGATATTTGTTTAATGTTACAATCTGACATATTGAAGTGTTGTAGCATCTTAGTGATATAAGTCTCTTGAGACAAACCCAACAGTCTTTTTGATCGATCTCTAATGATTTTCACTCCTAAGATGTACTCAGTTTCTCACATATCTATTATGTCAAATTGTAATAAAAGTCATGATTTGACTTCTATCATAAACTTTATGTCACTTTCAGCTATTAGCATATCATCAACATATAATGATAAAATGACCAACTTTTCTTTTTTCCTTTATTAGGTAAACACAATGATCTTTATTGATCATTTTGAAATCATAAGATAAAATGACTTTATTAAATCTTATGTTCCATTGTCTTGACGCTTACTTTAACCAATATATAGCACTACAAGAAAACATAATTTTAGCGATGAAATTTTGTGACGAATACATTTTGTCACAAATCTGCAACAAATTTAGCAATAAAAACTAATTTTATCACAAATTAACAATGACATTTGTGATAAAAACATTTTAGTCGCAGTACTAGCAACCAAAATAGATTCGTTGCTATATTTGTCGCAAAAAAAAAAAATTGTTACTGAATTCATCGCAAATTTGTGACGAATATTGAATTCGTCGCCAATTTAGTGATGAATAGGGTTTTTCTCGCCAAATATGGCGACGAAATCAATATTCGTTGCAAATTTGGTGACAAATAGAATTTTCGTCGCCAAATTTGGTGAACAATTCAATATTCGTCACAAATTAGTGACGAATATGGTTTTCATTGCTAGATTTGAATCACCAAATTGGCGAAATAGTATCTCGTCGTCAAATTTGTTGACGAGACAGTATTTTTGTCGCCAATTTGGTGACAAAGATGGTTTCATTGCAAAAATTATATTTAAATTTAAAATATTTTTTTTTTCAAATTTAAAAAATAATTTGATTTTATAAAATATATATTAAAAATTGAATTTAAATTTAAAATAATCTATTTTTTTCAAAAATACAATTTTTTAAAATAATCTATAAATTTTAAATAATTATAAATTTACAAATACATTCAAAAAATAATTTTAGCATTTCATATTATTTTTTAATTGTTTTTTTAGTGAATCATGGGCGACAAATTTGAGACAAACAATTTCGTCTCCAAATCGTAAAAAAATATGTTATTGTGTGACGAATTTATTTTTTGTCGCCAAATTTGAGATTAATCAAACTTGAGTATGATTATCTAGCTATTCAAGATTAATTTGACATAAAGAAAGATTGGATCGATGAAGAGACAGTTTACAAGTGATCAATATGATTATATGAAACGAACAATAATTTCGTCGCCAAATAATTAGTAAGATTATCTAGTTATTCAAGATTAATCTATCGAAACTTGAAAATTTAATTAAAAAATTTATATTTGTAATTAAAATATAATAGATTTTTTCAATAATTCTTTTTTTATTAATATAATTACACCTTAAAAATATTTTTAAAATCTCCAATATTATATGTTAGACAGATTTTTTTTATTGTATTATGTATATTAGTTAGTTTTTTATAAATTTTTAAAAATTAAATTTTCAAAAAAAATTAGATTACTTTAAATTTAAATTTTCAAATTTTCAAATATATTTTAGGAAAATCAAATTATTTTATAAATTTGGCATTTTGCGACGAAACCCGGATTCCTCGCCAAATTTGGTGACGAAACACGTTTTCGTCGTCAAATCACATAAATATTGCGACCCCGACCCCCCAAACCTTAGATCATCTTTCGGTATCCTTCCTCCCTCTTCCCTCTTTTGGCGCCTTTGGTGATCTCGCCATCTCCAGCACACCGGAAGCACGCCAGCCACGAGGTACTCCATCCACTCCCCTCACTGGCCCCCGATCTGGGCGGCGACCAAATTTTCATCCGCGACACCGTCTCAGGCGCTGTTTGTCTCGGTCGACAACATGCTCGGTCGGTCGCATGCCTGGCCAGCCGCGGAGCTCGATCGATCGTGAAACTTGGCCGACCGCGGAGCTCGGTCGATTGCCAAGCTTGGTCGACCGCGGAGCTTGGCCGGTCATGAAGCTCGATCGACCACAAAGCTCAGACAACCACGTTCTCGGCTAGCAGCGAGCTTGGCCTATCGCGGAGCTCGACTGGAAGCAAGCTCAACCAGCCTCGTGCTCGGCCATCCGCAGAGCTTGACTGGTCGTGAGCTCTATCGGTCGCGTGCTCAACGGATAGCGAGCTCGATCGATTGCATGCTCGACCGATAGCGAGCTCGGCTGACCGCGTGCTTGGTCGACCGCGAGTTCGACCGAGAGTGAGATCGACTTGCGGCGGGCAGGTGCTCAATATAGTGGCCTAATAATTTTAAAAACCTTCTATGCCAAGTTATTCATATCTAATAATGTTATTTATGTAGGGCTCTATTTGGCATGGACTTAGTGTATTTGGAGATACTCATTTTTGTTCACATATTTTAGGTATATCTACACTCGTTATTAAATCATTTGCTCATTGTTATATCAATTTATCAGTAATTAATTATGTTACTATTGTTGATGAGATACTAGCTTTTATTTGTAGTAGTTTTTATTAATATTTTAGTAAATTGAAAATAGGAAAAATAAAGAAAGAAAGGAGTTGGATGTATAAAAAGAACTTACCTGATCGTCGGGGCTTAACTGATGAGTTTATAATTGGGTTGGAACAATTTTTGGATTTTGCTAGTAGTAATGTTGAATTTATGGATGTGAATAAGTTAAGGTGTCCATGCAAAAAGTGTCATAATGATAAATTTTTTGAGTCTGATAAAGTTTGAGAACATCTTTGTAGATTTAGTTTTATCCCGAATTACTATAATTGGACATGTCATGGTGAACCGTTCATATCTGATGAGGATTAAGGATGAAACATTCAAATCTTAGTTAGTGGAGATCAGAGTTATTATGATCAATTAAATTTATATCAGAGGATGATAATTGATGCATCAAGTCAGAATTTTATTCCCGAAACCTTGAATTTTATTCTCGAACCCTTGAATTTTATTCTCGAACCAAGTGCTACAAGTACTAGTTATCTTCCAACAGTTGAACAAAATTTACTAGTTGTGCATCACCGTTGGAGGAGGTAGAAGTACCAGGTGTTGATGAAAATATGAATAATCAACCATATCTCCAATTTTAGGAAGTGTTGAGTGCTGCAAATGAACCGTGTGGGCTGGTTGCGATAGTCACTCTAAATTATCTCTCACTATAAGATTGTTGAATGTCAAGGTAGAGCATAATGTGTCTGAAGATTATTTTAATAATTTTGTTCAAATTATTAGAGAGGTATTGTTGCGTGAGCACATAATGCCCAATGATTTTTATAGTATAAAAAAACTTGTGAAAGAATTAGGTCTTCCGGTGAAAAAAATTGATGTTTGCAAAGATGATTGTATGATATATTGGGAGATGATGAAGATGCAGATGTTTGTAAATCCTGTAATCAAACTAGGTATAAGAGCACCAAAAGGTCAGGTCGTCATCAGCAAAGACAAAAATCATACAAACAAATGTTTTATTTTCCTTTAACTCCTAGGTTACAAAGACTTTATGCATCAGAGGTCAAAACACATGACTTGGCATGCAAATCAAGAAATAGAAGAAGGGCTAATGTGCCATCCATCAGATGTAGAGGTGTGAAATTTTTTTGATAGAACATATCCTAAATTTGTGAAGAAGACTCGAAACATTAGGTTAGGTCTTTGTGTTGATGGATTTTGTCATGCCCCGAAAGTACACATGCATGTAGATACGGACGATACTCTCTAGTGACAATCTTCAATACAACATGATACGAGCTCTCACAAATAAAAATATAACCATGTAGTGTAAACGATAATACCCTACCTGGGTAATCACAACCACGCAGTATAAACAATAATACCCTACTCGAGTATTCACAACCACGCAGTGTAAGCAATAATACCCTACCCGGGTAGCACAACCACGCAATATACTATCAAAACAAGTAGATCAAAGAATATAAAGAGGGTCTACCCCACACATAAAAATCCAAATACTCAACTGCATGCCGACACAACATAAAACTTTAAGTACATAGCCAAAAATAAAACCAAAGTCTAAGTCCAAATTATTTTATTACAATGCCAAACTAAAAGTAAGTGCGGAAGTAAAACCAATAAAGTGAAGAGAAATTAACCGAAGCTCAATGCGACATGGGATGGCATGGGCAGAACCCTCCAAGAGATCCAATCAATATATATATCTGCTAACTTGAAATAAAGTGATACGTAAGGTAGTGAGTACAAAGAAATACTCAGCGGATCTAGAAAGACAGTGCATGATCTATAACAATATAAAGAGGTACAAGGGTATATAGTCTCAAAGGAGAAATATACTCATCGACCGAAATATGCATGTATGCATCTACTACATCATTACCTACTCAATTGCACAAGTAACAAATATCATGGTTACAACCTCTCAAATGCAAACACTAGTGCATATATCAAAGTACAATCGACATATGTGGGAGCTACGCTCTACCACATTAGATCACCGTATGTGGGAGAAATGCTCCATCACAAGATATAAAGATGACCAAGACATCTCGCTCGTCAGCTATAGACTGCACGAGAAACACTCTACCACCACCGGTCTCGTGGGTAGTTCAAAATGTCAGGGTCCTTGTCTGCATGAGAAACGCTCTGCCATGACTTGTCTCGTGGGCAGACATGAGGTAGCTATCTATCTATGGACTACGGGAGAAACTCTCTACCACGTATGACCTCGTGGGCAGCCAGGGTATAATAACCCAAATAGTAATATGTCTACGACTAGCTCACACCCGAAGGGATCCCTAATCGATAGCACATGTATCACCAATATTATGACTCACTCAACCAACTTAATGGGAGACATAACCGATAGCATGCAATGCAACATCGTGATGCTACGACTCACTCAACTAACCTAATGGGAGAAATAGCCGATAGCATACATGCAACACCGTAGTGGTAGGTAGACAAGTAAATCTACCATTACATATGTTTATCTACACAAATGTACTTGGCTACATCCATGAAGACATACTAATCATACTACATGTCACACGTGTGTTTATAACTACAAATCAGATATGATAATCACTGATACAATACATCAACATTGGTACATGTCACACACGTCTCCACATCTATAACTACATGGCATAAATGAAACAAAAACTAATAAGTATAAATGCATGTCACACGTGTGTCTATCAACTACATGATCATAACATGTTTCTAAGGTACACACCACACACATGTATAACACTACATGACATGAATAATCTGAAACTGACATATGAACATACACATGTCTCACGCATGTCAAATAATTACATGATTACCTAATCATAAGCATGTTCTTATTGTGCACATCATACATGTGTACATACAGAATAGGAAAAATAAAGAGACTGCATAGATGTAATCAGATCAACTCAAAGTGCAAGTAGATATGTATCAAACTCAAGTAAAAATACAACCAGAGTTAAGGTAAATTTAACTACCTACTCAAGGTATCAAAACATGCACTAAGGTAAATAAACTACCAGAGTCAAGGTTAGAATTACCCGCCTTGAAATCGTAGACCGTGTCAAATATCCTCACGTCCGAGAGTCTGCTTCACCCAGAATCCTGCAACATAAAACACCCAATTACAACATAGTGATATCATAAATCACATAATTAAACCAAAACCTAACCCAATTAAGAAACCCTAATCGGATCCACCCAATACTTCCACACATAAATCTTCTTATCACTCCATATATCAAAAATCCTAATTAAACCATCCGTTTAAATCCTTGATCCTAAATTCACATAGAAGTTATTATTCCACTTCAGTTAACGAAACCTTTACATATGATACCCAACTAGCTCAATTGATGCTATCTTCACAAATAAGATAATTCAATAACAGGATATATGAACATGAGATCCCCTTAACTTCACAACCTAATCTCAAATGATATTACAAGAGATCATGTACATTAGTCCTTTACTTTTATTCAAGCATTTCAATTTCACTAATAAGGAATTTAACTACATCAATCTAACAACCACAAATCCAAGAATATCAAGATATCCATTGAAGATTAAATCAATTGGAATTAACCTTAATCTCCTTACCATATTGATGGTGGGCTGCCGGAACAACTCTGGGATGGCCGGAGAACACCCAACACCACCACCAAGTGTCGGAACACTAGCACCAACACCCAATTCAAATCTAAATTCAACCCTAATTCCCATCATGCATTTCAAGAAGACTAAGCAACCATATAACTAACTACCCAAACGAATCTACATCCATCTTATACAAATTCAACACTAGTCAATAGATCTAATTAAAATCTAAGAATTCCAATTTGTACTAATGCAAAAAACCCAATACTACACAATCAAAATTCATAATCCCAAATCTGTACCTACGGGTGATGGTTGAATATGTGAGTTGATCGGTGACGACTAGATTGACCTAAGCAGCTACAATAGAATCAAGGTCGGCTGGAGGTAGTACACCAAGCTTATCTGGTCGTAGCAAAGGTGGCTGGCAGCCCTGGATGGCCGGAACAACCTGGGGGTGGCTGAATTGGAGCACTGGGGTGACTGCGATGAGTGCCCAACCGGCTGAAGTTGGTGGCCGAAATTAGACAGGGTAGTGGCTAACCTCGACTGCGGTTATGACAATGGATGGCTAAAGGTCATATCTAAGTCAATGGTAGTCGGAGCAAATCTGGTGTGATAGAAAACAAGATCGGAGCAATGAGATGGCCGACAAATCAGAGTCGACCGAAGCAAAAAGGAAATCGGGACTCACCGGAGCAATGATGTGGCCGACAATTTGGGTCAGATCTAACCTAGCTACACCGGCTAGGTCAGCCACAGTGACTGGCTGGTGGTGATGTCCCAAGGAGAAGGAAGCTCGAGCTTGGGTCAACAAAGGGGCAACGACTGATTGGTGTCATCGGTTGGCCTCACACTCACTGAACTGCGACGGCGATCAGGACTGATTGGCAGCAGTGAGTGTCGACAATCGACAGCAACAAAGGAGAAGGGAAGAAGAAGAAGAGGAGGGTTGTGGTGGTGATCGGGGAGATAGAGTTCGGGGAGGAGGAAGATGGGTCGGCTCTCCAATTTAGGGCATGACCGTAGGCTATGGTCAACGATAGTCGGTGATAGGGTGACAGCGTTGATGAAGCTTGTCAACAGCGGCTGCGTACCGGAGAGGGAGAGGTGAAGGGGAGCCGACGGTGAGTGAATAGGGGAGATCGAGAGAGGATGAGGAGAAAGAAAAAGAGTCCGTGATGATTAGAGGAATCGAGAAAGAGAATTGATATAGCTTTAATTGAACTTAGGTTTAATATATATATATATATATATATACTTAGGTTAATTTAATTCAACCTAGGTTTTAATCGATTCAATCAACTCCTAACTTAATTGATAGTTCAAACGGGCTTTTCAAAAATCTATTATTTGTATTCTCGTAAACTTATCTATTTAGCTTGTTTCTCGTAAATCCAGAAAAAAATTTAAAAATTTCTTTAAGCTTGTTTCTCAATTAACACTCTTTATTTAGTTTTTTTTTATTTGTCGTATTTTAACAAACACAAATTGATAATCTAAATATTTAATTTTTCACATTGATTAATTTTTAAAATAACTAATTCAATCCTAAGAAAGATTTCATTGGTTACTAAGATAAATCAAAAAGTGTTTATAAAGACTCATTCAAATAGTCAACGTTTTTAGATTTATCATCTCATTAAAAAAAATCTCTATAATATACCGTAATTGAGATTTAAACGATCTAAGAACATTATCATATAATAAAAAAAACTAAGAGAAGAAACAGGATAAAAGAGGAGGAATAAAGTCAGGTTTATTATTGGATGCTCTTGTTCGGATTGAGGAAATGAGTCTAATTATAGGCTCGATTTGATTAATGAAACTCCCAAATTAATGCTTTCATAACTTAGGATGTGTTTGGTTTAAAGTTATCATATATGATCTTAATTATATGATTATTTGATAATCACATAATTAGATTATAGGAAATAAAATATAACCTAATATTATTTGGTTCAATTTTAAATAATACAATAAAAACTTATTTATTTAGAGAATTTAATATATAACTTAGTACAGAAAATTATATCGGTAGCCGAATCAACTAATAAAATAATATATATATATATATATAATATTATTATTAATAATAGTTATATATAAAAATAAATAAATTCAGATAATATTTTAGATTTTATTATTATTTTAGATTTTTTTGGGGATAATTTTGTTGGGTTTTAGATTAGATTTATTTAGATTATCTTAACGATAGCTATGAGTTGATTGATTCAATTAACTAAAGTTTTAATTAAAAATCTAAGTTTAGAAAAAAATCTAATTAAAAAAAATGTAGGTGTGATCTTCTCTCATGCACGTCGTCGGCCGAACGTTACCCGCCGAGTCGTTGCCACCTCCGGCTCGACTAGCCTTCTGGTGAGCCGTTGCCACCTCCAGCCTCCGGCAACGGCGTTCGACGAGCGGCGTGTGTTAGCCTTTCGCTGGAATAGCAGCGACGTCGAGCTGACATCGCTTGCCAGACGTCCTATTCACGAGGCCAGTGAGTCGTCTGCCACCTTCAGCCCCGGTGAGTCTTTTGCACGAAGGAATGACTGCATGTGGGCTGCGACCACACAGCTAGATTCTTGATAACCTCAGAATTGAGAAAAATCTCAAAAATCTGAGTAATCGCATTCCGGATTGAATCCCCGAATTGCTGACATGCATGATTACTCGGGAATCATTTATTCCCTAAACCAAACACGGTTATCATTGATAATCTTGGACGGATAACCAAGGTTATCAAGGATGACCTCCAACTTAGGGTGTGTTTGGTTCAAGGTTATTGTTGATAACTTTGATTATCTATATGAGGTTATGTTATTTAATCATGTTTGATTTAGATAATGAATGATTCCCAGTTAATGGAGCATACCCGTCACATCAACAAGTGCGTGTATAAACATGAAATCAGATTACTTCAGAAGTATTAGGTTTTGTGTAATTTCGAGGTTAACAAAAAAAAAATCCAACTACGCACCCACACGATGTAGGTGGAGGAGCAGATCATCTTCGCCCCCACCGACAATGCCTTCAGCTCCGCCAAACAAGGTTCATTCCTAGGTTTGACCGAGCATTTCGTTAATAGTGTCGCTGGTTTTTGGTCTAACATCGTGTTCGTGATGTTGTGTTATGCAGAGAGGGAGGAGATGGAAGATGGCGTGGGTGATCTGTTTGACCACATCGAGGACTTGCTTGACTTCCTCGGCGATGAGGACGTGCATGGGATGGTGGAGCCTCGTGGCGACCATAGTGGCCGACATTCAATTTCTTTGTTGGGGTCCTTTGTCGTCCAGCTTTTAGGTGGCAGCAACAACGGTAAGGACTCGTTCGAAGGCGTCGCTGGCGAAAACAAGCAATTTGTGAACGAAAACAAAGGTTGGCGGCGGTGGGGGCTGAAGCTACTCCTCTTCCTCTACCTTGGTTTCCTATTTTATCGGTAGCAATAAGGACACAAGAGCATAATCTCTTCCACTGAGTGCACGATGGGATGATCGGCCTCACCCAATAGCAACAGATCAAGCTCGCCCTCTACCACGTCGTTTCGCGATTCTTCCCCAAACCCACCAAAACCTAGGAGAAGAGGAGGAAGAAGGGTAAATCAGTAAAATATTAAATTGAATTGTCGCATTACCTAAGTTAAATTAATCGACATTAAGTTATGTTTTAATCCTCATGATATATAATATATGATAACTTAAACTAAGCACTCATTAATAGCTCCATAACTCCCGCATTAACGGACATTAATGTGTTTTCTTTTGCTAAAAAATTCAACATTCAAGAGCATTTCGTTCAATATAACATCATCTCAATGGTGTGTTTCAATGTGGGACTATTCCACATTTCCATTTAAACTATTTTTCTTCTATTTGTATTCACATTTCTAACAAATGAATCAAACACTCATTAGTTTGGTGTTTGTTTTTGTAAAAACTTATTTATATTCGTTCAATTTGCACAAGTTAATTAAAATAAATAAATTTAAATAATTCATTAAAGAATAAATTTAAATGCATATATATTCAACTAATTGATTTGTATTAACAATATTGTCACTTTCATAAATAAGATTCACAAACAAAGTTTATAAATTATATTCATCAACAAAATTTTATCAAATTTATAAATAAAAAAACTGCAAATAAATAATAAAGTTCAAGAAGATGGCACCCAAGGCAATTAAGGAAAGTCATGGGCACCACCACTGATATCAGAGTCAATGTGAAGCTCAACAAGCACATATGGAGCAGGGGCATTCGGAGCGTGCTTGGCGAGTAAGAGTGAGGATTGCTCGGAAGAGGAATGACGAGGAAGATCCCAAGGAAGAACTCCACTCGTCGGTCACAGTGACTGAGGTTCCACCTGAAGGATTGAAGGGATTAGGCACCAAGGTGGTGGATGAAGCAGACTAATTTGCTTTATCTTTGTGTAGTACAACTTTTAGCCAATTTTTATGCTCCATTCGATCTCTGGACGACGAAATGTTGGTGTTTGAGAATCTTGTTATGACTTGGAACATTGTTCATTTCTTCTATCCTCCATTTTGTTGCCGGTGCAAGAAGCGATCCAAGAGGAGATGTCTTCGGGCACTTGTTGGGCCATTCTCATTCTCCTTGGATGAAGGAGAGTATCTATTCGCCGCAAACATTCCTTTGTGACTTGTATCTCTGTTTTCCCTTTGAATTCTCTCGCTATAAACACAATTTTTCTTCTTAGTTAACCGCTTACTCATACAGCAACATTGCGGTGAACATTGGATTAAATATTTGCATCACTCCGAAGATTGCAAACAAAGACTAAATGCACCTTACTGAAAAGAAAGGCAAACACTCTCCATTGAGATTTAATCAACTCAAGTTGTCATCAGCAACTTTAGAAAAGCTTCCAAATGACTACAATGATACTTCATTCGAGGAACTAAATACACTCGACCATGACCAGTTCATGCGACAGCTAGATACCAAAGAGTAACTGAATGCACAAAATGAAGGACAGATAAAGTTAAAGCGGCATCGCGTACAAGTTCATGATTGACCACAACACTGATATGCTAAAAACAAAGACTTAAAATCTTGATAGCTTTGCTACTGCACTAGCTCAGGAACACCCTAAATCACAGCACAACCGAGCATTGATATCTCAAAGCATGCTATCCGTCCTAGCCGGCAACCTCCTGAAGAAGTTGAGTGGGACTGATGGTAGTTTATGCCTGAACCTAGGGTGCCTCAGCACATAAAATCCAGCTAGGAGGGCGATGACTTGGAATGGAGTTACATAGAGCACTATGGCAGCCGCAAGGCAAAAGATCAAAAATAAAGCAGTTGCTCTAGGATCTCTCCAGCTTAATAGTGACTGAAACCTCTCTCCTTGTGTAGCGAGGTCTCCAACTACAGTTTGCACCCTTGCAGCAACACCCCTTAGTCGATCGTACCTCACCCTTATGATTTCTGGAGACCTTATTGAAGGAAATCTGTCAAATTCCTCATCTAGCTCATCTGGATGGGCAGTGTCTGCAAGAGAGAGCCGAGTATCCATGTGAGGAGGCTTCCTTGGCCGCCATCGGTAGTACCATACTCCAATCAAGAACAAGTAGAGGAACATTGTTGGAAGTATCAATTCAGGGTAGAGAACCAGTATGACATAGAGAACATGGATGAGTACAGTAGTGATAGGGTTCTTCCAAAGGCAAATTTGGCTGAACCATCTTCCTGTAGCAATCAAACCACTGAAGACACCCATAATTCTACAGAAATTAGCTTTGCTCCTTCGCATGCTCCACATATGGGAATCCACATCCAACATGTATTCAACCACCTCCTTTCTTAGTGGTGGCTCTGCCCGGCTCAACCTCATTGAGACTATCTGCGTGGATTGATGCCTCAGGTAGTCAAGCTGGCTAACAGTCAAAGGATGAAGGTAATGCATCTTCGGCAGTAATGGCCTGGAATAAGTATGTAGCATATTAAACAAAGAGGAAGAGGAGAATCGAACAGCCAACTGAACTTCCCCCATCTTCTTAACCCCTGATGTATGCAAAACCAAGAGAGGATATGAGTGAGTGTACACTTTATCAGTCTCTAGCGTAGAAAGTCGAATCCGAACTTTGCCAATTCTGTTATCAGCAGCACCATTAGCCTTCTCTCCACCCTGTAAGTGGCA
>JBBUKS010000100.1:13612344-13622579 GCA_038050645.1 Hedychium gardnerianum
AGACCAATTCAAACACATAAAGAATATGCACTTAGATAGTGAATCTATATTTATCAAATAAATAGTACAAGTCATAAGGCGATTGCCTTAGGATACCTCTCAAACATAACAAGGTGTCTGTGTAGAAAGTGTCATAATGGTAAAAATTTTTAGTGTGATAAAGTTCAAGAACTTCTTTATAGATTTGGTTTTACCCCGAATTACTATAATTAGACATGTCATAATGAACCGTTCATATTTGATAAGGAGTATGAATGAAGCATACATGTCTTAGTTAGTAGGGATCAAAGTTATCATGATCAATTAAATTCATATCAAAGGATGATAATTGATGCAGTAGGTCAGAATTTTATTCTTGAACCGAGTGTTGCAAGTTCTAGTTTTCCTCCAACATTTGAATAAATGTTTACTAGTTTTGCATCACCGTTGGAGGAGGTAGAAGTACTAGGTGTTGATGAAAATACGAATAATGAATCATATCTCCAATTTCAAAAAGTGTTGAGTGTTGTAGATGAACTTGTGTGCGTTGATTGTGATAGTCACACTAAATTATCTTTAACTACAAGACTGTTGAATGTCAAGGCAGAACATAATGTGTCTGAAGATTATTTTAATGATTTTGTTCAAGTTATTAGAGAAGTATTGTTGCGTGATCACATAATGTCCAATGATTTTTATAGTATGAAAAACTTATGAAAAAATTAGGTCTTCAGGTGGGAAAAATTAATGTTTATAGAGATGGTTGTATATTATATTAGGGAGATGATGAACATGCAAATTTGTGTAAATTCTATAATTAATCTAGGTACAAGAGCACCAGGAGGTCGGGTCATCATCAACGACGTAAATCATATAGCCAAATGTTTTATTTGCATTTAATTCCTAGGTTACAAAGACTTTATGTATCAAAGGTTGCTATTGAACACATGACTTGATATGCAAATCATGAAATAGAAGAGGGGCTAATGTGTCATCCATCATATGTAGAGGTGTGAAAATATTTTGATATAACATATCCTGAATTTGCGAAGGAGACTCGAAACATTATGTTAGGTCTATGTTCAAATGGATGATGTGTGTAGATTATAAATGTTTTTAGGCATTGTTTGTTACACATCTACTTGCATTTCATCGAGTATGATCTGTAAGTACCTCGGGGTAGTTTTGATGTGATTAACCGAGTTAAGTTAGGTCCTGTATGTCTTTGATGCCTTGTGTCTAAGTGTGTAAGAACTTAGGAACACAAGAAGTCGAGCCGAAGACGCAGCGAGCGAGAAGGATTGCACAGGAAGGGAGTCGACGGGCTCGGTGCATCTAAGGGATGAGTAGTTGCGAAAGAGTATACCGGTGGAGTGAGAAGGACGCGCGTGACGCATTTGAGAGACGAGAAGCCAAAGAAGAAGCCTGCTTGAGGAGAAGGTCGGAGTTGGGTTCGGGTGAGCTCAATTCTGGATGACTGGAGCATCACCCAAGCGTGTGGAATGAGAAATAGTCAACAGTTGTAGTTGATCATTTCAGTCGCTCGAGGTGCCTCCGTTGCTTTGGAGGTGCCTCGGATGTACAGGCGCTAGAGGCGCCTCCGATCCCAGCCGATGGAGGTGCCTCGCCTGCCATCCAATGGAGGCGCCTCAAATGCAATGGAGGCGCCTCAACCACCCAGAAATTTTTTGTAGAGCTGAAGCCAGGTTAACCAACTTGAGGTGCCTCCATTAGTCCAGGGCACCCCCAATACGCCAGATTAGCAAGGAGTCATTGCATTATGGATAAAACTTGCCCTGTTGGAGGTGCCCTCAATCGTCTGAGGTGCCCCCAATAATGCCACATCAACAAACGATCATTTCGACCAGAATATTATAAATAGAGGTTTCGTCCCTTATTCTACAACAACGCACTCGTTCTTAACTTCCAGATCTTATTCTTTTTATGTTTGTACGCTCAATTGCTATAAGGGGCTTCTCCGCCTTTGACCCTTGTCGAAGAATGAGTTTCTTAGTGCTTTTATTTGCCTTGGATTAACAACCACCTAGGTTGTAACCAAGTAAATATCATTTCCCCTTATTTCTTTATGTATTTGTTTTATTTAAATAATTAGTGTGTGTCCTTTCTAAGTAGCTAGCAAGAGAAATAAATTTGTAATTTGCAGGATATTTACCCCCTTTAGCCGGTCCACCCGATCCTACATGATCTACATTATCACACCCTATTTCATTATTATATCATGTTTTTACTTCTTCGGTTCGAAGATTTGGTCTTTCATATTTTTATTTGACAGGACACAATTTAGAGCTAAAATGGAGCAAAATGGACATTGGAGTAAGATTGGGGAGAAAAACTAGCAAGCATGGTCGTGTCTCTTCAAGGCACGATCGTGCCTTCATTAGCCAAGACATGGGTTTGCCTCACAAGCACAACCATGTCTCCCAAGTGACCAGGGAAACTTTCCAGCAAGCCCCATGGCTCCACCTTGCCTCCTAGGCATGACTGTGCCTCTTTAGAATCTTTCCTCAGCAAATCTAGCATCCCCCATGGCCAGGTCGTGTCGAAAGGCACGATCATATCTCTCTTCTAGTCGTGCCCCTTAGAAAATCCAGGAAGACCCATAGCCAGGCCATGCCAAAAGGCATGACCGTGTCTCTCTTCTAGCTGTGCCCCTTAGAAAATCCAGGATGACCCACGGTCAAGCCATGCCCAAAAGGCATGATCGTGTCTTGCTTCACTTCCATTCCCATGGATGGGTTGTGGCCAAGGGGCATGACCGTGTCTTTCACATGGGGAATTCCATGGCACGGTTGTGCCTGAGAGGCACGACCATTTGGCGTGGTCCCATGGCTGTGTGGAACACCTATATAAGGGGCTTGAGATCCCCTTTTCAAGGGAGGAGAGGTTACCCTTCAAGGGAACCTACTATGTCCATTTTTGATCAGATTTCAATGATCCGTTCACCTCCGGAGCTTGGATTTCATCCGAAGACAATGACATCACCTCGATAAGCATTTCTTCTTCTCCATTCTCATTTGGGTTGTAAGAATATTTTCCTTCTTGTCTTTTGGTTGTAATTTTCTTGCTAACAAGTAGATCTCCTGGATTCAAGGATGTAGGAAGTAGTTTGGTTGTGATGTTGATTATATGTATTTGTCAATTTCCTTATTCAATGACATGTTTATGACTTGTTTAATATGTGTGATGTCTTGTTTGTGTTTCATTGAATGTGTGTGTGAAATGTATCCATATGGATGTGAAGGATTGGTCACCATGTAGAGGAGAGACTTTAGATTATATGACCGGGGAGCCCTTAGTGACAGAGGGTTACCTTAACCGGATTTTCTAGAGTCTTCACCTTGAAATGAGGGCTAATTCTCTATAAGGGATAGTTAATTATAGTTTAATGGGTTTTCATCAATTCAATGTTAGGAAGTGACTTGTATAATCTAGACTATATGACTGGAGAGCCCTTAGTGACAGAAGGTTACCTTAACCAAACTTTCTATATTACCTCTTCTACTTAGTAGTATTGGAAAAAAAAAGTGTAAACACTCCGGTGTAATTCTTCACAGGTTCATATCGATAATTTGGTTAGAATCCCTACAAGAGCATAAATATGGAGGGTAAGGTAATGAACAATCCATAGTACATCAACTAGCATCATAATGAAATCAAAATCCTAGGATCGCCTTCCCAAACCAATTCCTCTCTTAGCGACCACCCATTCTCACTAGGCCTCTCTCTCTCTCTCTCTCAAATTCTAGTTCTCAAGCTTTCACACCTTCGATTGTTTAGATAACTTGTTTATAGACTCACTAATGCTTAATCAAGAATCCCTGTGGATCGATATTTTTATTACTTGATGACTTAGTCGTGCACTTGTGGTTTAGACAACAATGGATTTGCTCCATTTGGCAAATCAGGAAGAAATTATTCTTGTTGGCCAGTTATCTTAGCTTTGTAAAATCTTCCATCTGGTATGTGCATGAAAACACCGTATATGTTTTTAACATTGCTCATTCCTGGACCGTAAAATCCGAAGAAGTTAATAGATCTTTACATGCAACCACTGATTGCGGAGCTGAAATACTGATGGGATGAAGGTGTTCCTATATATGATGTTCATACTAATCAGATATTTGTAATGAAGGTTGCTCTTTTTTGGACCATAAATGACTTTTTGGCCTATGATATATTATCGGGATGAAGTTATTTTGATTGTCATAGATAATTTTTACCACCAAATCATAAATTCAGAGGGAAAAAGGGAAGAATTCACTAAGAATATAATTGAAATAACATCTCCACCATTGAGATTAATAGGTAAACAAATTTGGTATAGAGTTCTTAACTTTCTATCTATTATTGAAGAGACACATGGTATAATATATGACTATCGAAATAAGTATAAATGGACTAAACAAAGTATATTTTGAGATTTACCGTATTAGAAGAGTAATTTGATTCATCATAATCTTGATGTAATGTATATTGAGAAGAATATTTTTGATAATTTGATAAATACAATGATTGATATTACTAGAAAAAAATGAAAGATAATTTGAATACAAGAAAAGATATGACTTCTTTGTAAATGACTCACTTTTGATGTTGATGAAAGTAGTAGAGGATTAAAGTCAAAGGAAGTTTATACATTGAATAATGATCAAGGACAAATTATTTGTGAATGTTTGAAATCATTGAGATTTTCTAATGGTTATGTCTCTAATCTTGGGAGAGGTGTCGATGTGAAAAAAATGTAAATTGATTGGTTTGAAAAGTCATGACTGTCATATATTTATGAAAATGCTAATTCCTATTGTTTTTATGGAATTCTTACCAAATTTTATATGGGGTGTTATTATAGAGTTAAATAATTTCCTTCATGATATTTGCTCAACAATGTTGAGACATTCACACATGGAAACGTTAGAGAGAGACATTCCAATCATTTTGTGTAATTTAGAAAGAATATTTCCACCACCATTTTTTAATTCCATGAAATATCTTTTGGTTCACTTGTCATATGAGGGCAAAGTTGGAGATCCTGTCCAATTTTGATGGATGTATCCATTTAAAAGATGAAAATTTCATATTCTATACTTCGTTATCAATGCATATAAAATGACTAATTTGATTATATATTATTTTATAATATCTTTTGTTTTATTACAGTTAAATTTCTACATCATTTGAAAAAAATAGTGAAAAATAAGGCACATGTTGAAGGCTCTATTGTTAATGCAAACATTGTCGAGGAAGTAACAACTTTTGCATCATATTATTTTGAGCCTCATATTCAGTTAAAAAGACGGAGAGAGGGAAGAAATGATGAGGGTCCTGTTGATCCTAGTTTTAAGTCATTTTTAATTTTTAACTACCTTGGTCGATCAAATGGACCATATACGCATAGATCCTTAACTGGTCAAGAATGACGGGCAACCCACATATATATTTTACTGAACTGTCAAAAGTAATGTCATATTTTGAGTAAGTATATATTTGCTATTTTATGTATTTCTTATATCATAAATTGTTTGTGTTATAATTTTTTTTATGGTATGATTTTTTAAAACTTAAATTTTGAACTTTCGAAACTTGAGTTTGATCACTTTTGTGATGAAGAATTTGCACCATTGTTAAAAAAATATGTAACTAGACTATAAATTATTTTTACACATATCTTGACTTTTAAACATATTTATTTGATTTTAGGTTCATAATAATCAAGCTCACGTTGAGCAAGGGTTGCTAATCAATGGTACGCACTTGGCCAACATATTTCATAAACGGATATAATTTTTTTACTCAAGAATAGGGAATGAGGAAGACTATAATGAATAGTGGGGTTTGTGTTCAGTCCTCTAATGATAGGGTACAAAAAATGATTTTTATGGTTTGCTGAATAAAATTATAGAGGTAGAGTATCTTGGACCAGAATTGCGAGTTATTTTATTTATGTGTCGCTAGTTTGACTTTGTCAAAGGGATGAAGGTGCATCATTTGGTTGAAATAAATCATAAAAAATTGTATAAAAGATATGAACCATTTGTGTTGACACAACAAGCGATTCAAGTATTTTATGTTTTATATTCTAGTTTGAAACGTGACAAAATTGATTGGTGGACTGTTTGTAAAATGAAAGCACGGAGAAAATTGAGATCCCAGCGGAGTAGTGATAGATGTGGATGCAAGTGAAATCCATGAGGAATCTAATTTTGACACAGATGATGATGACGACGACGACGATGACGATGATGATAATTATGTTGAAGAGCTAGATGATGAGGATGAGAATAACAATGAGGACTTTGATTTTTGATGATGGGTAAATTTTTTCATCTTAATATAACAAAAATATGATATTTTATCTTCATATATGGTAATATTTTTTATGAGTAAATTTAGTTTTGATTTGCAAATTTACAAATCTCGTAACTCAATTAGTTGTCTATTTACTATCTCATTCTTAAATTTATATATTTTATCTGTTAATGCACTGTCTTTTTTCTGGAGGTCATTAGAGGTGACATATTGATGTCTTGTTTTGCGCATTTAGTGTGTCAATTTAAATATGATAAGTTTTTTCATGTTCTTCATTTTGTATCCGATGAACATGTAATTTTTATTTACTTTATCCTAACAATTATGGTTGATAGCATCAACGTGGCAACCATAGACGCTCTTCACCATCGCAGTCTGCTTCAGCACCTTCGCAATCCTATTCCCTTGCTGACAATGTACCTTCGACCCCCTTTCAGTTGTAAGACCTTCCAATTCTCAACAAATGGCTAATGATGTACCTTCGCTAGTCCCTTTGGTCCAACACTCATTTGTTGAGAAGGAAGATAGCCGAGAGTTGATAGCCCCTTGCGGATATTCGTAAGTACTAAAGATTAAAATTTTACATGTATTATTATTTTTTATTTTAAAATCTATCTTGATTTTTTTTTCAACTATCTTATTTATTTAAAATTGTTTATTTGTAACTTTATAATAGATTTACAAATTATGTACATGTTATTTATGAACTTAATAGAATAGTGAATAAGAGGGACTTCAATGACTTATATAAGCACTTCAGAACTAACAAAAGAGCTATGGTGTGATGAGTTTAAGGTATTCTTAGACAATAAGTTTATATATGAAATTAAAGTAAATATAATCATTTTTTTTTCATTGCAACCGATATTCACTTGGGACAATATTGAAGAGTTGAACATAAGGAGAATTTTTAAGAAAAAATGTGGCGATCATATCTGACATGTACTAAATCATTCATAGACCAGGGGAAAAAAAAGTCAAATTGCATCACCGAGGAGAATTGGGGCATGCTTATGAATACTTGGGAATCTCAAGAGAGTAGATGAAGGAGTGATGATCCTTAAATACCAGCACCGCAATATTCTGAAATTTTCAAAACATTTTGAGCACTAATGGGAATGTCTCGAAATAGTAAAGGAGGGCACATTTGGAGTCCTATTCACAAGATAAATACATAGGAATGCTAGAAAGTGATAAATTTTCAAACCTTTTCATAAATGCTAGAAAGTGATAACTAAGGGCACACTTGGATTTATTAGCACTGCATAAAACCTTAGGACTTAGAATGGGTTCGATCAGAGCTCTCTAGATTCATCAATGAGTTTTGACCAAAACCTATTAATTGACATAGTGAGTTTTGATTTTGAAAACTTTGCAAAGAGATGGAAGAGGGTAGTGTAGAGAAGATAGAGATGTTGTGAAATCATGATTATGAGTCTTCTATAAGAATTTATGGTTGCGTGCTAAATGACACGAACACTAGTGATGGTATCGGAAAAACAACACCACTGTGGTGTTGTTTTACGCATATCAGCACCACCAAATCATGTTTTCTCCTAAAGCTTGGTGTTGTTTTGTGAAGATCAACACCACAGTGGTGTTGATCCTTAAATACTAGCATCGCAATGTTTTGAAAATTTTAAAACATTTTGAGTGCTAATGGGAAGGTCTCAAAATAATAAAGGAGAACACATTTAGACTCATGTTCGCTAGATAAACATATAGGACTTGGAATGGATTGGATCTGATTTCTCTAGGTCCATCAATGGGTTTTGACTAAAACCCATTGATGGATCTAGGTGACTTGGATTTCTAAAAAATTACCATGATATGGAAGATGCCAGTGTCTAGAAGGTGTATATGGCCTGAAATCCTGTGTTTGAGTTCCTTAAAAATAATTATGAGTACGTGCCAATTGACATATTATCTAAAACTTCCTAAACCTTTTCAGAAATGCTGAAAAATGATAACTAAGGGCACACTTGGATTCATTGGCACTGTATAAAACCTCAAAACTTGGAATGAGTCCAATCAGAGCTCTTTAAGTCGATCAATGAGTTCTACTCAAAATTTATTGTTAGACCTAGGAGATTTGGAGTTTTAAAATTTTGCCATGAGATGGAAGAGGTGAGTGTGTATAAGGTATATATGGTGTGAAATCCTGGTCCTGAGACCCGTAAGAGAAGTTATAGTTATGTGTCAACTGACATAGATACCGTGATGCTGGTTTCTTAATACCAACAACAATGTGTTCTTCTCAACCAGGGTGATGCTGGTTTTCGAATATCAACACCACCAATATGGTGTTGTTCTTATAAAAATAGGACTACTAAGTTCTAAAATTTTTAAAACCTTTTAATCATCTTTGTGAGGCTTTAAAACAGTAGATAATTACACATTTGGACTCCCGTGCATCTAATAGAGGAGATGAGTGTTAAGAAGGTATGAATGATGTTCATTCTTGATTCTCTCATCTCTAAGATACGTTATGTATATGTATCAATTCCTTTAAAGTCAACAACATTATGATGCTAGTATTCTGAAACCAGCATCATAGTGTAATGTTGATATCAAAATGTGTAGTGCTTATTTCCGAAGATAAGTATCAATGTGGTATTATTATTCGGATAACAACACCATAGTATTATGAAAGTTTAAAATTCTTTTGATAAGTGCAGGGAATGCTTCAAGATGGTAAATGAAGACACATTTGGACTGAGAAGCAATGAAGAAACCTGCATAACTTGGAATGAATCTGATCGGAGGTTGCTAAACCCATTGATGGAGCTATGGGAGATTTGGATTTATAAAATTTTGACATGTATCGATATAAATAAACAAATAAACAAGAATTGTATTCGTATAATACATACATGACAACATTTTGAAGAGAATCGATGAGAAAATAATGAAGGAGCTGATATGTTGAAATCTTGATCAATCTTTTTTGGAGAACATCGAGTTTTCAAAGTTAGCCGACCCCACATAGTGGGATAAGACTTGATTATTATTATTACATCGAGTTTTTAAAGTTGTCGCGGCATCAAAGTTTTAGATCACCTTTTAGGGTTAGTCTTCTCGTCGGTATTTTTCCTCTATTAAAATTCCATCGGAATGTGATAAAACAATTACGTGTAAAACATGAATAGATAGATCATCACGTGGCTAAATGTTATTTCATGTATCCAAACCAACAACAACTTTTTTTAATTTAAAAGTAACTCAAATATTTGAAAAAATGAGAATGAAGTTGGTAGAGGGGTAAAATAAGAATAAAATGCATCTTTTAGATAATTTCATAATTAGGTGCACTTTTTAGATAATTTGAAATTTAAAGTGAATCATTTGATAAATCGCTGCATTAAATTTGGCTGGTTGCAAATTCCCCTTGACCACGTTCACATTTGACTTTGAATCCATCAATTCGTTGCTTTATCCAAACATCAATTTTAAGAAAAGACTCAAAATACGACTTCATTTTACTTTTTCCAAAACGCACATCATATATATTTTTATATCTCTTAAATATAATAACAATAATCAAATTTTATCCCACAATATAAAATTAATTATATAAATTCTTTTACATCATTAGACTCTATCCCTTACTATATCATCATCTATACTTAAATAAATTTTATTTTATTTTATTATTTCTAACCACGTCTTTTTTGATATTTCTCGTCCTCATTTGATATGTGTATTTATCATAGTTTCACATCACCTAATTGGAATATTTATTGATCGTCTAAGTACATGCATGTACCATCTCAAACGTGTCTCTCAGAGTTTTGCATCAATAGATACTACTCCGACTTTCTCTCTAATGTTCTTATTTCTTATTCTGTCTATCCTCGTATGTCCACACATCCACCTTAACATTCTTATCTCTGCAACTCTCACCTTCTTCTCGTGTGCTCGAGTTATAT
>JBBUKS010000100.1:13627726-13653827 GCA_038050645.1 Hedychium gardnerianum
AGGGTCGTGGGTTCTTGGAGTAGGAGTCGGCTGGGCTCCGAACCAAGTAAAAAGAAGTGTGATTACTTTGTTTTAATTTCCGCTGCTACTTTGATTTACGAACGAAAAAGAAAAGATTTTCGAACGAGATTCACTCCTCCCCTCTCTCTCTCGTCTCTAACGATCCAACAAAATAATACTAAAAATCACGTATAAAACACACATCAAATATCCCCGACTTAAATTTTTGCTTGTCTTCAAGCAAAACCTACAATCTAGATTTATGTGTGTGATTAATGCATCATAATCCCTAACAAATCAGTCTAATCCGATCATGTAGTTTCACTAATGAGCAAGACAATCGAATTATTTTTGTGTGACCTAATTGAATGTTCTTCATGCTCAGTGCAAAATGTGACTCAACTTTTTCTAGTTTTAACTTTAAATCTTAGTCAAGTCGTCATTTAGCCATATTCCTAATACTTTCAGCGATAGACACTTACCCACCACACGCAAGGTTCGTCCCCCCCAAGTGATATGCACCATCTACACAATGTCTCAAAGGATTACTATCGATCAAGAGAATATGATAGGTATTTCCTCAGTAATCTGACTCGGTCTCAAAGGGATATCTTATCAATTTCCACTCACGACAACTGTATATATATATATATTTCTAATGCAAAAAAATTCTCGCACGGTCTTTTTCTCTTTTTTCTGGGATTTTGATTTTTTTTTTCCCAATGAGTATCATGATCCAAGCTTTCCAGTAATCAAAATGCAGTGAGGGGTCACATAGGAAATAAAAGTACTAGTCCAATCCTATAAATAATGATTATTTTCAAATATATCAACTATAGAGTCAAACATAAAGTGAAAAGAGATCCTAAACAACTAGGTCAATATCAAAAATCTTTCGGCAAAAATACTGCTCAAGTCATGCTACTACTGATAGAAGAAAATCGATTGCTAAGCATACTAGCATACTATCACAAGAACATAAAAATGTATTATCCTAGAATCATGCTATAAGAAACAAACAAATAATACATGATGGCATGTAAGCATGATATGATGCAACAAAAGAAAATTTTATGATGCAAAAAGAAAAATGACAAAAATTAAGCTAAAACTAACAAATCTATAAGAAATAAACAACAAAACTCACTAGCAAACATCCTCCTAGACTTAAACATTTCATCATCTCAATGAAAATAATAACACTAATACGAAGGAGGAAATTTAGGTAACTGAGGGAGAGTACCTAAATGTTCATGGTATCGATAGAGGTTATCAATTTGCAGGCTTGTCGTTTGCATCAAACCTTGATGATCCTCCTCTTTTTGTCACTATTGTTCTTGGAGTTGCCGATGTGCTACCTTAGTTTGGAAGTAGTTAGTGGCTTGGTTGTAGAAGACATTCGTCCTCTAAAAATGTTACCGCACATCCTGGTATTGCTCATTCATCAAGTAACTCTGCTCCTCCAAAAGGCGGCTGTGCTCAACTTGCTCCACATGGATGACATTGAAGGAGGTGCAGAAATCAAAGAAAATGAACCCAGAATGACCCGTAGAAGAATCACCAAAAGAGAAAGAAACCAACTACTTTTTTCGTGATTGAGTAGATTGAGCAATCAATTGAATTAGGGCTAATCGGCTTATGATGGGAATCAACCAACTGATGTTATAGTAGGAAAGTAGGAAGGCGGAATTGATCTGACAAAGTTACATTGCAACGGTCGATGAACTAAGAGCTACTATGGAGTTAGTTGACTGATATGAAAATTTAGTCTATTCAAGTAGTCATTAGTAGACTCAAGTAGGGGTAGCCAAAAAAAGGCAATCGACTGATGGTGACTAATAATCAATTGATGAGCAAGAGATCAACGTCCCGTAAGTGAAGAATGAAAAGATGTTCAAAGTTACAAAAGGGGAGCTCGATGGAGGCTTGAGGGTTGGTGAAATAAAATTTGATTAAATTCTATTAAAAGCCTCTTATATCTCTTTTGGCCTTCCACTTGTATTTCTTGTACACTTGCATATTGTCAAAGGTTTCTTCATCTCTAGTAGTTGAACAAAAATCAAAAAGATAGTGACTTTTCCGGAGTGATCCACTAACGAATCATATACTTGAAGTAGGAGCCTTGGGACTAGCGAATCTTGTAAATGCTTGTTAGCAATTGGTATATGTTTGCATTAAATTTGTGTTTATTTTTATTCTGTTGTTAATGTTTGTATAATCTTACCAAGCTCATAGCAAAAGCAGTTTAGAAATTGCAGTGCAGGTATGATAGCTATCCACCCCGCTAGCGTATCCAACCATCTCACGAACTAAAAACCCAACACTGTGGTCCCTTGATGCCACATTCAACCATCTCCGAACTCCATAGAACCTCTAAGTCATTGAGTGTGTTACCTTGACCATGTCAAATTATCATTCACACTCGATCTCATTAAGTCACAAACTCCTCGAGTTCTATATGTGCTCTGTCAAGTCTAAGCACAACTTAAATATATATCAAACACAAATAAAAAGTCTAACTTAAACTCTTTCTCATGGTGACAACTTAAACTCTTTCTACAAATATTAAATTACAAAATCAGATCTGAACACTTAGACCGCGCGACATTTTGACCAAGGTTTAAATGAAATCTTTAAAATAATTAATAGTTACAGTTGATGACCCCGAAGGAAGAACAAAATGTTACAACTAAACCAAATTCCTAAGAGCTCTTAAATAAATTATATTAAAAAATGTCTTCGAAAATATAAGTGGCAAATGGTGAGACGTTCGCTCTCAATATCTCCATCAGTTCATCCTAAGATCAACACGGAGAAAATAAATCATGATGATTAAGAAGACAAATGGATGTAGAGGTCAGTTATATAGGAAGTAGGAATTTACGTCTCGCTAGTCTCGAGATTCGACCTTAAATAATAAATTTTCATCCACTTACTATCTCAGCTATATCCGTAGGCATATTTGAAAATATAAGAGTTATGAACATCACAAAATTATTTAATAACTGTGACAGATTTCATCCTCTGCTTTAAACTAATAAAGTATATTCGATTCTGATATATGATCTTGTGACCACAAAGCAGGTGAAGAAAGTACAGGCAAGGCATATACATTTTGGATTCTAATGAGCAAAGACAATCTCTTTTTTGTCTCGTGAAGAAGAGCAAGGAGCAGATTGTCAACTCCCTTGCCGTATAAAATGGTAGGCTGGCGCTCCATCAGAGATCACCCAGCTCGGCTCTCTTTGTTGAACATCTTTTTCCAATAGAAAAATGAGGAGTTTAGTACACTTCCCTGCCTCAAAGTTGCCAAATGCTAGAATTATGCTGCTAATTAAGAGCTCATGAAGAAGGAATTTAGCCGTACAATGCCCCTGCTTCAAAAGATTAACACCATTATGTGAATCGAGACAAAAGGACGACCAAAATGCTCAAAGTAAAGATTGCACATTGAAAATTGTTGCAAGGATATATATATATATAAAACAAGAACTTGTGATCAGTATAAACAACTACAGCCAGCTGCTTTATAAGGACTACGATCAAATTCAAGAGAAGTTTTATAATGAATTTCACGTGCCAAGACAACAGTACAAAGTTTTTGGTACAGTACTCTTTTCTGAGCACTACGATAGTTCAGGCCTTCAGTGAGTGGAAGGATTAACATTGCAGTAACTAGATCAGAACAGGAACAAAGTATAACAATGCCCAACCTCATTTAATGATCTATTATTTTGTGTTTATTCTGCCATTGACTAGCAGACGACTAAAGGTCGTTCTCGCAGTAAATGTGTCATTTTTAGTTCAATTCCAGTATAACTCATCTGAAATGTCAGAGGTCAATCTTTGATCATGCGCACGATTCTTTATAACTTCTAACTGATCCTGGCATGTTAAGCTCAACTATCTGATAAACCCTGTCAAAGATCAGCTGCTCGATGGTCAATATGATACAGTCTTATTTCAGAGTTGGCACATGCTCTTTTGCAGTTCTGGAAATCCTATAGATAATGATTGGTGTGGTGACCATCTGTCCCACCACAGGTAAGCATTTCGTTCATCATGAATCCAAACCAAATTTACTGACATAAGTTCTCTACTCGGAAGGAATTAGTCGAACAATGAATATTTGGATTTGATTTTGCCACAATTTATCTGTACAACTCCAAGCAAATAGGATGATAGAACTCATCTGGAAGAGAAACAACTAACTTGTGTTGGTAAAATGGAGTTATCTGTGAGAAAGAATACCAATATTTATGTATTTTAGGTAATGAAGATGAAAGAAAATAAGATTTTTCTATGGATAAATTGGTATTTTTTTTTCCTTTCTGAGTAGACAAAGAAAGGGGCAAAATACTCAATTTTTTATTTTATTTTGTAATTCTTTCTTCCAAAATAGGCACATTTTAGGATCCCATATTGTCTCTCCCTTTTTCTTCACCATCCACTCCACCTTTCCAACCCTTCCTACCCTTTTCGTTCCAATGGAGAATTAATTTGATAATATTGCTTTCCCTCGCTAACAAAAATTATTTGTGCTACATCCATGGTTTACAGCTGCACTACACATGCTAAATTATGTTTCTTGGATAACAAATTCTACTGTCGAGTGTTCAGTAATATCAAATTTCTAGTAAAATTTAGGCTTCATTGCTTTTTGAATTATTTTTTTTTAAATATATTTTATAATAGCTTATATTATTTGGATGTTATTAAAGGTTGAAAAATATTTTTCTATATTTTTTGTCATATATGAAAATATTTTTTTCTTTCTCAAGGTTAGACTAATAGGTTAGGCTAGGCTAATTAGGCTCAGGGCAATTGACTATTGGATCAATGAAGTAGTTAAAAAGTGTTGAATAGTTGGTCACACTTGTTTCTTGCTTGTATAAATAACTATTTAGTACACAATAGAAATATGAAAAACACAAGACACAAGACAATTTATATGGTTTTGAAATTTTTAATTCTTACTCCATTGTCTATGATCCTCTAATAAATCACTCTCAAAATCTCTCTATACTTTTTTCTTCTAAAAAATCTTTCATAAGTGGAGAAATCTCTTACTATATGAGTCATTGATCCACTATTTTTAAAACTCTATCAAATAAATCAATGCATAATAGTTCTAAAGGTTGCAAAGTATTGACAATAAATTTACCTTTATGAGTAGACTTGACTTGCTAGTCTTCTTGATATGCATCACATAACTTTATCCTTGTCGTAACTAATATTGACATGCCCCTCACCAAGTGTCTCTTGGGCATCTTGGTAATTTGCCTCTTGTTTGTGTGTGTGAATCTTCTATGTCACAATCATGGCTCCTCTTTTCTTGACATAAAACACTTAGTAAGTAAAGAGACTAGTAATACAAGGAAGATTAATGGAATAAATATTATCCTTTTATGCCCTACTAAGATTGTTGTATCTAATTCATTATGTTCCACTAAGCACTTAGTTGAGTGAAACTCAAATTTGTACTAGGTATCACATAATTGGCATATGCTCAAGAGATTAAAGCTTATCCTCTTCACTAATAGAACTTTATTAATGACAAAATTAAAAGAGAATTCTTGTTACTTAACCCAATTACCTTAAGCTCCTTGCTATTTCCAAAAGCACACCATCCCTTTGTCTTTATACTTGAGGATAGTAAATTTCACAACATCTTGGTCATATGTCTTAAGCACCTATTATACAACATACATTAATCAAAGTGTTCATCACTCACATGCACCTATCAAACATGAAAGACTAAAATTTTTTGGTATCTAAAGTTCATTGGGTTGAACAAAGTTAAGCAAATATTTCTTGGGTACCAAGCCATAGAACATAAAGTGAAAACTCAAGATGTTGAAGGCTACAAAATGAGGCTAAGAAAACTTTAACAACCGGCAAAATACTTATTGTATAATCTCTCGAGCTCCCTTTCTTGTATTTTTAGCTCAATCTTCCAAGCTTTCATTTGTGTAAATCTTTAAGAAGATTGTTGTAAAAGATTTCTTCATTTTCAAAAAGTATGTAAAAAGAATAAATTAAAACGAATGGACTTTCAAGAGCGACTCACTAAAGTAATATATACTATGGAGTAGAAACGAGGATTTTGAAGGACATTTGCCAAATTCATGCTAACTCAATATATATGTTAGATACATAGACAAACCTAACTCAATTCCTTTGTCACATATTAAAACATCTCGATTGAACCTGATCATTTTGGAGTTAATTGCACCAATATTGATAAAATATATTTCATTTTAAGAAATTAATAAAATTTGTGGGTTTGAGAGTAAAAGGGATTATGCGAGAAGCTAATTAATTTGCATAAAGATACTTTCTCTTACAAACAATAGATAAATATTTTTAAAATGTAGGACGGAGAATTAATGATTCGGTTATGCTCACACTATAAGGAATTGAAAAAAATGAGTTAATAAGTATCATGAAAATTTTTAATCGATCATTAGAATAAATTGAGAAGCATTCGTGAAGGCTCATTTAAGCGGTCAATATTTTTAAAATTATCGTCCCACCGAAAGAAAATTCCTACAATATACTATAGCTATGACTCGACTTTTAAAGATTTGATTAATCACTTGGAGGAGCTAATTGCATCATTACCTGAGTTTTAAAATATCTTAAATTATGACAAAAGGTCATATTTTGATCCTAGGCGTCTTATATGAAGAGGTAAATTAAGAAATCAAAGTCAATCATCATGTGAGAGAGTATTATTTCCAAAATTTTATCGAGATTCGATATTTACTTGATTATGATAATTCTATCACACGATCATGAACTCAGTTTTGGATCGGTTAAAATTCGAAAAAGATAAAATGTATTATCTTGATAATCCTCCATGATTATTTTATATTATCGAGAGAATGTAAATTAAAAAATTGAAATAATGGATGAATTTACATGAGCGTGCCACAATGGGTGTCATCAGTAGAAGACGGCTTTTATACGTCAAGAAATATAATGGTATGTACTTTAAAATAATTTTTTCTACTATCAAACTGTATGAAGCTAGAAATGCAGAAAATCAAATCAAGATAAGCCAAAGGGAAGAGGTGTCACTTTTGCTCCCATGGACAAACTTTGAAAAATAATAGGAGTGCAATAATATCATTTAACACAAAACCTAAGGAACTTCTAAAATCATAATTTTTTTTTGACATATGATATTTAAGTGTCGAGTTGATAAATTTTGAAATAATTTATTTGATTTTATAAAATTATTTTATCGATTATTAAAATAAATTAAAAAATTTATATAAAAATTTATCCCGATAATAATAAACGATCTTAAATTTATTATTTATTATAAAAAAATCTTCTATAATATATTATAATTAAATTTCAAATTTTAAATACTTAAATTTATTATTGGAAGACGATATTCTATCCTAAGGTAATATTTAATAAAAAAAAATAATTAATTAAGTCGGATAACGTTAAATTTAGAATGATCGATCTGATTCTATGAAATTTTTTTATTGATTATCAGGATAAATCAAAAAATATTAATGAAAACTCATCTAAATGATTAATATTCTTAGATTTATTTTTTATTATTTTTTTTATAATATATTATAATTAAAATTTAAATCTTAAATTTTTTAATTATTTATTAAAAAATTTAATCATTACAATATTTAACGATTCTATAAGGAGAATTCAGGAGTGCAATTGTGCTCAATTAATACGAATTCAAAGCCTTTATGTTTGAAGTCACTTTCAATTGGCCCATCGATTATAAATTTGATATTGTAATGAATCAGACGAAGTAGATTAGACAGAATATAATATTTTGGAAAATGCATTCCTTTAATAAATTAAAAATATATAATTATATCATATAATTAAAAAAAAAATTATATGCGCTTTTGATAAATTAAATTGATGGTTTTTTTTGTTGTATTCATACGCGCACAAAGTGCTGCTGGCGAAGCTAAACTAGCTCGTCGCCTCTCATTTCCAACCTGTAATAGTATACTTATATTTATATATAATTAATCAAATAATATTGAACGTGAAACAGACGATGAATTTAATTTTTATAATTTTTTTTATTAATTATTAAAATAAATTTAAAAATATTAATAAAGACTCATATATTATTAAACTAGTTTTTTATTAAAAAAAATCTTTTTATAATATAATACAGCTACTTATATCGATAGCACAATAACAATCAGCAATAATACTATGTTTACTTGTCACTATATCGATTATCCGAGTCATTCTTATCTCATAACGTTGTTATAAAAACATGCATATAAGTTTAGATCGATTTCTAATGAATACAGAATGTCCTGTTAATTATCTCATTCCTTATATGCGTTATTTTTGTTGGATAAAATTCTTTATAATTTATTTTTTTTCACAAAATATTAAATCGTCCTAAAGAGACCTTCAACATGTTTCATTTTTTATCATATATAAAGTTTGAGCTATTCTAATAATCAGATTCCTGTCATTTCTCATATATTGGTTATTGTTCAAACTAGTTAAATTAGTCTTCGTGATTTACCTCTTCGTATTAATCCTGAGACGGACTGACGGGAGCGCTGAAAGCAAACGTTTCGCCTTTTATCATAATATATAAAGTTTTAACTCTAAGTAAAGAATATAATCTTGCAACTTAATTAGAAGCACAAATAAATCAAATTGAATGAAATAATTTAAAAATATTAATATTTAAATTTGAATTTAAAAAATATATATGATATTTAAATTCTCAAAATCATAAATAATTTTAGCTCAAATTTAGTTAGAAATAAAATTTAAATTTAAATTTGATTTAAATTATTTAAATTTTGATTCGAATAAAATTGAATTATAATTCGAAAATTTCAATTCAATTTAAATTATCTGAATCTAAATATATTTAAATTAAAATTATATAAAAATAATTAAAATTTAATTTGAATCTGAATAATTGAATAATTAAATAAAATACTATAAATTTAAATTAAATTCAAATTTATTAATTTAAATATTAATTAATATTTTTTTAACCAACTCTAAAATCTCGTGATCTGAACTCGATTCTCGTGATAGTAAAAAGGTGAAATCAACGGTCCCTCCAAATAATCCTCGTTATTTAGAGAAAAATAAATCATCGATCATTATTAATTTTTAAATCATGATCAGTATATAAAAAAAAAAAAAATTTGATAAATATTATACCGTCGTAAATTGATCTGATAAAACTCCACGCAATAAATATCCGGTCGTCTCGTGGAAACCTGAACTCGATTCTGGATTCGTTTGCCCCCGTATCTCACGAAGGGTATGAAAGGCATTAATGGCGTTGGCACGGGGCCGTTAGATCGCGCCAGTGTTGATCTGCCCACATGATGATGATGATGCCTCCCTCGTAGCCTTTTATGCGAGGAAGAAAGGATTGATTTTGAGGGTGGAAGATGTACCGGAGCGTGGCTGAAAGCGCCACGCGCGGTGGGACGGCGTCGGATAACGGAGATGTTGTGGTGACGCTCAATCAGCTGCCACGTTGGAGCGATGCAGACCAAAGGTATTACGTTGCCGGGGATCTATCGTCGCCGATGCCATACTTCTCGGACCCTCTTACTTTGCCTTCTGAAGCTGATTCCGGGGGGAAATCGAGGTTCCCTGTGGATCACGAAATCAATTCCCAGATTTATCTTTGGCGTGGAAACCCATGGAATTTGGAGGTTGATGCGGTTGTGAATTCCACTAATGAGGTGAGATTTGAGTTTGATGTTCTCTTTTCAGGAATCTCCTATTGCACTGAGATGCACCCTTGCTCTCTCTGTATATACACATCTTTTGGAGGATTTTGTCTTCATACAATTTAGATTGCTTTGTAGAGCTTGGATGAAGCACATAGCAGCCTTGGCTTACATGTTGCTGCTGGCCCTGATCTTGCAGAAGAATGTGCATCTTTGGTATGATCCTGAAACATCCAATTGGCTGTTTTTTTCCCTTTCTTTTGCTTCATTTTCTGTATTCCTTGAGTTCATTGGCATTAGCTTTGACATATTATTTGCAGGGTCGTTGTCGAACTGGAATGGCTAAAATTACTAACGCTTATGATCTCCCTGCTAGGTAGGCATTAGCGTTAACTATCATTATTACAGAATACAATACGTCTGAGAAGAAAATTCAATTATATTTTTTTTCGTAACATGTCTTATGCGCACTTGTAATATTGTATTATCTTTTGATTTTCTGGTTGTAGGAATTGTATATTTGTACAGTTTAATGTAGGTAACCATTATATCGTAAATCTTCCATGGTTTCACAATGCTTCTTTTACATAACACTAAAAGTATATCCATTCATCATTGTTGTCTTTGTAAGGCACTTGCAGGTTGCAAAATACAGACTTGTTAGCACTAAATTCTTGTGATAATTTTTATGGAACAGGCTACTATTTTTTTATCAACCTATTATCAAGAATTCATGGTGTTTATAATTATATGTTTATCTATATCTTCCAAATATGTAGCTTCTTGTTTGTTGACTTGTAAAGCTTACAGTCGGCTCCAAATATGCTGTCAAGTACCATACAGCCGCAGAAAATGCTCTTAGCCATTGCTATCGTTCTTGCTTAGAGATTCTTATTGAAAATGGATTACAAAGGTTATTTCTGGAGATTTTACTAGTGTTTGTTTTGATTTGTTATTGACATCTCCAACATTTGTTTACATCTTTTAAGATGCCAAACTGAGTATTTTCTGACATACTCATGCAGTATTGCAACTGGATGTATTTATACAACAACAACCACAACAACCGAGCCTTATCCCACTATGTGGGGTCGGCTAAACTGGATGTATTTATACTTGGGCCAAAATCTATCCTCGTGAGCCAGCTGCACATGTTGCCACAAGTGTGTAATGATGAGCTATCCTGTTTATCAATTTGTTATCAATCTGTTATTCTGATGAAATTAGTTGATGACATTAACATTCTTCTATTCTCCTTTTCTCATTCATATTCTCATGCGTCAGGAGACATGGACATGGATTAATTGTTTCTTTCTGTTTGTTTACATTGTTCAAATTGCTTATTCTAATTACATTTCTCCATCACTTGGGTAGGAACTGCTAGGCATTTTTTGGACAAAGGTACGTGCTTCTACAAGCTTAGCATTCCCATGCCAACCATAAGCATTCCCATGATTAAACATATCAAATGAAACATGTATGTGCTACTTTGTCATAACAAACATTGGTAAGAGCATTCAAAAGGCCTCTCCTTTATATGATGTTGCGATTGTTCATCTTCAAGTCTTCTTTTCTTTGACTTCTATATAATTTGAAGCAAGGTTTAAAATCTCGATCAGTGTCGAGGTTTTGGTTTTGAATCGGAACGATACAGTTTCGGTATCGTATCATGCCGTGCCGATATGGTTTCGGTATTTTTTAAATATAAAATATATTGATTAAGAATAAAAAATAATCTAAATATTTAAAATACAAGAATAAAATTAAAATATTTTATTCTTATATATATATAATTAATAGGATAATTTTATTAGGATTTAATTAAGTCTATTTAAAATATCCCAACTATAGCCGAGAGTTGATTGAAATTATTAACGAAAGTTTATTTAATAACACTGTTTAAACTGTTGCTCCGCGGCGGACTCATCACCAGAGCCCCGCGAACTCGTCGCGCGAGCCCCGCGACCATGGCAGACTCGTCGCGCAGTCCCGTGACCGTGGCAGATTTGTCGCACGAGCCCCGCGGCCGTGTCGGACTCGTCGCGCGAGTCCCGCGACCGCGGCGGACTCGTCGCGCGATGCCTCTGAGGCCGGCGGCGGGGCTTGCAAGCCGACCGTGAGCCTCGAAACCTCGGGCGTGTTGGTGCTGGTTTCGGTGTGTGGGTGCAACGATATGTTTCACCCGTACCGGGGGGTTCGGAACGAGATTTTAGTCACTGATTTGAAGGTTGCTTCCACTTTACTTTCCGAGGGATAAGCATGAAGAAGAGATTGTTGTGTCAAAACTTCCAACAGATGTTGGAGATGAGAATGGTGAGACGGTTATTGATGAAAGGAAAATCAGAATAAAACCTTTGCCTGCACCTTCTGTGTCTAATGCATCTGCTTCAACAATCTCATTAGATCCTCCATTTTCTGATGTTGGATTGACTCTGAGATGGTTAGTTGAAGCTAACAAGCATTGAATCATTTCTTTTTAAAAAATTGCCACTGAAAAGTACACTATTTTTTCATATAATTTCTTCCATTCTTTGTGTAAAAACGTGACAGTTTTTGGCTTTTCTTCATCTTTTTTTGGCATAATGATTTGCAGTAAGTTTTTCTGTGCACATTGTCAGTTTGATATCCTTTTTTCCACTAAGCTTAAAGTTTTTTCTTGGAAAACTAATATCTTAACAAATTATCAGCATGCTGCTGTCTTTTTCTACTAACATGTGTCCTTTCAGCCGGAACTCTATCAGCTTGGAATCCTACCTCGATCCTACATTTATGTCATTGATTAAGGATCCTGACCAGAGAAGGAAAGAACGGCAGGAAAAGGTTGCTGAAACACAAAGTGATTTTAATTGTGCTAAGCTTCTTGGATATGGTGATCTTAGTGGCCCACCACTCTCTACTGCTGAAGAGTATTCTCTCCATTCAAGATATCTTGCCCAAGCAAATTCTCTCAATCTGCCAGATATTGCTGAAATGAAGATAGTGTAAGTATCTTACATAAAATTAAAACTTTATGCACTACTTTGTGCATATGTTTTGTATTGACCAGATAAAGTTTTACAGTACTTACTGAACTGAGTGGCTATGCTCAAGCCTTAATGTATGATGGCCTTTATAACTATATAGCAATGTGTAACTGATGTTTCACCCAGAGTTGTTAACTAAAATATTTTACATTTTTGCATCAATTTCAGTTATTGTGGTGGTGTAGACAGTGAAGGAAGGCCTGTCATGGTTGTCATAGGAGTTCATTTTCTTTTGCGGTGCCTTGATTTGTACTGTATGTTGTAAAGGTATGCAAGTAGTATCTTAATCTTTCTTCTTTGTTAAGATTTATTTTCTGGCCAACCATACAACTTTTCGTTAGTAAAACTATATTTTGGTGAACTTGACTAAATAGTCATCAAATATTATCTTAAACGCGTATAACTATTTGATTATTGACAAGAAACAAGGTTCGCATATTAACTCACTCTAGTTCGTTATTTTAGTCAAAATGTTATTACGAACTTTTCAGTTAAAATACTTATAGTTCAAGAACATTAATTGGATAAAATTGCTACAAATGTGGGATTTGTTTGGCCCTTTAATTCTCAGGTTAATCTAACACCTAATCACATTATAGTATTTCAGATGCTTTTGTCTGCCATATTTTAGAGAGCTAGTTTTGACGAGCGGAGTCAAATTGTTAGACCACCATATTGTTGTTGTTACAACTATTAATGTCCATGGAGCAAGTAAACTTAGAGTTATCTTTTACAATGAAGAACTTAGTCCCTTATTATAAATTTTAAAGTTTACTTTCAGTAATACAAAAAAATCCACCCATGAAAATAAACTCCGTCATGACCGGTTCCAGGCTGAATAAAGGAGGGTTGTGTTAGCATAGGCAAATGTTATGTATGGATCCACTATACTATTGCCCTAATGTTAGGTTATACCCTAGAAGAAATACGTTACAGGATCCTACTGCAACGTCTCGACAATGACCGCTACATCTCCATGAACTGGGTTAGCAAGAACGGTTGTAACAACCATTGCGGACTCTACCGTTCCAGTTCCAATATCATTTCAAAAAACGATCACGGCACGGATTTGTAAAAATAAAAAATAAAAATAATAGAGAATTAGTAAAAAATAATTAAATAAATGTATAAATTACATTAGTAATAAAAAATAAATACATGAAGCCATAAAAAATCAATACATTAATACATAATTATCATACAATAATAACATAATGAGAAAATTGATGCAGACCTAACCCATTATGAAACCCAATATGTTCCTTTGAATTTTACAAGGCATAACTTTTGACTCGGGATTCAGAATCAGACTCTATCGATGGCCACACATGCAGAATTTGAAGATCTACACTTATTACTCGGAGAACCCGTAACCGTCAAGTTTCGGGCCTAAATTTCACCGTTTAACCCCTTTTAAGAGTCTCTTTGTTATTTTTAGTAATTTTCATTTTTATGGTACTTAGGGTTTGGTATTCCTAGTATTTATAGGTGAGGATTTGTCTATATCTGCGTCTTATTTTGTGTTAATCCCTTTATTTTTTCCTTTTCGGGTAAGATCTCTTTCCTTTCTTTACAAGATAGGAATTGAGATTTATATATTAGTATTTCTTTTCTTTTTTATATCTCAGGATGTGGGTCTATTTAAGAGTCCCATCTAGTTGTTGAGGAATTATCCTCTATTTAGAATAAAGTTTCTTATTTTGGTAAAACTTAGAGAACGACGTGTTTCTCTTCGTTTTAGGAGGATCCTCCTTTGTCTTCTCCTCAATCACCATTTCTTCGTAGCCCGCAAGATAATCACTATCCTGTCTGGCGTCAAAAATACAATGAAAATTATACCTTATCAGAGCTAATGCCATAAAGAGTGACGGGGAGGAACCAATCTTCATTATATTCTACATATGGGCGTCGATATAAATTAGCATTAAATTGTCCATATGGATATTCATTTGATTGAAGTGATGAAAGATGTTCAGAATTAGATGATTGACTTTGTAATAATGTTTCATCATGGCGATTAACCTTGATACCCAACAGAATTGTCGGTACCACGACCATGACGTCCAATATTACTCCCAAGAGATGTCGAATAATCAGGAATTACATTCTACGCATTATCAAAATAACCCTCAAATCCATGATGTCTAATTCCACTTGTATAGGATGGTGAATAATTAGATGATCTATCGAATAAATCGTGCATGGGTATATCGCTACCATTGTATCCATATCCTCCAATTGGACCATGTCCAATATCTTGAGAAACCTAATTATAACTTCTTGATCCATAATCATCTCTTACTGGAATTCGTTGGTTCCCTCTCAAAATTAGATATTTCATATGTTCTTCAACACCCATATGCTATCATGAAGATCCAATCGAATGTTCTTTATCATCAGCGTTAGAAGATTTTGATAAACTTGCCCAAAAGCGACATTGTTCCTCAATCCTAGGCTGATACCCATGATTAATATCCGTGTTGCATAATAATTTTTAAGAATAATGTAGAAAAGTCAACACAATTGAAAGGAAAAGGAGGTTTATCAAGAAATGATAGTGAAGATAGTGATGAAAGTGACGACAGATGCTTCAAATGACCATGATGTTCACCATGACGGTTGAATATTTCCATCATTTGAAGCATCATTGTCGTCACTTTCATCACTATCTTTACTATGATCTCTTATAAAACTCCTTTTCCTTTCAATTATGTTGACTTTTCTACATTATTTTTCTTTCTTGAATGACTTTAAACGCTTGTAGTTGTGTTGTGTTCTTCAGCATCTAATGCTGGAAGTGCTTGATCTAACCATGCCAAATCATCATCTTTTAAACCATTATCTCTTGTCCATTCATTTTAGATGTCATCAACATGAAAAACGTGATTGAGGTCTATCGGGCTGTAAAAATCATCAACTTCTCTTCTACACATCATGTTTGGTACCCTAAGCCACATATTGTTGTGAACAAAAACTAATTTGTGCAACTTTTTGATGGCCAAGCGATTACAAAGCTTTGTGTGTATAAGAGACCATGTACTCCAATTTCTTTCACATCCCGAAGACGAGCATGTTTTACTTAGAACTTTTATTGCAATTTTTCGAAGGTGTGGGCATCTTCACCATAATCGATCCACCATTCAGCTAATACAAACAAATCAATATCGTATATATTTTTGTAATTATAAATATTTATAAAATTTAAATTCAAAACCCCGAGACTTTTTTTAATTGTCATTTTTGCTACTGGAGACCAAAATTCACCTATCTGGGCTGTGAATAATTTAATCAAAAAAGAGAAGAAAAACAAATAATTATTGTTTATGTTTGAAACAAATATAGGAACAAATTTTTTTTTTACTGAAGCTTGTGCATTTAAGTCGGGCTCCAATCTCTTGATTACAACCTTTAATCCTCGTTTAACTTCATTATCATAAACACAAGTTCCAGAATATTGAAATAACGGGTTTAGAAAATATGTTGAAATATCAATAAGATAATAAGAAATTAGAAATAAGGAATTTGTAATTGATTTTGATGACATACTTTGTACTTTACAATTTAAACAAATAAATTATATGGTTACCTGCAGTATGTAGATGTTGATGTAATTGATTGTACCATTGATTATCAATAATATCCCAATATGATTGCAATCTCCGGTATTATCTTTTATTGCCATTTTCACTCTATCCATTGCTTCATAGATAATTGACATTATTGGTTGTTGATCTTGGTCAACTAATTTCAAAATTTTTACTAATGGTTCAATTGCGGCACAAATATTACTAGCCCTCTTCCATAATCTTCCATCCATTATGATGTTTGCAAATTTTTATGCTTCTTTCATTCTTTTGCTTGTGTTATTGTATGTTTCCCAATCACCAGAAGTGCAAATTCTTTTTAAATCTGAAGAATGTCGAACAAGACTTTCAATTGAAATAAATTATGTCGCAAATCGAGTTAATCCGGGTCTCAATAATTCACAGCCATTTATAAATGTTTTCATTAAATTCACAACTTTATCGCTATTATATATGAAGCTCATTATTTGCTTGGCTTTCTCAACACACTTTTTTTACTTTCGTCATCTTGCCAACATCTTCTAGCATGAGATCGATACAATGTGCTACACAAGGAAACCAAAACAAATGTTGTTTTTCTATCATCAATTTGGCACCAACGACCTTATTTGCACCTTCGCTGTCCATGACCACATGCACAACATTTTCCTCTCTGATTTCGTCAATAATTTTATTTAACAAAGATAAAATAAAATCAACTATCTTTGCTTTGTTGGTGCAATCAACAAAACTATGAAATACCATGTTGTGGTCACAGTAACCATCACACATTATTGTGCATCCATACTTTGGCCATTTCAATTTTAAAGTGCTCAAATATTCATTTATCTCATCCACCTCCTCTTGTAAATAAACACCACCAATTTGGCATCCTGTGGGACCTTTTATTCCTATTCCAGCCTCAACAATGATGTTTATCATGGATTGATAGTATGGACCACTATCTGTTGCATTAAATGGAATAACATTATATATGAACTATTTTGATATTACCTTACCAACATCTTTTACTTTTTCAGTACCAAACCAATTTTTGATACTCTTATGTTTTGTGGGAAACATAAAAGAGTCAATTCCTTTTGATGGTAATCGAGAACCCTCTCTCTTACACTAAAGCTTTGAGACAACCCTTTTTTCAAACCGGGATCTAAGCCAGACGAAGAACCATCATCAAAAAATCCTACGATTATAAAATTTGGAATAGTTAAGTACATTAAATTGATAAGATATGTACACGCAAATTTAAAATATTATTTATATATTGTTTACCTTGATCATGGCGATTACGCATCTTCTTTTCAATAGCTCTTGTTTTACAACTTTCTTTGATGACTTTTTGTAATTTTCGATTTTCTATATCTTTGATGTCATCTTCACCACTGCTACCACTTTTTGATACACGTATGTTTTGTGTAATTGACTGTAAGGCTAATTTTTTTTCTTTGTATTAAACTTCTACTTGCTTTAGAGTCTTGAAGATGTTTTTGTAACATTGATGATATTTTCTTAAGGGCTTTGTGACATGCCTCGACATTTCGGTAACTATCAATTTTAATCTCATAATTCCTCTTGTTATAACTTTTCCACTAAATTTACATCGTATTGTTTTACGATTATCACCCATCATTTGACTAAATTGTCAACCAATATCAAGGTTTGGTGTCATTCTAAATAAATAAATAATGATACATAATTTGACTCGTAAACTTTTAAAAACTCACACAATAAACTATTATTTATTCATAATTAGATCTTTAAACTTATAAGAGTATTGGTAATTCAAGAATCATGATAATGAGAACACATATTATTAAATGTGCTAACAGTTTGAGAATGTACCTAAAACACTAAACAAGACAATAAGAATAAATGATAAACAATCATATCATAATCCTTCACATCAAACACTGCATTACATTTCTATTTAACTAAGAATTTGGTTATAATCATGCTTATATGATAAAAATATATAGTTAATATTTTATGTTTAAACCACATAAAAATAAAGAATTCTTAATAACATAGTAAATTAAACTAAAAAAATTCAAAAACTTACCTTAAATAAGGTTGTTTGCCAAATATGTTGGAAATGATGATAGAAGAAATCAAACGAAGGAGCTCAGTTGATGATTGTAAGCTATCTTCACATTAAAATTTCAATACTTATATGGTAGTAAATTTCAATGCTGAAAAAAACAGTGATGACACAGTGATAGGATGCATATCAAATGTCTTTTTTTTCTTTGAATACAAACAAAAGGGCAGCCCGGTGCATGAAGCTCCCGCCAATGTGGAGTCCCGGAGAAGAATCTATTGTACGCAACTTTACTTTGCTTTGCAAAAGATTTTTGAGACTCAAACTCGTGATCTCTAGGTCATACGATAACAACTTTACCGTTGTGCCAAGACTCCCTTTCTTTGAATACAAACAAAACATAAAAAAAAATCAAAGTGAAATCAAATCTACCTTAAAAGCAAACAAAATCGTAAAAAAAGAATCCAAAATCCCAAGCCATTTCATTTTGTTTTTTTCGATAAGAACACTGTCCTATAGCAGCCAATGATATCTACTGGAAATTTGACACGGCAGGAGGCATTCCCGTGCCAGAACACTCGTTACGGCCATTCCACGTTCGTTCCAACGAACCCTGTCCATGAGAATATCGGTGTAGTGTTAAATATGCAAGAGTTATCACACCTTAGGTTGGATACAAACAAATATTATAGGAATACTGATTGTCTTAAATTTGAAACATGAAACATAAGAATGCTCATTGACAAAGTAATGGAGGTAGTAGATACAATAATTAGGAGAAAAATTAATATTTTGTGTTTATAAGAGACAAAATGGGCAGGGAAGAAGGAAAAGATAATAGAGAACTATTTAAGTTATGATACACAAAAAAAAAAGTAAAATGATAAATGAAGTAGGTAGTATTGTGAATAGGTCATTAAAGGACGAAGTAGTAGTTGTAGTTAGGAAAACTACAAGAGACTCAGTGAAGGGGGACTACACCTTATGAGTCAGACAACATGGTGAGGTAAGAAATTTATCTTCTAAACATTTATTTAGTGCAATTTCTTCATTGTCTAAATCTTTACACAAAGTTAGAAGAAAGAATTTGAATTTAAAAGAATGTGTTGGTGTACTAGAAAAATTCGAAAAGTCATTCCCTAAGGCTAGTTTTGAAGTATTAGAAATTGAAAACATAAGGCCAAGGAAAGAGCTAAAAACCTTAAAGAGGCTATCTTAGCAGAAATTTTAAATAATTTAAGTACGATATTAGGAAACCAAACTTTAGTAAATCTAAGGATGAATTTCATAGTAAAATTACTAATGGACAATCCAAAATTAGGAAGGGTTGGATAAAATTAATTCCCAAAAGGTATTTTGTTAATTCAGTTGGCCCTAATTTATTTTGGATTCTAAAATCAATTATTAACTCTTAGAGAATCCTAAGATCGACAATCATGTGAATTACATTCAAATCAACTATATTGCATGATCTCACAACAAAACAGTTGGAATTGAAGAACTAGAAGCAAACTGAGATGTTACTTATTTTTTTATTTATGAATTTTATCAAAATTAAGTCATTTTTTGAAAATTAATATGATTTTTCCAAAAAAAACAATTTTTGCTGTTAATTAATTTGTAAAAACTTGTTTATAAAATTTCATATTTTTTAAATTTTTCTAGAAGCTGTGGTAAATTTTTGAAGGACAACAACCAAATCAGCTATATGGATCCTCCTACGCCATTAAAGTTGATCCCCTATTATATCCTCATTTATATTTAAATAAATTTTATCATGTTTATTATTGCTAACCAAGTTTTCTTTAGTCTCACTTCCTTTATTAATGTGTGTATTTGTCATGCTCTCATATGACCTAATTGAGACATTTATTCATCATTTAAATATATGGTCATATTATTTTAAACGTATCTCTTGGAGTTTTATCTCAATAGGCGCAACTTTTACTTTCTCTCTAATGTTCTCATTTCTTATCCTAACAATCCTCATATGTTCACACATTTACTTATCATCTTAACCTTCTAATCCTACGACTTTCATCTTTTATTCATGTGCTCGTTTATAGCTCAACATTCAGTAGTAGTAAATTTTTTAACATTGACATTTTAATTTTGGTCTTTAGTAAGTTGTTAACTGTTTAAGTTATGAGTCAACTAACATTAGACAAGAGTCGAGAGATGAATAGAAACATTCCATTTCAGGTATAAACTCTAGGTTGACATGGTGCAATATTTTTAATGTTGTCAAAGGGAGAGATGGATGTAGCTTAAGTTAAGGAATTAAATCCTTGTGTTTAGGAGGAGATGTGAAACTTTAAGGTTTTAAAATTTAATTTTTGGCTCAAGGAGGAGCTTGAGTGAAGGGGAGCCTAAGATTAGGTTCAATATGCTTTGTTGCATTTCATTTGCATTGTTGTATATATTTTTTTCCCTAAAATGAATTGTCAAATATCAAAAAGGAAAGATTATTAGTGCAATCATGTCCCAAGTAGTCTGTCTCGTGCGACCATGAGTCTTGATGTTTAAGCAAAGGATTTAAGTTAGCTATTGCCTCATGATTTAATGTGTTTTTGATTGTGCAGGAATTTGGTGAATACAAATTGAGATGACTTGACGTGTTGAAGGTCGTGATTACTCAATGACTCGAATTCATGTAGATTGAAGAAGGATAGTATGATTGCAAGACAAAGAGCATCGAAGTGTGACTATGTCTAAAAAGGAACCACGTAAGTAGAGCTTGAGGGATAACATGAGGAGCGAGCTGAGGGTTTATTACATTCAAGGGATGAGAAATTTGATAGGAGATTGCCGGAGGCGGTCTATGTAAGAGGAGTATGAAAGTTGATACGAGAAGTGAGCCGAGGATTTGGTGCATTCGAGGGACAAGAAGTTTGACGGAAGAAGGCCTCATAGTGGAAGACAAGAGCTGAGAGTTGAAAGAAAATGTGCTCATGTGTAGGTAGATTTCAACTTAGATAGACTCGACCATTGAATTGGTCATAGTTGGCGACTAAAGGACTCATTCAAAAAGGTGTCTATCTATTAGTGGAGTGAGCATTGAAGTGAACAGATAAAGCTGTCTGTCTATTAGTTGACTGATGGTGACAAAGAGCCGACTGATGACTGTCAGTACAATAAGACCATGTCAAGAATTCATTGTGGGAAGGAGGCTTCAAAAAGGTTTAAAGGGCTACAAAACAACAATAAAAGATTGAGCTATAGTGAAGTCATATTGTTATTTTTCTTAGGCCTTATTGCAAAATATCTTTTACTTTTTGAGATCAACTTATAAAAGGTTTCTCCACCTTTGATACTAACCGTGAAGCAAAAAATATAAAAGATTCCAGGAGTGATCCACCAATTAGGTCATGGAGTAGGAGCTTGGAGGTTGTCAGATCACGTAAATGCTTGTGTCTTATTGTGGAATGGTATGTTTGTGTTATTTATTTAATTTCTGCTGCTAATGTTTGATGTGACCTCATTCAAATTGCAACAAGTGTAGGTTTTATATTGCAAGCACGAATAGTATTCACCCCCTTCTAGCGACTGTCTCTTCAATCCACGTGCCCCAAGAATCAGGTTGACATTTTGTTTTGGGTGCACTAAGTACAAATTGTGGTTCCCTCAATTTAGGAAAGATGCCAACGGTCCTTAGTTACTATAGGTTGTTGTGCCAAAGAGAATCATGTTGCTTGCTTGAGAGGTAGGGCCTTTGGGACTAGCCATCTAGGAGATAAAGGTCAATCTGTAGTTGATCCATGGCAATAGAGGGCAAGTAATGTAGTTGAGTTGTTCTTTTAGCGGGAGATGACTGAGATCAATTTGTAGGGACTTGATATTCGTTCAGTAGGAGAGATCTGATTGGGTTTGCAGGAGTGATCAAAGGGCTATCATTATTCGGACTTAGATTAGATGAAGGAAATTGTGAATAATTGCCAAACCATGAAGGACACCATGAATGATTATCAAACCATGAAAGGAATTTTAGATGGAGAAACATAACTATATTTGGAATTCGGCTTTGATATCAATTGATACAACACGAAAAAAAAAATGTAATGTAGAAACTCGAACAATCTAGCACACTCAAAAGGAATATATTTGTGAAAGATAATGTAATATGTGAGATACCAAGTTCTTTAGTGACAGACAATGAGGAAATTTTAACAATTTTTTTAAAAAAAATAATTTTAAGAAATTCTCTAGCAAATCTATTAAAAATATAATAAACTTAAAGTTTTATACAACTTAGACAACTTTATAATTTTAAATGGAATTCAAAAATCCCAACTACATTAGGTATAATACAATAAAAGTTAATAAAAATCCCAACTAATTTAGATGATTATCTAATTGCTAGAATTATGTTGCAAGTTAATAAACTATAAACTATGTGAATGGATATTGAAGAAATAAATTTGTCTAAACTCAACTCTTTATATCATAATGTCAAAGTCATACCTTTTAAACATGTAGATATTTGATTTAACCATTTATTAGCGCTCTCTTTTCTGGCTATATGCATTATACTCTTTGAGAGATGACTGGTTAAATGAACAATCTCGAGTCACAGATTGCCTTTCTTGAAGACACTGATGTATTATCTAATTTATGTGATTTCTAAAGAAAATTGCTGACAATGTAGCAGTGCTGGTTATATCATTCATCTCATCTTGCATAGCTGATATGATAAAATAAATAATCTCAATATTTTGGCTACGTGGGTTAAATAATAGTCCTGTTAGCTAATGTTATGTATCCTCTTTTCTAGTTTACAAAGTAGAATTAACTCTATGGGTCATTCCAACTGCGTGCTAACATGAGAATTCTTTCATTTATTTCCTTCATAGTCAATGTCCTTGAAGATAATAGTTGTCTTATCTAACAGGAGTATGAACCCTTGATTCAGAAGCCGTACAGCATTGTTTACATGCACTCTGCAGCTTCTTTGCAAGTGTAAGTATACTACTATTTGTCGAAGGTTTTCAAGTCTGACAAGACTTGTGAAACAATAAACTGAAGAAGTTTCATTATACCTTTGAAATTTTCTACTATTATCTCTTGCTACTTAATCGATCCACTGGCACACAAAAGGAACTTATTCATTATCTATGCTGTTTCCATTCTCAGTAATCAAATTGCTCTGCTTATTTTGACATACATTTAAAATGAAGTTGTTGATGCAGGCAACCAGATTTGGGGTGGATGAAGCAGTTGCAACAAGTATTGGATCAAAAACACAAGAAAAATTTGCATGTACATATTTCAAATAAATCATTCAGGTTTCCATTTGACACGATTAGTTCCCATGCTTAGGCATATATATATATAAAACTTTGATAGCCTATATATCTTATCCTGCACAATCATGTGCACCTGCTGAGGTGGCGTAATCCTGATCACTGATCATCATCACACACATTTTGATCAATGATGTGCAGGTTCCCACCTCAATAGGTGCCTATGGTTGTGCAGGGTAAGGTGTGCAGGGTAACAGAACTCTCTCTCTCTATTTAGGCTATATATGCCTTGCATCCGACCCTGGGTTTAAGGATGACAATATTTTCTCTATAGCTTTTGGTGGACGGAGAGGTAAATTGACTCCTCCCACTAATAGTTGGCTATGATACCTCATCACCATCACTCTGATTTATTTTTTTTCCTACTAATCATTCAATTCATAGGTATGGAAGAAAGTTGTTTATGTGGACCGACTCTTGCAATTGTTCAGATATGTTCCTCGTGAGCAGTTGACCATCCTTGATTTTGTCTTCCAGTGAGTGTTTGATATTCCGTTTTGTTTCCAATCTGTAAATAGAGAATTTGCTTGTTCGATGAATATATTTTTGCAGACATGATCTTGAAGTAAATGGAGGGGAAGGCTTCATCATTGATCCAAGAACAAAACATATCTATCAAAGAACGCCTGCATGATTAGAATAGGTTAAATTTATGTTTGATCTTGTGCAAACCTTGTGTACAAACTTCAGTGCCTTATTTTTTGCTTTCCTCATTTTATATGTAAAATTGTGGTGTTCAATCTATTCACTATTGAACAATGACTTGATTCTTTTTGAGAAACATCTAAATGGACAAATAAAAGTGTTGGGGCTGGTTGTATAATTGTTAGCATAAGTTGCTAAATTTTATCATAAGAAAATTACGTTTGATCCATTGGGAAAGACCTATGGAATAATGTACTCTGTTCTTGTGCATATATAAAACATATATAGATAGACACTAAGTCCAAATCTGGTTGAAAATGATTCTGTGTATAGTTTGTACTTTGTCATGAGAAAATCCATTTTAAATCGATTGAGAATAACTCAAGTTTATCAAGTGGTTAACCCAACTACTCTTAGAAGAATAAGCATTTTCACTAGTTTTCTCTTTGCTCTCTTTGGTCATATTTATATACAAGTCTTCAGTTGATTTCTTTCTAGCCTTTGTTCAGTCTACTAGAAATATGACTCTGGATTCATATTTTTTTCATTAATCATTGCGTTAACTCTAGATTTAAGATTTATTGTTTGGATTATTCACTCCACCTAGTACCACTCACAATCTCACTCAGTTAGTTGATCAATCAACTGAATAGATGAGCAACCAATTGATAAACACTGTTTGATAAATTATTTATTTTGTTTTAATTTAGGATCACAAACATGTTATGTATCTCTATGTGTTCTGTAGAAATGATAAACCCAATAATGTGTTATAAATAGATCTTGAATAACATGATTAAAATTAAATTTGTTATTTTTTTTTGCAATTGTAGTATTGTTATCTCTTGATCTTTCTGTTGTTATAGTAATATTTCTTTGTCTTCTATTGAACTCTTTACTGTAGAAGGAACATTCATCTAGACATTCTAGTTTGTTGGTTGATTCTTTTGCACCCTAGACATGTTTATTACTTGGTAGGATAATCATAAATCTATTTTCTTCCTATTTAACCATGGTAAAAATTATATAGAGCAAACTAATTAATGCTTTCAATGATTACTGTTGGTGTTTATTTATCTGATTGAATTGGTTTTAGCAAATTATGTTCAACAATTTTCTGTTTCGATCATAGTCGACCCAAAATGAATATTTCTATGATGAAACTCTTTTCAATTTAGTTTAATTTTGTTTCATGCTCTCCTTTTCATTCTAATCCCATAAGACCTAAGACAATGGTCATCAAATACATCTTTTGACAGACAAAGAGTAAGAGCACTGACAGTGAGTGGTTGATCAATAATGATGCTTGAGACATGATTGGAGATGCCAACAAATTCACTACATTAAAGTATCATGCCATTTGAAATAATGGAAAGCTAAAGGTGATAGGTCAAGAAGAGAATTCTTAGTTATGACATGGATGACAACTATAGAAGAGTTGAATATCTAGATTAAAAACAAAAAGAAATGAATTGATGTGAAAAAAAGGTTGAAGTTCTGGAAGGAAATATAAACCACTTCGACAAGCTTTTAATGAAAACCCATAATCATCATCTCGAATAGGTAATGACAAAATATCATAAGGGGTGCAAACTCATTATTGCATATATTTCGCAAATTGAAATTAAACAAACTCAATATATGAGCATTAATTGACCCAGATTGGGTACTATATGTTAGTAGAAGCCTTAGAGTCAATCATGTGATGGTTGACGAAATGACTCATTGTATCATATTCTTGTATTAATAAAGGCATGTTTTGGTTATTATACTTACTTTGTATTGGTGCCAA
>JBBUKS010000100.1:13653927-13710624 GCA_038050645.1 Hedychium gardnerianum
AACAAACACAAAGAAGAGGAAGAAGAGGAAAGAAGAAGGTATAAGAACTACCGTAGTTCAGCGGCGTGCCTACTCCACGAAAACGACCGAAGCTTTATTAGAATTCTTTCTACATCTAATGCCTTCATGCAATAGACTTACAATCATCCCTATAAATAGTGCTCAAACCTTACCATGTCAAAACAAACCCAAAAAAAATAACAGAATTCTATTACGGAGAAATCGTAACAGAATTTTTCTGCTGTTTCCAGGCACAGTCGTGCCTCCCCTTTTCATCCGTGACGTCCTCACATTGGCCTTCACTCATATATGAGTCACCCGTCAACAATCTCCACCTTGGCGAATATTCACCCCTTCGAAGAACACGAGCATCTGAGCAAAACTCTACCTGGATCTCTGGGTTTGGGCTTTCTTCCTCTAACATCTCGAGACATGGATCAAGCTCAAGGAATGCTTGTTTTTGCAGTCACTGGCTTTGTCAACATGTCTACAGCATTGTTTATAGTGTGAACCTTTTTAAGTAGAATTTTCCCAGAAGCAATCAGCTTTCTGATCTTGTGAAACCTCATATCAATATGCTTGGTTCTCGCATGATACACCTAATTCTTCGCCAAATAGATAGCACTCTGACTATCACACAACAACTTGACTCCACCTTGCTGAATGCCCAATTCTCTGACCAACCCTGTAAGCCATAAAACTTCCTTTGCTGCTTCAGCTACTGCCATATACTCTGACTCCATAGTGGACAATGCAACAATAGTTTGTATCATAGACTTCCAACAGATAGGTCCTCCCGCTACAGTGAACACGTATCCTGTAGTAGACCTTCTGTCATCTAAATCTCCTGCATAGTCTGCATCCACATACCCAACAACTAAAGGATCTTTCGATTGTCTACTAAACATGATGCCATAATCAGTTATATTTCTCAAGTATCTAAAAATTCACTTCACTGCATCCCAATGCGATCGACCAGGATTTGAGAGAAACTTGCTCACCACACTAACTGCTTGCGTCAAATCTAGTCTCATGCAAACCATGACATACATCAGACAACCAACTACACTAGCATAAGGAACCTTTGACATCTCTCGAATCTCCTCATTCGTCTTTGGGCACTGTGTATTGGATAACTTGAAGTGATGCGCCAGAGGTGTGCTTACCGTCTTTGCATTCTTCATGTTGAACCTATCTAGCACCTTCTCCACATAGCTATGTTGACACAACCATAATCTCCCTATAACCCTATCCCTGTGAATCTCCATCCCAATAATCTTCTTGGCTTCGCCCAAGTCCTTCATGTCAAATTCCTTGCTGAGCAGCCTCTTCAATTTGTCGAACTCTTTCATCTTTTTTGCAACAATCAGCACGTCATTTACGTATAGTAATAAGAAAACCAATTCATTCTCTAGGCTCTTCACATATAGGCAAGAGTCATACTCATATCTCCTATAGCCGTTTTGAGTCATGTATAAATCAAAACGCTTGTACCATTGCTTAAGAAATTACTTCAATCCATAAAGCGATTTCTTCAACATGCAAACCAACCGCTCTTGTCTGGGCTGACTAAATCCTTCAGATTGTTACATAAAAATCTGCTCCTCCAAATTCCCATGAAGAAATGCCGTCTTCACATCCATTTACTCTAGATGCAAATCATGATGTACCACCAAAGCCAACACCGCTCTGATTGATGTATGTCTCACCACTGGAGAGAAAATCTCATCATAGTCAATTCCCTTCCTTTGTGAGTACCCCTTCGCTACCAAACGAGCCTTGAACTTCACTTCTTCTTTCTCAGACATTGCTTCCTTTTTCTTGAATACCCACTTGTATCCTATATCTTGTTTTCCCTCAAGAAGTTTCACCAAATTCCACGTTTGATTCTTATGCAACGACTCCATCTCATCTGTCATAGCACTCATCCACTTGTCCTTCTCAGAGCTGTGAACCGCATCATGAAAAGATGTAGGATCTCCGTTACTGGTGATGCATAAGACACCAAATCCTCAAAATCGTATCTGGTGGGTGGCTTTATGACTCGTCTCGTCCTGCTTCTAGCTATTATGCGATGTTCCATGTGTCCTGAGCTAATATCATCAGAGTTATGAGTCTCTAGCTCTACCTGCACAATGTCCTTCTCCTTGTTGCTATGTGATGTTTCCTTTCCATCTTCCTAAGTACTCAGTAACATAGTCTTCTCGTCAAACACCACATCTCTGCTGATCACCACCTTGTTTGCCTTAGAATCCCAAAGCATGAAGCCTTTAACTCCTTTTTGATACTCCAGAAAAATGCACTGGTTCGACTTCGCATCTAGTTTTAATCTTTCCTCACTAGATATATGCATATAGGCTGGACATCTAAAAACCCAAAAATGAGAACTACTGGATTCCCTATCCATACTTCCACTTTGTCTACTAGTACAATCCTTGATGATCTATTAATAAGATAACATGTCATGTTAACCGCTTCAGTCCAAAAACTCTTTGCTATCCCTACATTCAGTCTGAGACATCTTGTCTTCTCAATGATTATCCTATTTAATTTTTCTGCTACAGCATTCTGCTGTGGTGTCCTGCAAACCGAGAAATGTCTCATAATCCCATGTTGCTAACAAAATTCCCAAAACTTTAAATCCATATATTCAATCTCATTATCTTATCTAAGGCATTTTATCTTCCTTCCGGTCTGATTCTCCACTTCAGTTTTTTCACAACTTAAATTTCTAAAAAGTTTAAGATTTATGATGCATCAAGTATATCTAGACCTTTCATGAGTAGTTATCATTAAAACTCAAAAAATATCAGTGTCCTCCACGTGATGCTACACTGGACGGTCCCCAGAGATCTGTATGTACATAGTACAGAATTTCTTTTGTCTTGTGTGTTGCCGTCTTGAATTGCACTTTACTCTATTTCTCGAGAATATAGAATTTGCAAGATTCAAGCTTACACGTCTTGATGCCCTTCAATAGCTCTCTCTTGTGAAGTTCTAGTATCGCACGTTCACTCATGCCCTAACCGCATATAGCACAAGACTGTACTGTCTGATTCAGACAACTCCACCTACCATTGTAATACCTAATAGCTTGTAAATGTTCTCTGCTAACTTTTGTCCTTTCATTACCATCAAAGCTCCCTTGTTGACTTTTATCACCCCGCTCACTGATTTGTAACTATAACCAATATCATCCAGTATGTCTAGTGAAATCAAGTTCTTCCTTAGCTCTGGTATATGTCTGATATCACATAGGGTTCTGATCATACCACCAAACATCTTGATTCTGATATTCCCTATGCCGATAACTCTGCGAGAAGTATCAGCACTGAACTAGAATTTACTTCCTTGTAGATGTCAAACCACTCCTTGTTGGAGTCATATGATAAGAACACGCAAAGTCTAAGATCCATGCATCTGTCAGCTGCTCCAAACTGGGCATAACCGATAGCATATCACCATCACCACTCTTTCAATTTTCCTCTTCAATAATATTGGCAAATTTCGACGAACTATCTTTGTTCTCTGCAATATGTTTCTTCATCTTTGGACAATCTCTCTTCGTATGACCTTTTCCTCCACACTTATAACACATGATCACCTTCTTCCTTCTCGACTTAGAACAAGTCTTGTTGTCATTACCCGATCCATGTCAAGATTTGCTACTACCATGCTCTTGGTTGTTATTTACCACAAGTTCTTCTCCCTAAACGCACATCTCCTCCAATTTAAGAGTTTCATTATCCCAAATCAAAGTAATAATCAAATTCTCGTACGTAAGAGGTGAAGGTAGAGAATTCAGCAACATTAACGTCTTGTCTTCGTCCTCAATCTTCACATCAACCCACTTCAAATCGCTTATAATCTGATTGAATACGTTGATGTGTTGGCTCAAATTGGTTCCCTCTATCATCTTTAGCCCGAATAATTTCTTCTTGAGATACAGCTTATTTCTCAATGATTTTTACATGTACCAACTTTCCAACTTGTTCCAAACTGCCACCGGTGACTCCTTGTCCATGACATAGTACATCACATCATCCATAAGACAAAGCCTAATTGTTGCCACTGCCTTTGCATGAAGTTCTTCCCAATCCGATCTCTCCATGCTTTCCGATTTTCTCTCTCCTAGCGTCTTCACCATGCCTTATTGCACCAACAAGTCTTTGACCCTCCTCTGCAATAATTCGAAGTTCTCGGTTCCGTCAAACTTCACCATATCAAACTTATCAAACTTCACGGAATACGTCCCGACATGTTAAGAAATCAGTCAAAAGCTCGCTCTGATACCAATTGTTACGCAAGATAAGGGGCAACACCTCTCAACCTCTAACGCAGAAGAAGAGGAAGAGAGAAAGAGATTGCGTGAAGCAATGAGATAAAAACGCACGAGAAAGAACAAATACGAAAAAGAGGAAGAACAAGGAAGAAGAATTACCATGATTCGGCGGCATGCCTACTCCACGAAAACAGCCGAAACTTTATTAGAATTCTCTCTACATCTAATGCCTTTATACAATAGGCTTATAATGATCCTATAAATAGTGCTCAAACCTTATCATGTCAAAATAGACCCGAAAAAAAAAAATAACAGAATTCTATTATGAAAAAATTGTAACAAATTCGATTACGAAAAAATCGTAGCAGAATTTTTCTTCTATTTCTGGCATGGTCGTACCCCTCTCCTTTTCATCTGTGATGTCTCTCGCATTGGCCTTCACTCAGATATGAGTCACCCGTCAATAAATATTTTGTGTTTCATAAGGAAATAGTCAGCAAACTATATGTGCATACACCTCTTAATAAAAAGTTAGTGTCAAATGTAAGAATTCACCGAACTATATATATGCATACACCTCTTAACAAAATGTAAATGTTGAACGTAATGTTTCATACGCATGTAACCAAGATTAACGAGATGCAATCCTTATCTTATATTCTCTCACAAATCGTGTTCCTACCTCCATATTCATTGGTAAACCCATGTTTGTAACCTGATTGTCTTTTAATTTAATATTTAAAGTATTTATTGCTTATGCTTTATTTTTCTTTTGGAACCTGGACATGGCAAAATCACTTCAGAACTATTGATATCAATCTTAGATTCTCTCACACTAAAAATAGCTATAGGTGTTATGATGATGTGTCTAATCACTCTTATTTCTGTGTTAATGTAATCTTTTTTAAACTATGCTATATTTTTTGAACTCTACAACACCTTCAGAAACCATACCACTCTTGTCACCTGTCAAATTCAGCTTTCCATCAAAACCATCAATTAATATTCTATTATAGGAGTGTCATCAACTTACAAGTGTATTTTCAAATTCTCAGCCCTCACTCGAATCCACAAGCATCAAATTTCCTTCATCAAACATTAATTTACCCATTGTACCTATTGCTCTTGGGAAAAGGTAAACATAATATTAGTATGCACCCTATTGTAAATTTGGTTTCCTTGAAAAAAACTGAACTCTTCTTTAACAAGTTCTCCTTGCCCTAGTCATGTATGATGATTCCTAGGTGACACCATGAAACTCTTAGAGATCCACCTAGAAAACGTCATAGTTAAGATGTCTGATTTTTCTTATACAAGGGACATGGGAATTTATTAATCTTACTGTTGATGTATGCTCTGTATCTTGTTGATGCACATTCACAGTTAAATATCTTCCTAATGGTAAAATCAATCGCTAGAAAGCAAATGTAGTTACCGAAGACAAACAAAGACTTATACAGTTCCTTTGAGATATTCCTACCACTCGTCTCAACTTAAACCATGCATTATTTTTCCTAGCAGTAAATCACAACTTGCAAGATGAACATCAAAAATTATCTTTCTATATGACGACCTTGAAAGAAGTTTATATACAACAGTGTCCAAGCTATGTTGCTCAAGGAAGACAAAGATACAAACGCAAAAAAGAAATTTATGATCTCAAACAAAATCCTTAAATGCAATTTGAGAAGTTCACTAAACTAATTACTCAAATGCAAAAAGCAAATCATTCAATTTTTTTTTTCCCAATACAAAGGATACCAATATCCTAATTTTGGCAATTTATGTTGATGACAATTTTTTAAACAATGTGCTCAAAGGATTTCGAAAGGATGCTTACTTTCCTAGGGTAGTTCTTATAGCTCTTAAGGAGCATTCTTATGTCAAAGGAAATATACGAGGGACTTATAAGAAGTTAGTAAACTTGAATGTATACAAACAGATATTTATTCAAAATCATAATCCATAATCTATAGTTATGGTCAGATGATAACTTTAACTTCTCTTATTTTCAAAGACTAATAAGTAAATTCATTTATCTTACAATTACCAAGCCAAATATATCAAATATATACTTTACAGATGATATAGTGAGTCACTTCATGTAGCAACCCAAGAATTGTCATTGAGAGGCAATACTAAGAATTCCTTTATTGTACAAGAAGCATTAAACATCTAAATATATTAATGTATTCTCTAATGTCAATTATATTGGATAAGTATTGATAAAAAATTTTATTCCTACGTTAGGAACAACCTTATGACCTAAAAAGGCAGAAACCAAAATATAGTTGCACATATAGTTTATAAGATTATACAGACAAAGTCCCTTCTTGAAGATGTTGGTTTCACATTATGCATTGTGACAACCAAACAACTATCTACGCATAAAACACATTAAGATAGACTCACTTCATTAGCGATGTAGTCATGCCCAAGAAGATTAACACCATACATATCTTCCAAAGAGCAAATTATAGATACCTTTACCTAGTCTCTCTACTAGATTCATATCTCTATGTAATAAGTTTAGCATGATTGATATCTTTGCTCCACGTTAATAGTGAGTGTTAGAAAGAATAGGTTTAAATGACCTAGTTTATATTTACCTTGTCCATCCTTATCTTTGAGGCAGCATATTTGGTGTATATAAATACAAAACTATAATTTCATTCCATAAATAATACATGTAAAGTTTTTCTCTCCACTATTCAAGTATTTGTATCACCCCCACCCCCTGCCACCACAGCTTCAGCGTTTTCCCTAAAAGCATCACCAGTACATCATTTGACATAAGCATTAAAGAGATAAAGATTCATTAGTGGATTCTTTGAGAAAAAGTAGAATCCATATATAAACTCCAGACGGAAGTAAAGAGATGCAACTATGTATTAGAGTTGGAGGCTACGGAGGGGAAGTGGAGGAGAGCGGAGGATGGCTCTACTATTGAAAGATGGAAGGAGTTGTTATCATCAAAGATACGGAAAAAAATTAGTTATCGAAGTAGAGAGGAGACAATGAATCACATCAAACTTCAGATCTCTTATTGAGGGGATTTTATGTTAACAAACTAGTATAATCTATACATAATTCTATCTATTAAAAAGATGAGAACAATTATACCTATATGAAAAAGACTACACAATATCACTAACTATATAATAACCCATGTGGGATTAAACCAATATACTATAATACTCAAAATTATTAACTCTAAAAATCAACATAGAAAATGCATAGTAACAAGACAACAATCTTCATATCTTTTTATCATATTTACTCCAACCCACAATACAAGCAACATATCACACAATTTTACTAAGAACTTCATAGAAAATAATTAAGATATATATATATATATATAGCCACCAAATATGGTTGGGCGTCAACCCATTATTATTGCTTTCCATGTTTGTATTACTAATTTTCCATTAGTTTTCAATTGTAATTTTTCAAAACTACCAACACTATTAGACAATGCAAAAAAACTTATTGTAAGATTCGACAAATAAATAATAATAAAATAATAAACATTAATTAAGAAATAATCTTACAGAATTTTTTTTAAAAAATCGGGATTTAAACTAAATTTATTTGACATCGTTTAAGGGAATATAATTATTAGGCTTTGAAAGAAACTGTTTGGAATATTAATTAAATTGGGAGTTGATTGATTTCACTAACCTAAGATTTAAATAGAAAACCTAGATTTTAATTTCCTATTCCTTTTCTCTTCTCCTTTCTCCCGATTCTTTCTCCCGATCCACCACCGCCACCCTTTCTCCCGATCCGCCACCGCAGTCACCACCTAGTACCCGACCACTGACGAAGCCCGGCCAATCTTCTCCTCTCCGCTCCGACAGCCCCTCCCTTCCCAACACGGTCGCCGACTATCGCCATCTTCGGCTATGTCAAGGCCAGGCCGCATCCAAGGCCACCGCCACCTCCCTCCTTCTCGACATCCGCCTTACTGTTCTTCACCCACCACCGCCGACCTAGCCTCACCGACACCGCCGCTCTCATCGTCGGCCACAAGCCACGGCCAGATCTTGATTGGAGAGACCAGACCCCGATCTTCTTTCTCCTCTCCCTCTTTCCCTCTGGAGGTTGGCCATTGCCGCCACTGCTCCGGCCAGGTTTGGCCATCTAGGGCAGATACGATCCTCAGCCAGACCTTCTCCGACCTTGCTCCTACCATCTCTGTTCTACCCGATCCCTTGCCGCCGGCCAACCACAGATCCGATCAAATGTGACCCGTCGCAAGCGTTACCCTCCGTCGGTCGACATCACTAACTACAACCGCCGGCCACCATAGCTCTCCGACAAGACCTAGGTCAGAGCCGGCCTTGATTTTGCCACCCTTCCTCCAATCAGATCTAGGTTAGATCTGATATTGTTGTTGTCATTGCTGCTTCGGCCAGTCTAGCCGTCACCGGTCAGCCCACTTCTATTCCGACCATCCTAGGTTAGTCGACAGCTCATCACGGTAGGTAAATTATGGTTGTGGATTAAGATTTGTGGTGGTATATTGTTCTTACATAATTACATCCTAAAATTTTAAATGAAACCTAATTGTTAGGGTTAATTGTGGAAATCGAAATCAATTTAGCTATTGAGGAGTTGATATATGGATTGGGATAACGAACCCCTATGTGTTAATTTGGGGTCTATTCGATACACCAATTAGATGTCTAATCAGTATCAGTTTAGTTGGTGAGTTTTGTTGCTCGTATTAATTTGGTATTTATATAGTTTTCGCATTGATACCTATAAGATCCGGATTCGAGATGGAGCGTCGGGTCTGAGGACATTCGGCATGATCTATTTTTAGATGGATACTTCTTTCTTTGTCTATTTTAGTAGCTTGATCTTAATGCAAAAGTGATAGTCTTGATAGGTAGATTGAATTACCTTAACTCTATTCGTGTAAACTCTTAAGTTTGGATACTTAGATGTTTGTTCTTTGTGATAGTCTATTCGTTATCCATGCAGTCTATTTATTCTTGTTTATTCATATTTGGTAGTGGTATACACGTATATGGTGCATATTGTTGTTTGGTACATATGTATATGGTGTGTATCATAGGTCGTTACACATGTGTCTGGTGTATCATAGGATTTACCACGTATGTCGCTTATATATGGTTGCGTGATGATTTATCATATTGGGTGATGCATGACATGTGTGTCATGCATGTGTCATGCTCATTCTATTATCCATTGCATTTCATTGCATGTTGTCGATCATGTCTCCCTTGTAGTTGAGAGAGTCGTCAGTCATATTCTTGCCCACTCGACCACTTAGATAGTGATATCTGGAGTGGAGAGCAGCTTGTCTTGTCATGTCACTCGGTCACTTAGGTAGTGGAAGCTGGAGTGTCGTGCAGAAAGAGACGTTTTTGTTTGTAGCTAGATAACTACTTTGTATCTTGACCACTTGGCCACTCAGAGCAATGGTAGCTTGGAGTGCGTTCAGTTATCATTGTCCTGCCCCCTCGGCCACACAGATGTCATGGTAGCTTGAGTGGTACGCGGGAGTGACTATGTTTTGCATATGCATTTGATGTATTTTGCATATGCATATGATGTGTGTTGCACTAGCATGTGATATGTGTGCACTTGTTGGATGTATTTATATATACATATACCTCGCATACGTCTGCAATAGGATACTTATGTTGCAGATAGGTTTGTGATAATTTATTAGACTATGTCAGACTTGTTATTAGTATCTATATGCTACTTGGTGATTACGAGTAGTACTGTTGTAGGTCTTTATTATATTTATGGTACCTTATTTTATACTTGACAGAGTTTCCCTTTGAGATTGCATGTACCTTTGAACTTCCTATATGCTTCTTATACCTGCAGAGTCATTTGAACTCACTACCCCTCCTTTGTGCTTATTTTTTTCAAGTATCGAGTAGATGATATATGTGATCGCCTGGAGATCCTGTTCGCTTGTCCCACGTCACATTGAAAGTTTTCCACATTTCAATGTGACGTGGGACAAGGCAGTGATAGGACATCTCCGGTAATAGGATGTAAGTTGTATAAATGATAACCTATATTTCTGTTAGTCCTTATCTAGTTGTCTGTAACAGGTATGACTCGTGATGGGTCAACTACTGTTGGTGGTCGTCATGCGGGGCAACCACGGAGATGACTCGTGTCGATGGGACCTGAGCTAGATGCTAGAGAGGGGAACTTTTCTGACGTTTCGACTGATATGGAGTCAGATAGTGGTGGTCAGGCCCATCAAACCCCTATGAGAGATCAAGGACGACAGTCTCAGGAAATACCACCTACAGTATCCATCCAAACTACTATTAGCTAGGTAATAGATTGAGCTCGTATACCAGTGTTGGCTCGCTCAATTAAAGACAGATTTACCCTATTTCATGGAAATTCAGATCCTTGGGTCGCTCGTGCCTGGTTAGATAATCTGAGAGGCACATTCGAGTACATGAAATGCACTGATGAAGAAAAGGTTGAATTGGTTGCATACCATCAAAGAGATCAGGCTGTTACTTGGTAGAAAATGCAGAAGACAATTTTTGAAGATCATCCCATCACTTGGGCTTTATTTAGAGATGCTTTTGAGAGGCAGTATTATTCCACTAGTTTTTGCATGGCTTGTCACCAGGAATTCTTCAACCTTAAGTAGGGAGATCGTACTGTGGAGTACGACGCAGAATTTAACCGCCTCGCTGAGTTTTTCTCTCAACTTATAGCTCAGGACTACGACCGGATGTTGCAGTTCCCTCAGGGTCTTGCAACGTATATTCGGATCAGAATGTCAGGATCTTTGGCCAGTACCAAACATTGGATCGAGCTTTATTCATATAGATGACCCAGCAGCAATTATCTCGGAAGAAAGGAAATGCTAAGCAAACATCCAAAATAGACCTCAAAATCAGAGACATTAGGTTTCTAGGCAAAAAAGAGAGACAAGAGTACGGCTCACGGGCTAATGGAGAGTCTTCTCGACCGCAGAAGACAGGCCGATCGACAGCAGGATCTTCTCATTCCCATCCATAGAATCGGAAAAATAATGTTGGTATGATTTAATGTTTCCAGTGTGGTTCTAAGAATCATAACAAACCTAAGTGCCCTCTGGACTAAGCTATATGCTTTTACTGTAAACTTTCAGGGCATATGAGCTGAAATTGCACTTTGAGGGCTCAATTGGAGACTACTAATGTTGCTCCTACAAGGGGTCGACCTGCTCAGACTCGACCACAGAGAGGATCCCAGAGACCTCAGTACTCTTCACGATAGCAGCGTATGCCACCCCCATAGGCACAGATATATTTTATCCAGGGTTCGAAGCGTACGGCTATACCTCCGACTATGCAATAGCCTACAGCAGCCTAAATTCATCAAGCATATCCAGCACAGCAATATTTACCTCTGTCATCTCAAGCGTATTAGTTGATCCAGCCTCAGTCACAGCAATTGTCTACCGTCCCTTCGTCTCGGTCTCAACCTGTTCTAGAAATGCATCCGCCGAGCGCAAAGGTTGGACGAGTCTATGCGGTCACTTGAGAGGAGACACGGCGGACCAAGGGATCGGTCTTTCGAGGTATTATTTTAGTTTATTCTGAAAGATTCATAGATTTTCTACACTCAGATTGTATGGTTAGCAGTATCTTTGTCATCTCAAGAGGTACTAACTATCAGTCAGGAAGTCAAGGGATGCCCTTTGAACTTCGGCAGTCATTCACTAAGTGGATCTTCAGATATTTGATATGACAGAATTTGACATTATCCTAGGCATCGATTGGTTGACTACCCACTATGCTATAATTGATTGTCGAGCAAGAGAAATAACCTTCCGACCTTCAGACCAACCATCTTAGGAATTCGTTGGGACTAAGGATGATGAGATTTCTTTTATTTCAGCACTGCAAGCGCAGAGGCTATTATCTCATGGTTGTCAGGATATCTATTATCATTGATTAAGGATGAAGAGGATGGTGTTTCACAGCTCTCGAACATTCATATAGTTCAAGAATACCCAGATGTATTTCCAGTAGAACTCTCCGATTTGCCCCCAAAGAGGCAAGTAGAATTTAGGATTGAGTTTATTACGAGTACAGCACCGGTATCAAAGACCCCCTACCGCATAGCATCAAAGAGATTGGAAGAGCTTAAGATTTAGTTACAGTAGTTGTTAGATAGAGAATTTATCCGCCCTAATATTTCCCCATGGGGGCTCCAATGCTTTTTGTCAAAAAGAATGGCGGATTGTTAAGACTATATATAGACTATCGACAATTGAATGCAGTAACCATCAAGAACAAATATCTCTACCACGAATAGAGGATTTATTTGATAAGCTTAAGAACATCTGTGTATACTCTCAGATTGATATATGCTCAGGTTATCATCAACTTAGAGTAAGGAATGCAGATGTACAGAAAATAACATTTCGAACCCGGTACGAACATTATGAGTATGTCATTTGGGCTTACTAATGCTTCAGCTATTTTCATAGACTTGATGAACTAGATATTTTTAGAGTACTTGGATCAGTTTATCATTGACGAAATTCTGATATATTCCCGATCAAAGGTGGAGCATGAACAACATCTTCGCATAATTCTGGAGATGCTTCGACGAGAACGTTTATATGTGAAGTTTAGTAAATGTGCATTTTGACTGTCTTCAGTGAGATTTTTCGAGCATATTGTCTCTAGTAGAGAGATATCGATTGATCCCTTGAAATTAGAGGTTGTTACCAGTTGGGAGCAACCAAAGACAGTATAGGAAGTTCGTAGCTTTCTGGGACTAGCAGGATATTACAGAAGATTTGTTGAGGATTTTTTCAGCATTGTCCTGTCGTTGACTCGACTGACCAGGAAGGGAGTGAAATTTAACTAGACAGAGGCTTGCGAGGTAAGTTTTCAAGAGTTCAAACAAAGACTTGTAATTGCAGCCGTCTTAGTGCTTCCCTTTGAGAAAGACGGGTTTATGCTCTACACCGATGCATCGTTCTTGGGAATAGGAGCGGTTCTGATGCAGCATTCACAGGTAGTATATGCTTCTCGCTAATTAAAGGATCATGAGAAGAATTATCCTGTTCATGATTTGGAGTTAACATCTATCATCTTTGTCCTAAAAATATAAAAGCATCATTTGTATGAGATCACTTTCGAGATTTTCACAGATCATAAAAGTCTTAAGTATTTATTTACACAGAAGGAGTTGAACCTTAGGCAAAGGAGATGGATAAAATTTCTAAAAGATTATGACTGCATCATAAACTACCATCCAGGGAAAGTCAATGTAGTAGCAGATGCTTTGAGTAGAAAATCTCTAAGGATTCTGGCTAGTCACCAAGTGGCAGTTACAAGTTTAGTACAGAGTTTCTCATAATTTGGACTAGTAGAACAGGGCCAAATAGAGCGAAAAATTTTGGTATCCATGGTTGCTCAGTAACCCATTGTTAAACGAATTAAAAGAGCACAAGTTAATTATCAGCGATATTTGTGTAGCAGAATAATTTCAGGATAACAAACAGAATTTTCATGTGATGAAAATGACATCCTCTATTTTTGGGGAAGATTATGTGTACCCGAGTCACATTCCATTAAAGAAAACTTACTTCAAGAAGCACATCGATCCAGATTTGTGATCCATCCGAGTGGTACCCGAATGTATAGACTTGAAACGCTCTTGCTGATGGAATGATATAAAAAAGGACATTGCAGATTTCGTGGCTCGATGTTTGATATGTCAGTAAGTGAGAAGGCTGAGCATCAGATACTAGCAGGTTTCCTTCAGAATATTCAGATACCAAAAATGGAATTGGGAGCATATCATTATAGATTTTGTAGTGGGGTTACCCAAAACGTAGAAGCGACGTGATACGATTTAGGTAATCGTTGATCGGTTAACAAAATCTGTACACATTTTACCAATCCATAGGACACATTCTTTGGATCGCTTGGCGGAGTTATATTGCAGAGAGATTACTAGACTTCACGGTATATCATTGAGTATCATATCTGATAGAGATTCGCATTTCACTTCACGATTTTGACAAAGTCTTCAACAAGCCCTGGGTACGAAGCTTCATTTCAGTACAGCTTTCCACCCACAGACAGATGACAACTTTTGGAGTGCACAATGGGTGACCATGTGTTTTTGCGTGTTTCACTCATTAAAGGGGTTAAGAGATTTGATCTGAAGGGCAAGTTGGCTTCTCGTTACATCAGACTCTTTCATATATTAGAGAGGATAGGCGAGGTAGTCTATCGGTTAGCACTACCACTAACCTTGCAAGTGTACATAATGTGTTTCATATATCCATGTTGAGGAAGTATGTGCCGGACCCTACTCACATTCTGAGGGATGTGTCTATCCCACTCTAGCATGATGCAACTTATGAAGTTCCTAGGCAAATTCTTGATCGCAAGGAGCGTCAGTTGCGAAACACAACCATCCGACTCGTCAAGTTTGGCTGACAGCATCATACTGATAAAGAGGCAATTTGGGAGCTTGAAGATAAGAATCAAGCTTGATACCCCACCTGTTTACTTAAGTTGTGTAGTTTCTTAAGTGCTTAAACAGATTGAATATGTTATTGTTTGGTTACTGAACTTAGGTAGTAAATTTAAGGATCAAAGATTCGACAAAAAAAAATAATGAAACAATAAACATTAGTTAAGAAATAATCTTATAGAATTTTCTAGAAATTTTTCGAAATATAAACCGAATTTATTTAATATCATTTAAGGGGATATAATTATTAGACTTTGAGAGAGAGCCTGTTTGGAATATCAATTAAATTTAAAGTTGATTAATTTCATTAACCTAAAGTTTAAATAAAAAACCTAAATTTTAATTTCCTATTCCTTTTCTCTTCTCCTTTCTCATGATTCTTTCTACCAATTCTTTCTCCCAATCCACTGCCAACGCCCTTTCTCCCGATCTGCCACCGAAGTCACCACTAATGCCCGACCACCGACGAAGCCCGGCCGATCTTCTCCTCTTCGCTCTGGCGCCCTCTCCCTTCCCGACACGATCACCAACTATTGCCCTCTTAGGGTTTGCCAAGCGCGGCCACCACCACCTCCCTCCTTCCCCAGCGCCTGCCTCACTGTTCCTCACCCATCACCGCCAACCTAGCCTCACCGACGCCGCCTCCCTCATCGCCTGCCACCACAAGCCACGGCCATATCTTTATTGGAGAGGCCAGACCCCGATCTTCTTTCTCCTCTCCCTCTTTCATTCTGGAGGTTGGCCACCGCCGTCACTGCTCCGGCCAGGTTTGGCCATCTAGGGCAGATCTGATCCTCAGCCAAACCTTCTCCGGCCTTGCTCCTACCATCTCTGCTCTACACGATCCCTTGCCGCCGGCAAACCACAGATCGGATGAGATATGACCCGTCGCCGGTGTTACCCTCCACCAGTCGGCATCACCAACTGCAACCATCTGCCACCATAGCTCTCTAGTCAGACCTAGATCAGAGCCGATCTTGATTTTGTCACCCTTCCTCCAGCCAGATCTAGGTCTATGTCAGATCTGACCTTGCTGCTGTTGTTGCTACATCGATCAGTCTAGCCGTCACCGGTCAACCCACTTGTGTTCCAGCCAACCTATGTTAGCCGGTAGCTCATCACAGCAAGAAAATTATGGTTATGGATTAAGATTTGTGGTGATATGTTGTTCTTACATAATTACATCCTAGAATATTGAATGAAACCTAATTGTTAGGGTTAATTGTAGTTAAGGTTTCCTTGTATTTAAATTTAGTATCAATTAGGCTAAACGATAATCTCGGGTATGGATTGGAAATCAATTTAGCTATTGAGGAGTTGATATGTGGATTTTGGGGTTTATAATTAATTGGATTGGTATACCAAACCCTTATATATTAATTTGGGGTCTATTCGATCAATAAATTAAATATTTAATCCGTATCATTTTAGTTAGTGAGTTTTGTTACTCGTATTAATCTGATATTTATATAGTTTTCCTATTAATACCTAAAGGATCCAGATTCGAGACGGAGCGTCAGATCTGAGGACATTCGGCATGATTTATTTTTAGGCGGATACTTCTTTCCTTATCTCTTTTAGTACCTTGATCTTAGTACATAAGTTATAGTCTTGATAGATAGTTTGAATTACCTTAAGTCTATTCATGTCGACTCTTGAGTTTGAATACTTAGATGTTTGTTCTATAGTCTATTCGCTATCCATGCAGTCTATTTATTCTTGTTTATCCATGTTTGGTAGTAGTATACACGTGTATGGTATCTATTGCAATTTGGTACACGTGTATAATATGTATTATAGGTCACATGTGTCTGGTGTGTATCATAGGGTTTACCACATATGTCGCTTATTATATGGTTGTGTGATGATTTATCATATTCGGTGATGCATAACACGTGTCATACTCATTTTATTATCCAGTGCATTTCATTGCATGTTGTCGACCATGTCTCCCTTGTCATTGAGAGAATTGTCAGTCTTATTCATGCCCACTCGGCCACTTAGGTAGTGATATCTGAAGTGGAGAGCAGTTTATCTTGTCGTATCACTCGGCTACTTAGGCAATGATAGCTGGAGTACCGTATAGACAGAGACCTTTCTTGTTTGTAGCTAGATAGCAATTTTGCATCCTGATCAGTCGGCCACTCAGAGCAAGCTTTGAGTGCGTTCAGTTGTCATTGTCCTGCCCCCTTGACCACACAGATATCGTGGTAGCTTGAGTGGTATGCGGAAATGACCATGCTTTGCATATGCATATGATGTGTGTTGCACTTGCATGTGATGTATGTGCACTTGTTGGATATATTTATATATACATATACCTCGCATACGTCTGTGATAGGATACTTATGTTGGAGATAGATTTATGACAATTAATTGGACTATCAGACTTGTTATTAGTATTTATATGCTACTTGGTGATTACAGGTAGTACTGTTGTAGGTCTTTATGATATTTATGGTACCTTATTTTATACTTGGCAGAGTTTCCTTTTGAGACTGCATGTACCTGTGAACTCCCTATATGCTTCTTATACCGCAGAGTCATTTGGACTCACTACCCCTCCTTTGTGCCTATTTTCTTCATGTATCGGATAGATGATATATGTGGTCGCATGGAAATCTTGTCCGCTTGTCCCACGTCACATTGAGAGTTTTCCACATTTCTTGTCATTTCATTATATTGCACTTTTTGATTTCTACACTTATTTTGTAATAAGTGATCTGTGGATTTTGAATTTTCATTTGGTATTTGTTTTGGTTGTTTTGTTGTTATGTTAAGCAGTGTCGACACACACATTATGCTATTTGCATTTTGTATACTTTTGTTATGTCTTTAATCTTGTATTGATATCTTGCGGGGATTTTGGCTTGTGCAAGTTAAGTGAATTTGTATCATGTCGTATCTGTCATTTGTCACAAGACAAGGATCGTCCGTACCATCGAACAAGTATACCTTCGGGGCGTGATAATTTATTAGTATCAGAGCCACAAGTTTTGCGAAGCCTATTTCTGTATTTCGGATTTCGTGATTTTATTTTCTCGATGTGACTTTTTGAATTTTGGGACAAGACAGTGATAGGACATCTCCGACAATAGGATGTAAGTTGTATGATTGGTAATCTACATTTCTGTTAGTCCTTACCTAGTTGTCTATAACAGGTATGACTCGTGATTGGTCAGCTACTATTCGTGGTCATCGTGCAAGGCGATCGCAAAGACGACCCATTGTGTCGAGGGGACCAGAGCTAGATGCCAGAGAGGGGAACCTTCCGACTGATATGGAGTTAGATAGTGGTGGTCAGGCCCATCAAACCCTATGGGAGATCAAGGAGGACCGTCTCAGGAAATACCACCTACAATACCCACCCAGACTACTACTATCTAGTGATGGATAGAGCTCATATACTAGTGTTGCCTCGCTCAGTTAAGGATAAATTTATCCTATTTCATGGAGATTCAGATCATTGGGTCGCTCGTGCCTGGTTAGATAACATGGGAGGCACATTCAAGTACATGAAATGCACTGATGAAGAAAATACTGAATTGGCTGCACTATCCCTTGGTGGAAAATACAGAAGACAATTTTTGGAGATCGGCCCCTCACTTAGGCATTTTTTAGAGATGCTTTTGAGAGAGTATTATCCATCTACTTTTTGAATGGCTCATCACTAGGAATTCTTGAACCTTAAACAGGGAGATCGTACTATGATGGAGTACGTCACAGAATTTAACCGCCTCGGAGTTTTGCCCTCAGCTAATAGCTCAGGATTACGACCGGATGTTCCAGTTCACTCAAAGCCTTACAGCATATATTCAGATCAGGATGTCAGGATCTTTAGCCATTACCTATCGAGAGACATTTGAACGAGCTTTATAGATAGAGATGACCCGACAATAAGTGTCTCGAGAAAAAGGAAATGATAAGCAAACGTCCAGAGTAAACCTCCAAATCAGAGACTTCATGTTTCTAGGCAAAAAAGGGAGACAGGAGCAAGGCTCACGGGCTACTGGAGAGTCTTCTTAACCGCAGAAGTCAGGCCGATCGATAGCAGGATCATCTCATTCCGTCCGTAGACTTTGCTTCAATAATGTTGGTATGATTCAATGTTTAAGTGTGGTTCCAAGAATCATAACAAACCTGAGTGCCCTTTGGACTAAGCTATATACTTTTACTGTAAGCTTTCATGACATGTGAGCCGAAATTGCACTTGGAGGGCTCAGTTGGAGAATACTGATATTGCTCCTACGAAGGGTCGACCTGCTTAGACTCAACCATAGAGAGGATCCTAGAGGCCTCAGTACTCTTCACGACAGAAGCGTATGTCACCCCCATAGGCACAGATATATTTTATCCTGGGTCCGAACTGTACGACTATACCTCCGGCTATGCAATACCCTACAGAGGCCCCAGTTCATCAAGCATATCCAGCACAGCAATATTTACCTCCGCTATCTCAAGCGTATCAGTTGGTCCAGCCTCAGTCACAGCAGTCGTCTACCGTCCCTTCATCTCGGCCTCAACCTGTTCCAGAAATGTAGTCGCTAAGCGCAGAGGTTGGACGAGTCTAAGCTGTCACTTAAAAGGAGGCACGGCGGACCGAGGGATCGATCTTTCGAGGTATTATTTTAGTTTATTCTGTATTTGCTGATTTACTAATAATACTGGTAATTTGCATTTATTTATATCTCGTATGTTTTTGGGTAAGATTCATAGATTTTCTACACATAGATCGCATGGCTTAGTGGTATCTTTGACATTTGGAGGGGTACTAACCTTCAGTCAGGAAGTCAAGAAGTCAAGAAGTTAGAGGATGCCCCTTAGACTTCGGCAGTTATTCACTGATAGTGGATGTTCAAGTGCTTGATATGATAAAATTTGACATCATCCTAGGCATAGATTGTTGACTACCCACTATGCCACAATTATCGAGCAAGGGAAGTCACCTTCCGACCTTCAAACCAACCATCTTGAGAATTCGTTAGGACTAAGGATGATGAGATTTCTTTTATTTCAGCACTGCAAGGATTAAGGATGAAGAGGATGATGTTTCACATCTCTCGAACGTCCATATAGTTCGAGAATACCCAAATGTATTTCTAGAAGAACTCCCCGTTTTGCCCCCAAAGAGGCAAGTAGAATTTAGGATTGAGTTGATTCTGAGTACAGCACCGGTATCAAAGACCCCCTATCACATGGCACCAAAGAAACTGGAAGAGCTTAAGATTCAGTTACAGGAGTTGTTGGATAGAAAATTTATCCGTCCTAGTATTTTTCCATGGGGAGCTCCAGTGTTTTTTGTCAAAAAGAAGGATGGATCGCTAAGACTATATATAGACTATCTACAACTGAATGCAATAATCATCAAGAACAAATATCCCGTCACGGATAGAGGATTTATTTGATCTCGGACAGAGGTGGAGCATAAACATCTTCGCCTAATTCTGGAGATGCTTTGACGAGAACGTCTCTATGTAAAGTTTAGTAAATGTGCATTTTGACTGTCTTCAGTGAGATCTCTCAGGCATATTATCTCTAGTAGAGGGATATCAGTAGATCCCTTGAAAATAGAGGTCGTTACCAATTGGGAACAACCGAATACAGTAGAGGAAGTTCGTAGCTTTCTGGGACTAGCGGGATATTACCGGAGATTTGTAGAGGATTTTTCCAGTATTGCCCTGCCGTTGACTCGACTGACCAGGAAGAGAGTGAAATTTAGAAGCTTGCGAGGCAAATTTTCAAGAGTTTAAACAAAGACTTGTAACTACACCCGTCCTAGTGCTTCCCTCTGGGAAAAACGGATTTGTGCTCTACACCGATGCATTGTTCTGGGGTTAGGAGCGGTTTTGATGCAGCACTCACAGGTAGTATCATATGTTTCTCGCCAATTAAAGGATAAGAATTACCCTGTTCATGATTTGGAGTTAACAACTATCATCTTTGCCCTAAAAATATAGAGACATCATTTGTTTGGGATCACTTTCAAGATTTTCGCAGATTATATAAGTCTTAAGTATTTGTTTACATAGAAGGAGTTGAACCTTTGGCAAAGGAGATGAATAAAATTTCTAAAAGATTTTGACTACACCATAAACTACCATCCAGGAAAAGCCAATGTAGTAAGAGATGCTTTGAGTAAAAAATCTCGAAGGATTCTGACTAGTCACCGAGTAACAGTTACGGGCTTGGTGCAGAGTTTCTCAGAATTTGGACTAGTAGAACAAGGCCAAACAGAGCGAAATATTTTGGTATCCATGGTTGCTCAGTAACCCATTGTTAAACGAATTAAAAGAGCACAAGTTAATTATCAACAATATTTGTGTAGCAGAATGATTTCAGGACAACAAACAGAATTTTCATGTGATGAAAATGACATCCTCTATTTTTGGGGAAGATTATATGTACCCGAGTCACATCCCGTTAAAGAGAACTTACTTCAAAAAGCACATCGATCCAGATTTGTGATCCATCCGAGTGGTACCCGAATGTATAGACTTGAAACGCTCTTACTGGTGGAATGATATAAAAAAGGACATTGCAGATTTCGTGACTCGATGTTTGATATACTAGTAAATGAGAAGGCTGAGCATCAGATACTAGCAAGTTTCCTTCAGAAGATTCAGATACCAAAAATAGAATTGGGAGCATATCACTATAGATTTTGTAGTGGAGTTACCCAAAAGGCAGAAGGGACGTGATACGATTTGGGTAATCGTTGATCGGTTAATCAAATCTGCACACTTTTTATCAATCCGTAAGACAATCTTTGGATCGCTTAGCGAAGTTATATTGCAGAGAGATTACTAGACCTAATGGTATATCACTGAATATCATATATGATAGAGATTCGCATTTCACTTCACGATTTTGACAAAATTTTCAACAAGCCCTAGGTACGAAGCTTTGTTTCAGTACAACTATGTACCCATAGACAGATGGACAGTCAAAGCGCACTATACAGACACTTGTAGATCTATTGAGAGCGTGCGTAATGAATTTCAAAGGTAGCTGAAAAGATCATTTACATTTAGTGAAATTCGCGTACAACAATAGTTATCATTCAGCTATTCAGATGACGTCGTTTAAGGTTTTATATGACTGAGCATGTCAATCTCTGACTTTATGGGAAGATGTTGGTTAATGATAAATTTTGGGACCACAGAGCATTTAGCATGACGCAGAGTTAGTACGTACCATCAGGCGTAGAATGTCGGAAGCTCAAGATCGACAAAAGAGTTATGCGGATCGGAGACGGTGACCTTTGGAGTGCACACTGGGTGACCATGTGTTTTTGCGTGTTTACCCACTAAAGGGGTTAAGAAATTTAATCTGAAGGGCAAGTTGACTTCTCGTTACATCGGACCCTTTCAGATATAGAAGAGGATAGGCGAGGTTGTCTATGGTTGGCACTACCACCGACCTTTGCAGGTGTACATAATGTGTTTCATGTATCCATGTTGAGGAAGTATGTGATGAACCCTACTCACATTTTGAGAGATGTGTCTATCCCACTCCAATCTGATGCAACTTATGAAAGGATTCCTACGTGGATTCTGGATCGCAAGGAGCGTCAGTTGCAAAACAAAACCATCCGACTCGTCAAGGTTGAATGGTAGCATCATACTAATGTAGACGCAACCTGGGAGCTTGAGGATAAGATCCAAGCTCGAAACCCCCACCTGTTTAGTTAAGGTGTGTAATTAAATTGAAAGTTGATTGATTTATTAACCTAAGGTTTAAATAGAAAACCTAGACTTCAATTTCCTTTTCTCTTCTCCTTTCTCCCGATTCTTTCTCACGATCCGCCGCCGCCGCCCCCGCCCTTTCTCCCGATCCGCCACCGCAGTCACCACCTATTGCCCAACCACCGACGAAGCTCGACCGATCTTCTCCTCTCCGCTACGGCGCCCTCTCCCTTCCCAACACGGTCACTGACTATCACCCTCTTTGGCTTTGCCGAGGTCAGGCCGCATTCGCGGCCACTGCCACCTTCCTCCTTCCCTGGCACCTGCCTTCCTATTCCTCACCCATCACTGCTGACTTAGCCTCATCGACGACGCTGCCACCGCCCTCATCGCCAGCCATCACAGGCCACAAGCCACAGCCAGATCTTGATTGGAGAGGTTAGGCCCCGATCTTCTTTCTCCTCTCCCTTTTTCCCTCTAGAGGTTGGCATCACCGCTACTGCTCCGGCCAGGTTTGGCCATCCAGGGCAGACCCGATCCTCAGCCAGACCTTCTCCAGCCTTGCTCCTGCCATCTCTACTCTGCCCGATCCCTTGCCACCAGCCAACCACAGATCAGATCGGATCTGACCCATCGCCATCATTACCCTCCATCGACCGGCAACCACAGCTCTCCGACCAGACCTTGGTCAAAGCCGACCTTGATTTTGTCATCCTTTCTCTAGCCAGATCTAAGTCAGATCTGATCTTGCTGCTATCGTTGCTGCATCGGCCAGTCCACTTCTGTTCCGGCCATCCTAGGTTAGCCGGCAGCTTATCACAGTAGTTAACTTATGATTGTGGATTCAGATTTGTGGTAATATGTTGTTCTTACATAATTACATCCTAGAATTTTGAATGAAACTTAATTGTTAGGGTTAATTGTAGTTAAGGTTTCCTTGTATTTAAATTTAGTATCAATTAGGCTAAACGATAACCTCGGGTATGGATTGAAAATCAATTTACCTATTGAGGAGTTGATATGTGGATTTAGGGGTTTGGTTAATTGGATTGGTATAACGAACCCTTATATGTTAATTTGAGGTCTATTCGATCCATTAATTAGATGTTTAATCCGTATCATTTTAGTTGATGAGTTTTGTTACTCGTATTAATCTGGTATTTATATAGTTTTCCTATTGATACCTACAGGATCCGGATTCAAGTAGGAACGTCGGGTCTGAGGACATTCGACACGATCTATTTTTAGGCAGGTACTTCTTTCCTTGTCTCTTTTAGTACCTTGATCTTAATGCACGAGTTATAGTCTTGATATGTAGTTTGAATTTCCGTAACTCTATTCATGTCAACTCTTGAGTTTGAATACTTAGATGTTTGTTCTTTGTGATAGTCTATTTATTCTTGTTTATCCATGTTTGGTAGTAGTATACACGTGTATGATGTATATTGAAGTTTGGTAAACATGTGTATAGTGTGTATTGTAGGTCGTTAGACATGTATCTGGTGTGTATCATAGGGTTTACTATGTATGTCGCTTATCATATGGTTGTGTAATGATTTATCATATTGGGTGATGCATAACATATGTGTGTCATGCTCATTCTATTATCCGTTGCATTTCATTGCCCTTGTGGTTGAGAAAGTCATCAATCATATTCCTACCCACTCGGTCATTTAGATAATGATATCTGGAGTGGAGAGCAGCTTGTCTTGTCATGTCACTCGGCCACTTAGGCAGTGTGAGCTGGAGTACCCTATAGATAGAGACATTTCTTGTTTGTAGCTAGATAGCTACTTTACATCCTGATCACTCGGCCACTCAGAGCAATGATAACTTGGAGTGCGTTGAGTTGTCATTGTCCTGTCTCCTCGACCACACAGATATCGTGATAGCTTGAGTAGTACGCGGGAGTGACCATGTTTTGCATATGTATTTGATGTATGTTGCATATGCATATAATGTGTTGAACTTGTATGTGATGTGTGTGCACCTGTTGGATGTATTTATATATACATATACCTCGCATACGTTTGTGATAGGGTACTTATGTTGGAAATAGATTTGTGACAATTTATTGGACTATGTCAGACTTGTTATATATACATATACCTCGCTACTTGGTGATTACGAGTAGTACTATTGTAGGTCCTTATTATATTTGTGGTACCTTATTTTATACTTGGTAGAGTTTTCCTTTGAGACTACATGTACCTTTGAACTCCCTACATGTTTAGATATCATGCACTATCCTTCTTATACCCGTAGAGTCATTTGGACTCACTACCCCTATTTTGTTCTTATTTTCTTCATGTATCGAATAGATGATATATGTAGTCGCCTGGAGATCCTGTCCGTTTGTCCTAAGTCACATTGAGGGTTTTTGCATTTCTTTCCATTGAATTATATTGCACTTTTTGGTTTCTATACTTATTTTGTAATAAGTGAACTCGGATTTTGAATTTCCATTTGATATTTGTCTTAGTTGTTTTGTTGTTATGTTAAGCTGTGTCGGCATGGACATTTTGCTATTTGCATTTTGGATACTTCTGTTATGTCTTTAATCTTGTCTTTTGGATATTGATATCTTGCATGGGTTTTGACTTGTGTAAGTGGACTTGTATCATGTCGTATCTCTCATTTGTCACGAGGAGATATCATCCGTACCGTCAGACAAGTACACCTCTGGGGAGTGACACTTATAATAAAAATATGTGTATTTTTTTTTTTGTCTATTGGAGCCTATACCATGTGTGTTTTGTTGACTTTATAATGTTGGTTCTTACAGCAACAAAAGAACGTGAAAACAACACAATGCTGCAATAGAAGTTGGCATCAAAAAGTACAGGCAGTCTTGCAAATAATGCAAGTTAGGAGTTATTGAGATGTAAACAAAAAACAAAAAAGATCAAATTTGCAGCTCAAAATTGAAATAAACAGAAATACTTTAACACTACTAGTTAAAATTAACTTGAAATAACTAGGAAGGTTTAAGAATTACAGTTCAAAATTAGTTGGCTCAAGTCAATTGCAAAAAGATGATCACCGAGTCGAAGTGTCAAGCTCTTTTTCTTTTGATTTCATCTTAAATGCTCAAATCAGACCATAATGAGCTACCAAACAAGGATTTCAAATCGCCTATACCATAGCTCCAACCCCAGACCACCAGTAGACCAGAAAAAAACCCAAACCAATACTCCTATGGTTGGGGTTAGCTGATGGATTAGATGTGCAAAAAACTTGTTAAACTGATACTATTTTTCAGACCTGGCAGATCTTTAGAAAACTAAGTCAGTTTTATCACTCAGACTTGAAATGTGAAAAACACCCATTTACAATTTTGTGTAATTAAACTTCAGGAAGAAAATGATTCTTTTTTATATTTTCGCCTAATGATAAATTCATCTAAACAAAAACCTAAAATCATCCATTTAAAAAGTAATTGCAAGTTGGTTATTTTAGTTTTTATACCGATACTTATTTCTTATGTACCAATAAATTAATTGTTTTACATTGATTTATGCATAATTATGATTGTGCATACATTGTTGGTGCAATCATGCATGTACTTGTTGTAGTGCATGTAGTTTTGATGATTGATAGCGTTTAAGTTAAGGCAAAATGTTGGAGTCTAATGTTGATCGTCAAGTGTGCAGGAATTATCAACTTGACGAAAGAGAAAGTCTTAGCACGTCAGGCAAGGTGGTGAAGTCCAAGAAGATTGAAGGCTGAATTCTTGGCAAAGAAAAGTTCTCGCGAGTCAGGTGACTAGATGCAAGGCGATAAAGTCTAAGGAGGTTGAAGGTCAAATTCTTGGCAAGAAGAGAAGCCCAGAAAAATCAAGAGATCGGATGTAGGATGAATGAAGACATGGAGACACGGAGTCTCCGGGGCATAAAAGTTCAGGGAATAGAGTTCTCTAGCACGAGGTAAACGAGAGTCAAGGGTTTCGTATGGTTGAGAACAATGCAACAATCGACTGATACTAGTGTATAATGCATCGATTCTCAGTCATTATGATAGTTGAGTTCACCTATACTCCTACCCTCGACTCTCGTTTACCTCGTGTCAGAGAACCTTATTCCTTGGACTTTCATTCCTAGATCCTCCGTGTCTTTGAGTCTTCATTCACCCTGCATCCGATCTTCTGTTCTGTCCGAGCTTCTCTTCTTACCAAGAATCCGGCCTTCATCCTCCTTGGACTTTATTACCTTGCATTTGGTCACTTGACCTACAAGTACTTTCTCATTGCCAAGAATCTGACCTTCAACCTTCTTGGACTTCACTGCCTTGCATCTACTAGGACTTTCTCTTTCGTCGAGTTGATAATTCTTGCACACTACAACATTTTGCCTTGACTTAAAGGCTATCAATCATTAAAACTACATATACTACAACACGAACGACATGATTGCACCAACATTGCATGTACAATCATAATTATGCATAAATAAATGTAAAATAATTTATTTATTGGTACATAAGAAATAAATATTGGTATAGAAACTAGAATAACTAATTTGCAATCATTTTTTAAATCGATGATTTTAGGTTTTCCTTTAGATGAATTTATCACGAGGAGAAAATATTAAAAAAATCATTACACAAATTTGTGAATGAGATTTTTTCACATTTCAAGCCAAGTGACAAAACTGACTTAGTTTCCTAAAGATCAGCCAAGTCTGTGAAAAATAGTCAATGTCTAAATCAGTTTTAATAAGATTTTTGCACATCTGATCCATCGACTAACCCCAACCATTAAAGTATTGGTTTGGGTTTTTTTCTGCTCCACTGGTGGTCTGTTCTGAGTTGGGAATTATAGTATAGGTGATTTGAAATCCTTGTTTGGTAGCTCATTATGATATATTTTTGGTAGTTTTTGTATTTTAAATGGATATGATAAATATGCAACTACACTGATTAATTGGAAATATCATTACTAATGGGTTTTTATTTGATAGTTCAAGCGAAGACTTACATTTCTCAAATTTATCAGTGTAAACCTTAGATTCAAACATCAGTGAAACAAATTCATAGCAAAGACTATTATAAGCGACGAAAGATGGTTATTGTTATTTTTCCCAACTTCTGTTATATATTGACCACCGATGAGCTTCTATTCATAACTTCCATACAATTGGGCCATTGCTGAAGAATAAATGATAATATGATAAATAGGTTGTATAATTTTCTTTTATATGATCAACATTTATGTGAGAGCAAATATTAGTATATTACAGCATAGCTACATAAACTGTATGCTACAATCCACTAGTATTTGTCACGATATCAATTAGTGATTAAGTCTAACTTCTGTTGTTTTAGCACTACAATTTCAGTTAGGTATTAATATTTGATCATATGCACGAATTGTTTATTCATGCAATTTGAACATTGTAGTGACCAAATTTAAATGATGTGAGCATCTTTGAACTCATTGATTGTCATCCAACTTGAAGGACCCAAAAATTATGTGACCGTTGTATTGAATTATGGTGTGTAATCTTGTGTTTGTTTTCAGATATAGATTTGTTGTATTGAATTATGGTGTGTAATCTTGTGTTTGTTTTCAGACATAGATTTGTTGTATTGACTTAGAAGTGCCCTCAAGTTATATGTTTGTTGGCATTTTAGGTCCCATACCATATGATAGTTAACAGGGCTTGTAAGCTGCATGAACTAATTAGATAACTTATGGAGCTGCACAGTTGTGTCAGCAGACTGAAGGCTGCTTTCGGGGGAACAAAGAGCTTCTATTTGAGCTTCAGTCGACTTGATAACTTTAGCAGTCAACTGATGAATGATTAGTTGACTAAGATTTTTTTATGTAAACTAAAAATAGTCTTTGGATTCAACATTCATATTTTTGAATGACCATTTGGCAAGACAAGGTGAGCAGTTGACTGGAACTGTCTTTTAACATTTGCAAGTCAACATTTGATCATGATTTATAAGGAATCTTAGAGATCATTTGGGAATTTATCCACATTATTGTAGATTCATTTGCTAAGATTCATTGTTATCAAGTGCTCAAATCATATCCAAGATCTTGGATAAATTTTAAGGCTTCGATTCTTATCTTCAGGCTCTTTGATAACTTCTTATCTTCTGTGTCTTTTATTGCATCTCTTAGGGAGAGATTGTAAGTATTGTTAATCCTCTAATATTTATTCTTTGATCCTTAATGAGAGAATTGGTTAACGTCTCTACTTTGTGACGTTTTATCTTTGAGAGAGTCTCATAGATTTAGATCAAGCTTTGTGAAGAGTTATGTTTGGTTTGTAAAGGGTTTGCTTCATTGTCTCATTTAAAGGAATAGCTACTAGATTTTTTGGTATGAAGCGCCGATGTTTCATAGGCCATGAAATATAAGTGGATTCTCCGAACCACAATACATGCATTATTAGCATTTTGTTTATTTCATATTTATTTTCACTGCAAATTTTACCACACTAATTGATCATAGACAGTTGGATTTATCCTTTTGTTTGAGCTTTTATGTCTATGCAAGAAATCAAAAAGGAAGGTACATCATGTATTCATCCACTCCCCACCCTCCACTAGTCAGGCCACATTCGATCCTACAACTTTTTACCTACACAAGTACACATGATTTGCAAACTCTGTAAGAATTCTTTGAAGGAAAACATACAGCTTATACCTGTAGGAGATGTATATTTGTGGATAAGATGGCTCCATGAGTAAGGGCCTCACCTTCCAGACGAACAACTTCAAGAGACTGAAAATAGTTGCAACCAAGAATAATTATTAAGACAAGTCTAAAGATGTCAAGAACCATCTCAATAACAGCAACATAAACACTCGTCTTTCATGTTCAAAGAACTTAGAAATCCAACATCTATCTTCTATCTGAGAAGGTAACGTGATAATACCTCTTTAAATTTGCAAACTAATTTCCAAAAAGAATCTTATAGGCGAGATTAATATTCATCTTAGAAATGTGCAACACAGCGATAATACCTCTTTAAATTTGCAATTGCTAAAAGAAAACAAAACATATTCAAAGAAAAAGTTAAATATACCTCCTCATTCTCAATTGTGTGAGCAAGTGGCATGATTGTCTGACTCCCAGAAAATTTGGTAGGTCTCCATCCAGGAAAGGAGCATACACCAGTTTTCAAGGAGGCAGCAGAATATGCATCTAAATTATAATCAACCCATTCAGAACGGTGCTCCCTCAGAAATCGAACTAGTAATGCTGGTGGAACACTCTATAAAAGTGACAAAATACGTTAGCATATCATTTGTTTTGATAAGATAATACACAAAAAAGTGATTATTACACTAGATACTCACAAACTGTTATATTACCTAGAAACAATAAGTCCTAAAACAATTTCATCTAGAAGCATATAAAACAAACACTTTCATTGTAAGCATTGTGACAGAAAATTGCATCCTCCTGTGTTATCCATCTCATCAGTTTTGGAAATGAAAGGATGTGTTCTTATTAAATGGAACAAGATTATATATAATATCTTATTTGTATTGGAATTTTACACAAAAAAAGTGGAAAAAAGTTCTCAGTGAGCCAACATAATTCAAACTTGTGTAAAGCTTAACCAATCTAAAAATAATGATTGAGAACAAGAAATCTTGCTCATTCAAGACTCAAAATCAGCAATGAGGTTGAGATAGTTGATGTGCCATCAAATGACCAGTTAAACAGTACAGATTTCTTTCAATTTCTTACATAACACAAAGAAGTTCTTGCTTAAAGCAAATTCAAATAAAAAAGTTTAATTCTAAGTGTGCTTGTGATCAAATATCAAAGTGTTAATACGCAATGGAAATAATAAAAGAATCAAAATACACAAGTAACATGTCTCAGACACCTTGCTTCTGACACAACAATGTGATTCATAAAAATTCTCTTAAAGATACAAAGGTACGTATACAAAAGAAAAAATAACTTATCTCATCCTATTGTCTATATAATTTAATTCTACACAAGAAAAACGTTACAAAGAGAGCTTCAAAGATGAATGATGTTAACCATTTATTAATGCATACAAGCTTCTTAGCTATTTTCAATACTTGAGTATGATTAGAAGTGATCAAGAGTAATGTATGCGTGAGTTCTTGTGTTTAAAGTAACTTAAATGTCTTTAAGATTGACCTAAAATTCACCCTTGATCGGCCAAGGCAACATACTGTTGAAACTTTCAGTTTAAACTTAGGTCAACCAAGCCTTATGTTAAGGTCAACCAAGGCCTTTGGTTGGCTAAACCTCCATGCTTGACCTAGGAGCACTTAGAGTTGTAAACAAGTTAAGTCAAACCAAAGTAGCTTTGTGTTGTTCAAGCTTTTTTAATAAGATAAAAAGTCAAACTGAGCTTAAATTTAACTAAGATACTAAAGTGGTTGTTTAAGCTTCGTTTTGTTTTTTGAACTTAAGTTTTGTTCGAGTTTGATTCGTTTAGATGTTGTTGAACTCCAAATTCGAACTTATTTGATTGTTTGAAACTGTTAACCTTGTTTGCTTGGTTAATAAGCTTGATATTATAAGCTTGTTCATTCATTTTAAGAGGTTCTTTGTTTATTTACAAGTTTGACAAGAGCTTCATTGATAGACATTTTACAAGCTTTCTTCACAAGCATTGATCATGACAGTTCACGATTTTTTTTCACAAAAATTAACGAGTTAAATATATATATATATATATATATATCTTCCTCCACCATCACATGCAACTACCCCTTCGCCCTTTGACTCCCTGTTCACCCCCATCGTTGTAGCAAGTAGCAACAATGTTGGATGAAGTCACCAGCATTTGCCACTACCAATGTTCTCAATTGCCTCAAATGGTCATCATCTTCAACCAACTACAACCTTCCACCTTATTTCCTCCTTTCCTCGTGAAAAAGTCCTTAAAGTCCTTCATTCACATGCAACACCATCTGTGTGCTGCCATAGCTGCAACTAGAGCAACAATAGTGAAGTTGTACGTGACAGAATCGCCTATGGTTTCCTTCAGAGCAACAACAGTGAGATTCCATCCTTCAGTCATGACATGTGAAATCCCACCGGACTAACTTGTTCTTTTCTCTTGTGATCATTCATCATTGTTGATAAGATTTTCCTATGTTCTCTTTTCTATATTTAGTGTTAGAAAATGATAGATGTCTAACGGTTAATGACACAATGAGTAATTTATTTCGGTTGGGGACGTGAGTATATGTAAATAGAGAAACAGGGGGAAGGATCAAAATCACAAAATTTAGTGGCACTCATATTATTATTGTTTGCACTGCTGCAACTTTGTTAGTTTTGGCATTGTTATATATTAAGTTCTATTTTGGGCTTTTGATAGCATAGACGTAACCCTCTTAGTTATATGCAAGAATAATAACATGGTCAGATGACAGCGTGCATCATTCTTTTTTTCTTGTTTTGTTAGTTAGAGTTTGATATATATTTCTTTTGGTTTATCCGTGTAGATCCATCAGTTGGAGGAGTTGAGAATTTTCTTAGGGAAAGCTAGTGAGATATGAGTCCTCAATCAGGTGGGCAGGTGTTTCTCCGAAGGAGAGTCTTAACGTAGCGGTAAAATTACTGACATTTTACCTTGTAGTCATGGGTTTGAGTCAAAAAACCACCTCTTGCAATATAGGATAACGTTACAAGTGACTCAATGTGGTCTGCCCCTTCCTCAAGATCTCGCATTGACAAAAGTTTTGTGCACCAAACTATCTTTTTTTCCTATTATATTTATCTTATGTGTGATTAAATATATGATAGTAATGATGTTAAATAACTATCATAATGTTTTCAAAAAGAGAATTATTTTGCTTAATTATGAAATGGAAAATAAATGAATACATTATGGGGGGTAAATTTTGGAATTAAAAACTGATTTATTTTTTTGCTGTTGCACAAGGCATGATATATATGGGTGACACACATGGAAGGGATGATTTTTTCAAAAGTTATTCTTTACTCTGTGTTGCTACTTATTATTCAGTTGTATTGTTTCCAACATTAGAATAGCATGCAAATCAGTGAAATTAATGTGTAATCTTATATCGGGTGATACATAAAAAGATACGCATAAAATGTAGAACTTCAGCTTCGCCCTCTAAAAAAGACATGTGACTAATTATAGTATAGAGGCTCAGTCTTCTAAAAGAGTTGCGTGATTAATAGTACTATAAAGTTTCATCTTTCCCTCTAAAAGAATTGTATGACTATTCCACCAAATTAACAAATCAATAAATGTAGTACATATATTATAGAGTTGTGTGATTATTCTACTATTACAATATTCGCTTAAAAAGGATCCTCAAAAACGTTCACGCATTTTATAAGCTTCGATCTTTTTATATAAGATGAATTCCTAACTAGGTGGATTTGCAATCGTTGACCCTTTTCATGTAAGATTATTTTATTTTTGGGTAGATTGCAAATCATTTACATGAAAAAATTTGTAAAAATTATAAAGTCATCCATGAAGAAAGTTTAATTATATAACATAGATTGGTAATGTTGGATATACGCCTAAAGCATAATATCAATAGAAAAATATATACACGACTCCTATAATTAAGTGATGAAAGTTAAAGGATAGGAAGCAAAATATATTTAAGGAGAAGGTATGTGAATACAAGTATTAGGTGAGGTGACTCTAATATGACATGAGATAAGATAATATCAAAGTTGAAAATAATAGCCAAGAGTATTCTCGGTGAGAGTTAAAAGGGCATGCACCAAAAGTAAAGAATCTTGGTGATAGAATGAGAAAGTAAAGAAGAAAGTGAAGGAAAAACGAACAGCCTATAAGAAATTATATATTTGTAAGAATGAGAAAAACTTAAAAATATATACAATAACAAGAAAGAGGCTAAGAAGCTAAGAATAAAACTTTTGAACGGTTATATCGAAAATTGAATTAAAAAAGGAGAAAAAAATATTTATAGAATAGCTAAAGTGAAAGAGAGGAAGACAAGAGATCTTATCCAAATAAGATATATTAAAGATGAATGCAATATAGAAAACGATGGGAAAAAAAAACAAGAGATATTTTCATTAACTTGTTAACAAAGGTTTAGGTAGACCTAACCCGGAACCGAGTCAACGGCTCGGGTACCGTCGATTCTGATTCAAAAACCATAACCGGCCCGACACCCCAAAAACCGTCAATCGTCGGTTAACCGTCGATTCGAACTGGCAATTCGATTTTCTTTTTTTTATTATTTTTTGTATTGGACCTTTAAAACTGCCAGTTAACCGACGGCCGACAATTTTGACCATTAGAACCTCTAGACGTTGGGGATGAAAAAGAGGGGGGGTTTATATTTTTTTCAACAGTTGATATCATTTGATCATTTTTTGATCAATGGTTATGATTTAGTGTTTGTTACTCTCCAAACTCTATAAATAGAGAACTCATTTCATTATTTTCACACCTCTTCTCTACTCTTAATTCTGCAATCTCTACATGCTTTCGACTCCAATTCTGCACACTTTCGACTTCCTCTTCCAACTACAATGGAAGGAGGCCGAGGACAAGAAGGAGACCGAGGGCGAGGGGGTTCATCATCTCGATCTCAGAGGAGCAAGGAAATAGAGAATCCGAATATTCAATCCATTGATGATGAGACTAAGCAACTTCCGAATCCAATTGCGACACTTGAAACACAAGGAAGTATCAATGTAATTATTTCTAAGATTCGGGAAGTTCCTCTTTTAAAATCTTCTATTTTTACTAAACATTTTGATAAGATCATTCTTCCGTTGGGAGAATTACGTGCAAAATATAAGCACTTCAATGTTTCCTACAAATTCCAAACTGGCGGCGGCTATAGATCGTTAAAACAACACGTAGAAGTGAAGCACCCGATGGAATATGGAATTGACCATGCTCAAGTACAATTTTCTAGATTTTTCACTAGTGGAAGTAGTGATGTTAGTTTATTTTTATATTTTGATAATAAATTAAGAGAATCATTAAACTAGATTTGTTTTCCTAAAACATTTATCATTTAGTTTTAGATCTAAATGCACTTTTAAAGTTTTTTGTAAAAAAATTCTTAATTCATCTGCTAAACATGTTCCAAAAATTCCACTTACAAAAACAATTCAAAGATTAGTAAAACAAGGGGAAATAAATTAATTGAAGAATTTAATAAATCAAATAATAAAGTTTCTTTATGTTTCAATATTTGGAGTGATATTGGCTAATACATTCATATATGGGTGTAACTTGTCATTGAATAGATAACTCCTAAAATATCCGAAAAAGATTGTTAGCTTATAGAGTTTTTATGAATCACATAGTGCTCACATTTCACAATTATTATGTTTAATTTTAAAAAAATATGGATTAACTCATAAAATATTTTCAACATCATTTGATAATACTAGTTATAATATCGCTAGTATTAATGAACTAAAATTTATATGTCAATCTATTATTGGTGGTTTATCTTTTCATATTTGTTGCGTTTGTCATGTTTTAAATTTATGTATTCAAGATAGATTAAGAATTTTAGTAAATCATATTGAACTAATTAGAAATGTTATTTCCTATTTTTGGTTCTATCCATCTATAATAAAACAATGGGGTAAATTTTGTAAAAATAATAAAATGAGACTTAAAAATATTTCAACGTGATGTACCAACACGTTGAAATTCAACATATCAATTATTACAAGATTCATTTTAATATAGCGAATTATTATGTTAATTTTTTTTGTACAAAATATTAATAATGCTAACATATATTTATTTTCATAACAATGAATATTTGTAGTAGTATTTGTAAAATTTTAAAAATATTTAATGATACAACCGAACAATTTTTTTATTTTTATTATCCTACTTCTCATTTAGTTTTAGAAAAATTTTGTAATATAGTATTAATTTTAAATGCAAATAGTATTAATGAATTTTTATCTTGTATTAGTAATGAAAATGAAATTAAAAAAATATTTTTTTGATATTTCTGAAATTTATTTAGTTGCATTTACTTTAAATCCTAGATATAAATTAGAAATTTTACAATAAATGTTATGTTTGTATTATGATGCTTTAATTCCATTTAAAAATTATTCTTCTCCTGATCCTAATAATATTGTATATAATATTAGAAATTAGTTATATGATATTTATAAAGAATATAGTATAAAATATGGAATACAACCTAATATTTCTAAAATACAAAATATTAATAGTAGTAATTTAAAACTTACAAAAACACAAATTTTATTAAAAGAACGAATAAAACGTCCACGAGGATCCTCAAGTTCCATACCAGAATTATTTTACGACTTTTTTTATTTTAATGAAGCAAATAGAGAAGTAAATTTCAATGTCCTAAAGTAGTGGTCACAAAAGGCTCAAAGGTTTCTTATCCTCTCTATGATCGCCAAAGAAATTTTAGCTTGTCCAATGTCAATAGTTGTTGTGGAACAGACATTCAGTGTCGGTGGTAACATATTGGATGAACGACGATCGATTTATCTCCCGACTCATTGGAAGTCAAAGCATTACGATTGGATCAATGTTGAAAAAAATCCAAGGAATGCAACTTTCAGATGACGAAGTCGAAGAATTTGATACCGAAGGAACAAATACTACGAGAATGAAAAATGAATATGAGTAACGTCACTTCATAAGATAAAAGGGTAAAAAATAAGAGAACTACATGGGCTTTGATTGCCTATACGGATACATAGGTAACTTAAATAAGTATAAGCCTTTTTTTTAATGAATTTTTAATTTTTAATTTTTTTTAATATAATAATCTTGAACCGTGACGAACCATGAACCCTGGCGAACTCTAAACAAACCGTGAACCGGCATTCCAAATTGTGAACCATAACTATCTTGGACGGTTAAGGTCAAGGATCGACACCGAGGAATCATTGTCAAACCGACGGTTCCGAACCGGCGGTTCCGAACCGACGCCGAATCGTCGGTACCGAACCGCCGTCGAATCGTCGCTTCTAAACTATCGCCGAACCGTCCCTTCCGAACTGTCGCCGAACCATCGATTCTGAAACGTCGTCGAACCGTCGGTTCCGAACCATCGCCGAACCGTCGATTCCGAACCGTCGTTGAACCGTCGGTTCCGAACTGTTGGTTTCGAACCGTCGGCGCCAAACCGTCCGCAAACCGTTGGGTCTAGATTTAGGTGACCAACTTCACTTAGGTAATTTAAGTTTAATGAATATTAAAATTTAAATTTTTATCATAAAATTCAAACTTTAGAATTAAAATAAACTTTAAATGGGATGCAAAAATGAAAAAGTCGTTGGATGATATTTCGATAGAGGTATGGAAATGCCTAGGGAAATAAAGTATTGAATGACTTATAAAATTATTTAATATGATATTGAAAACGAAAAAAATGTCTGATAAAGGTTAAGTACTCTTGTTCCCTTATTTAAGAAAATGGAGACATACAAAATTGTGTAAACTATATGGGTATTAAACTAATGAGTCATACCATGAAACTTTAAGAAAGAGTAATAGAAAAAATATTAAGAAAAGAGACCACAATAATCGAAAATCAATTTGGATTCATGTCTTGAAAGTCGACAGCTATACATCTTCTTAGGCAACTAATTGAAAAGTATCATGAACAAAAGCAAAATCTACACATTATATTCATTGACTTAGAAAAATTTATGATAAAGTCTCGAGAGAAATTATATGGAGAATTCTAGAAAAGAAAAGTGTTAGCATAGCATATATTGAACTAATTAAGGATATGTATGAGGATGTAACAACCAAAGTAAAGACTTAGGCGAATTAACTAAAGCATTTCCAATAAAAATAGAATTACATCAAGGATTATGTGCCTATCTTTTTAGACTAATCATAGACAAAGTCACTAGACACATTCAAAACAGTACCGTGATGCATGTTGTTTGCAGATAATATTATTTGGGTAGAAGGGACACGTGAAGGAGTAAATATTAAACTAGAATCTTAGCAAGAAATACTAGAAGTGAGATTTTAGACTTAATAGAGTAAAGATAAACTATATGAAATTTAAGTTTAATAATATTAAACGTAATATGACAATTGTTAAGATAGGAGATAGCGAGTTGTCTGAAGCTTTAAGTAGTTAGGATCATTTTTGCAAAACGATAAAGAGATTGAAAGGGATATCTTATATAGAATACAAGCAGAATTGTTGAAATGAAAGAGCGCGTCGGATGTTTTATGCTATCGAAAAGTAGCTCTAAAACTTAAAGAGAAGTTGCGATTAAACCTCCTATGTTAAATGGCGTCGAATGTTGGGTTATAACTGGAGCACATGAACAGAAGATGAGAGTTGTAGAGATGAGAATGTTAACGTGGATGTGTGGACATACGAGGATGGATAGAATACGAAATAAGAACGTTAGAGAGAAAGTCAGAGTTGCATTCATTAAGGGAAAACTACACGTTTAAGATAAGATGGTATGGACATGTAGTTAGGCGATGTGAAACTGTGACAAATACGCACATAAAATGAGGAAGATTAAAAAAGACTTGATTAGAAACAATAAAACATGATAAAATTTATTTAAGTATAAATGATGATATAATAGGAGATAGAACCTAATGGCATAAAAGGATTCATATTGCAGACCTCATCTAGTGGGATAACGCTTGATTGTTAGTTGTTGTGGTTGTTGTATACATGCATCAATTATCAAGTGAATTGCAAATCATTTATCCTATATTTATTTATATATAATATGATGTATTTTACATTAGATAGATTGCAAATCATTCATCTCTATCTATGATGTCATCCTATACCGAATGGATTTTGCGTCGTTCACTATATATATAATAATATTTTCATATAGAATAAAATAAAAAATGTTATAAGATAGGAAAATGTGTAACAATTTAAATGAGAAAAGGATAACGAATTAAAGAAGAACAAGAATAGATTTATGTTGCCATGATACTAATTAAATTGTTGAATATTTTTGACTTTTATGAGATTATATCATACACATACTCTCTTACTCCCCTTTGCACTTATGTGCTCCCTCATTTTTCCTTTGACATGATATAGTAGGGGATAGAATCCAGATCCATATAGTCGACGCCACCATGTTTAAAGATACAACAACAATCAATCTTTATCCCACTAGGCGAGATCGGCTAAATAGATCTTTCTATGTGGGTTCTATCTCCTACTATATTATCATTTATATTTAAATAAATTTTATTTTGTTTTATTTGGGTCTTCTCGTATGCACATTTGTCATAGTTTCATATCGCATAATTAGAGTATTTATTAATCGTCTAAGTACATATCAATACTATCTTAAACGTGTTTCCAGAAATTTTCCCTCAATAAGTGCAACCCCGACTTTCTCTCACCATGCTCAAAGATATAGTGACAAAATTAAAGATAATTTTATTAGTGTTCATTTATTGATTTTCTTGTATATATTGTTTCTTTTACACATTTTACTTTTGTTTATTTTCTCATTTGTTAGTATATAAGTCTAGTAAAGTTTGTAAGCATGAGTCTAATTACATTCGTCACCATGGGATACATTATGTATCACCTTGTGCATCCTTTATACTCTGTTTCCTTAGAGGTGCGGATCGAGGAGGGAAAGGAATCCATGCGGAAAAATAATTTTTCGAACGAAGAAAGAGAAAAGAGAAAGAAGAGGAGATAAACAAATCCATGGAAAGCCGAAAGTGGGAAAGGAAAAAAAGTGGACAAGGGAGGTGCTGAAGAGGATCGACCGAACGCAAGGCAGAGGAGGGAGGAGGCGGGCGAAGCCCTTGGCGCACATCGGTTCCCTTGGCATCTTCATCCTCGTCGCCGCGGAGCGAAAGGGAGAAAGCAGAACACCTCGCGAGCTACGAATTTCAAGGTTGTGCCCTCGTCGGTTCAAGTTGTGCCCCTGTCGGTGCATCTCTAGATGCTGCTCCCGCTTGAACCCCTTGCTGCACATCTCACAAACTGGTTCATCACCAGCAGTGTCTTTGACAACAAAGCGATTACCTCCGCGTCTGGATTCAGATTTCTAGCCTGATTTCCCTTTTTCTTAGGAGTAGCTAGTGCAAAAGCAGCGGCGGCCAATGACTTTTGCTCGTTGAGCTTGTGCTTGCCTTTGCCTCTAATTCTAAAGCAAAGAACCGACGAAGAAGCTGTTGTCATGGGCTTAGATGGAAGCAGAAAGCAACAGGAAACTTTTCTCCTAATTCCAGCTCTACATGTCTTTTAGTTGCTTCTCCGAGTAGAATAACAATTTTAAAAGAGAGTCGGTCACCAAAAAGCCTCCAAATTCTACTTGTGCTACAGAACAAAGAGGCAAGGATCCAAACAAATTGTTGCACTCGAGTGACAAGTAGCATAAAGAGGGAGACGAGAAAGAGAGGGAGGCGTCTGTGGCTCGTGAGGCTGTAATGTTGGGCCGGCCGTGTGTGACACTGCGCAGGGATAGTCAAGGGCGAAAGAGGAGCAAGGCTTTCTATCCGATTTGGACCGACAAAAAAAACCCAAAAAGTGATCCGCAAATGAATTCACAAATCCATCTGTCCATTATTTGATGATAAGTAAACAACCGAAAGGATGCGTCATCCATCCTTCTTCACGAAATAAATAGCGGAAGACTTTCCTTAATTATTTCAATCCACCGCTCCAAGTAAATAAGGCATTAGTGATAGTACTTTTCTATGATTATTATGTATAGATGGATATTGTCATGAGTTAGGAGGTAGTCCTTTATATAGTGATGGTGTCTTTCAAAGCGTAACACACATCTTGTCTAGGTAACCCTATTAACCCATAAACTACCTTAAAACCCCAAGACACTAACTTGAGACTAACATAAGTCCTTGTAGGTGAAGTACTTTTGATGAAGGACTCAAAATTAGTATTAAGTTAGAGCTTATTAGATGATGTATTGGGACTACTTTAGACCACCATATGTCACGTAGTCTCTAAGTTAGAGCTTATCTAAAACAAACTCAAAAGTATAAAATCAATTATAATATATATGTCACGTAGTCTTTGAGTCCTTCATGAAGCTTAGCGATCATCTTCAAGTCCTAAACACTAAAAGACTCCATAATCCATTGAGTCTATCGACTGAACTTGATATAAATATCCTTGCACATTCAAATAGTTCATCAAATATAAACTACTTAAAAATGTATGAAACATTAAATCTATTAAATCTCATTATTAAGCCTAATCATAAGGGAGAGAATTGGTAATCTCCGTCTTATATGATGTTTGGCCATTGATTTAAGTTAGTGATTATTGTTAGAGTTGTTGCAAACAAATTTCCACATTGAAAACACATAGGAAAAATCATGGGAAAGGAAAGATAGCTCCATTGGTATGGTATGAAGCCTTTTGGTATAGCCCAAATAAAATTACAAGGACAATATCATACCATTATGGAGATATCTAAATTCTTTAGGTCCTAACAATTAATATCAAAGTCCGGACTACCAGAAGGTCTAATCACCGACTGTGCACAAGAGTTATAGTCTAATCGAGTCATGTGAGTAGAATATTGACCTTGAACAATGAAAGTGGGAGCTCCCGTGTCCGAATCAAGAGGACCAGACACCAGACAAGAAATCCTGGTGGACAGTTAGGCAGTGAAGTCCTAGTTACAATTAGACAAGAAAGACCTAATAAGTTAGTTGGGCTGAGGGGCAAGAAAGTCATAATAGGTCGGGTGAACCGAAGGACAAGAAGACCTAGTAGGTCAGTTGGATCGAGGGACAGGAAGACCTAATGGGACGAGGATCGGACGTCAAACGAATAGTCGTTTCCGCTTTAAGGAGGGCCCTGTGGTCCTTCGTTTGAGGGGAGAATTGTTGAGATTGCAAGTTTGTAAACAAAGTCCCACATTAAAAATATATGGGAAAGATCATGCACTTACAAGAGAAAGATATCTCCATTGGTACGAGGCCTTTTGGGTAGAGCCCAAAAAATAAATCCACGAGGGCTCAGGCCCCAAGTGAACAATATCATATGAAGATATATAAATTCTTTTGGCCCTCAGTTATAATATTAATATTATTGTATATGAGCATAAAAAGTAAACATATAAGAAATGTAAGGGGCTAAAGGATCCTCCTTAACTAGTTACCTCTCCCTTAATCTGTGTCATACACAACAAACCACTTTATGAACACACCAACCCCTCGAGTGTAGAAAACTTCTCTGTAATTTGGGCAATTATAGATATGCTATGACCTCAAGTCAAATTAACTAGGACTAGCCTTTACCACTTTAACAAAAAACTTAGTAGAATTTCATCTCTATATAGGAACGTTCCGTATATACAAAGGATAGAACTAATAGCTCCTTAACATGATACAACAATATACAATCATAAATAAGACTATCTACTCAATAACAATATTTAACACAAGGTGATCTCAAGAACTTTACGCAATGTGAACTCAAGGCAACGTAAAGCATAATTTTGGGTTCACATTTTTGGGCAACATCAACAAGAGATGATGTATGTGAACTATAAAGGACTACCTAACGGTTTGTTGGGAGCCTTCGACTAAGAAATAACACATTTCAAGTTGAAGTTAGTGGTCACGCCAAGTAAAGTCAAGATCTCCAACAAATCGATGAACTAAATGTAACCCTAAATCAAATGAAGTGATTAGCCAACTCGAGAATCATTAGTAAACTCTATTCAAAAAATAAAATTTTTCTATTCAGACTATAATTAACCGACTAGAAGTAAAAGGTTTCTCCAATCGATTGGACAAAAGATTGTTGGCTACACAACAACTAAAAATGCTTGATTAGTTGAGTGGAACATATTTTACTTAATTGAAGACACTCAAAAACTACATGTTGGAGAATGTTAATATAAGATTTTGGGATTGATCTTGGCAAGTGTGCATGAATTCTCTTATAATTTTAGTGTGACTTATTCTCAAGTTGAACAGCATCTAAGAGGCTTGAAAATAAACTTATTCTCAACAATCTCTTGGTAAATCTTTTGTCAATTGCTTTCATTTGTACTTATTATCAAGAGAGAGAAAAATACTTGTACAACCTTTTCTCCACCTCTAGAAAAGGAAAACGATTAGTGAATTTCAAGAGTATTCAACGCATATAGTTTGACTTGCCTTTGGCTTGCAAGAGGAAAGTATTAAGCAATCAATATAAGGAACATGTAACACGAAATAAGCATACAAATAAGTATTATGCTAATAACATATGCATTAAAGCTTCAATAACAGCACTTCACCACTTCCATATATCGAACATAAAATGTCAAGTGCTACAAGCCAAAAGAATAAGAGTCATGTGCTAAGTCATGTGGCACGAAGAACATAAAACCAAAACACATTAAGAATGATACAAACGAAATGAAAATTACACAAACACAAAACCCACACAAAGAAAGGAATCAACTCGATGGACCTCAACCTGTTGACAGCAAATAAATTTTATGATCTTGTCCAAATTTACTGATCTCAATAGATAGTACATATCATGGATTTGTTCATCCTGGATATAAAGACAACCATGAATGTTCTAAATCTGTATGTTGTGACCAAACTCCTGGGATAGAATAGGGCTACTAAACTTACTTTCGCATTGCGCCTATGTTAGGACCAAAGAAATTTATATATTTTCACAATGGTATGATATTGTCCACGACCTAAGCCCTCATGATTTTGTTCTCGGCTCTCTACCCAAAAGACCTCATACCAATGGCTCTATCTTTCCCTCTTAAACTCATGATCTTTTCTATATATTTTCAATGTGAGACTTTGATTATATTCCCAAAAATTCTTCACTCAAACGAAGGACCACCGTTACTCTCATGGTCCAAGCCTCTCCTCAAACATCCAGTCACTCTTAACCTGCTCCGAGCCTCCCCATGAATATCCGGTCACTCTTTACTTGCTTCGGACCTCCCCGCGAGCATCCAATCACTCTTGACCTGCTCCGGACCTCCTCGCAAGCATTCGATCACTTTTGACATACTCCGGGCCTCCCCGCGAGCATCCGATCTATCTTGGTCTGCTTCGGGCCTCCGGTTACTCTTGATCTACTCGGGGCCCCCTTAACTTCGCTCAAGGTCACCCCACATGGCATTCGATCTGGACCATAGCTCTGATACCACTTGTTAGGACCGAAGGAATTCACATATCTCCACAATGATATGATATTGTCCATTTTGGACCTAAGCCCTCATGATTTTGTTCTTGGGCTCTCTGCCCAAAAGGTCTCTTACCAATGGAAATATTTTTCCCTCTTAAACCCATGATCTTTTTCATATATTTCCAATGTGGGACTTTAATTGTATTCCCAACAACCTATAAGGCAGTGCTTTATGTGTGTGTTTCATATATAGTTTTGGGTACTGGTTTGCATACATTTTGTTTCATCAAGCATATTTTGCATGCTTTCATCTCTTTTGCATTGTTTTCACTTTTTTAATACGGAGAACTGCTCTTTGCACTTTCTGATTGATAGGATGCGAATTTAGAGCTTAATTGGAACTAAAAAGCCTTAGTACGAGAGTGCATAGCAAGGAACACGCTTTGGTCGTGTCCCATGACTCGGGTGTATTCCTCCAATAGAAATTAGATGCAAAACAGAGCCATCAAAGAGACCACAATCTCTGACATGGGCCGGTCCTGCCCACTGGCACGGTTGTGCTCATCAGCACCGTCGTGTCCCCTCTTGCCGAAGAACCAGTTTGCTCAGCATTCGGCACGACCGTGTTTGTATACCCAGGGCCCAACACGATCGTGTTCGGTCCCCTCTTCTGCCAACTTGGAGCAACACGGCCAGGTCGTGCCTCCTAGCACAACCGTGGCTCGTGGGCGGTGTTCCTCCTATTTTTTGGGTTAGTTTTTGTATTCTTGGAGGCTATAAAAGGACGAGGGCATCTATCGGAAGCATCAAAGGATCAAAGGGTTCTCCCCTCCCTAGAGGAGGTATTTCCTTGTGCCAAGGAACCTTAAGAGAGTCGTTTCCAAGGAGCCATCAAAGATTCTGTCCACCATCGAGCTTGGAGTTCATCTGGAGACAATGATCAGTACACGACTAATCATTCTCTTCTCTCTTTCTTCTTGATATTGAGTTGTAGAATGTCTTCTTCTTTATCTTTGCATTGTAACTCACTCTCTATAGAGTAGTACTCTTAATTCTAGGATGAGAAAGTAGCTCGATTGACTTGTTGACATTCATTTTATATATATTTATCTTTTTTTACTATATATTGTATTGATCCATGATTCGGCCTTATTTTTTTTATAAGTAAAATGTATAGGATGGGTAAAAGATATACAAAATGAGACTTTAAGAGGAAAAAACTATGATTTCGAGCCATTTATACATAATGGATCATAGATGACAAGACAAGATGGCGTGCCTTTGTCAAAGTCCTACTCCCACGATAATACCGCCCGAAGACTCACATCACCCATCAATAGGTGGACATCTCCCGGTGCATGCATGATTATGACACTAACCCTGCATCTTCATATCCCAAAGGACTCAGGGAAGGACCGAAAGATAAATCCAATTCTCTGACCCATAAGGACCGAGACTTGAGGGGTTCACGAAAGTAATCTAAAACCTCACGAGAGCACCATTAGCTATCCTCGATTCGACTCACGAAGTAGGGGATAGCACTTAGAAGACCGTAGTACATTGTGACAGAGCCTTCTTGAGAAAGCGATCGCTTTAGTAAGACTACCTTGAAAGTAGGCGTCGTGTTTGGATAAGCCCGTCAGTATAATTTCAAAAGTCTATATCGATTACCTCAGGATTGACCACCTTCATGCGTGTCAACATTGAGATAAGACATTAAATAATATTTAGGGTGTCAATAGTCATCGTGGCGAAACCAAAATCCTAAAATTACTCCCCACAACCGATTTTCTCCTAAGACTCCTCTTGCTTTCTCTCGATTCGTTTTCTTTGTTTCCTGATTCTCACAATTTCGATTGTTCTAGATAGCCTGTTTCGCGATTGACTGGTACTCGATTTATAGTTCCTGTGAGATCGATATTTTGATGACAATCGTGTACTTACGGATTTCGCCCATCAATGCTCTAGCTCAATTGGAGTAGGGAGAGGTTGTGGTGCATTGGTCTCTATGTTGCTTCGTTAGGTCCCAAAAAACATATCTTTATGTGTCAAGGCTATTTAATTTCATGTTACTCCTAGTGATAAGGTCCTTCTAGGTAATTTCATTATTTAACTAAAATGACATTTTTTCCGGCTTGTCTAATAGTTTTGTGACAATATGGCAGTACATTATATATATCTATTTGTTACACAAGTAGGTGTAATGAGATAATGATAAAGATGCAAATCTATGTTTATCTCACGTTGTTGAATAAGCAAATGGAGAAAATGCTTATCCTTACGAATATTTAACCTATCTCTAGTGATTATAGGCAATATACAGTCGATGACAAAGTAATAAACTGGAATATACGTGGGAGGAAGCAACTAGGAGGACTGAAGCAAGCAATTTTCAAGTCCCAATTAAAAAGAAATTTACATAAATAGCTCATTCTAATGGCTTCCATATGACAATCAAAATCAGGTATTTACAACTAAAGTCACTCCTAGACTCCCTAATGACAAGGAACCTATTAAGTAAAGAGGGAAAATAGTAATCTTAATATTTTGAATGATAGAAGCTACATTTGTTTCAATTAGTATTAAATTCAAAGCTATAATAAAATTTGGTTGATAGTTATAATTAACATCGTGCTTTAAGGAAGCCAGGGCTTCTAAGTGATAATAGTAACCTTAAAATGAGTGATTTTGAATCAAAAAATAACATGTCAAGGTATCTTGTATTCATATGATGAAATGAGAACTATAAGAATTTCTCTGCTATATCTTCATGGGAAATGAGAATGGAATTTACTGAAAAAGTTTGGGTGCAGAGCTATAGAACAAATTCTTCACTGTATAAATGTCAAGGGTTTAGATAATAATAGAGGATTTTCTCCTCTAGAGAGATTTGTTGGCTTCGTGCTTATGTTAAGAGAATCCCGAATTATAGTTATGAATGTAATGCAAAAAATGATAACAATGAATGATCTATACGTACTTAAATGTCACCTTGAGTTAATATGGTACGATAATGTATATAAATGCAGACCTAATCATGACAACCATCACAACTAAGGTTGTAATGAACTGCATGTTTGTGAACAAACTCAGTGTTGGGTTCAATAAGAACTCATTTATGTTCATTTAATCGTTTATGTTTGTTTAAAAAAATATATAAAATAAACAAGCTTAAATACAAGTGAGCTAATGAACAAAATTCATACACAATTTATAAATAAACTTATTTAGTAACTTGTATAAATCTTAATTATAAATTTAATCCTTTATTTTCTTTATTCAAATTAATATAAATTGATTTATAAATTTGGGTAAATTGTCTATAATATGTTAAAAATAAGAAAAAAAATATAAGTTTCATTAGATCAATATTATAACTAAATTTTAAGCACAACAAATTGTTAATTGAGTTCAATAAAAAACTCAAGCTCGACACAAGCTTGGTAAGAGTTTTAATAAACAAGATCAATAGAAAATGAACAAGCTTGAACACCATCAAGCTCGGCTTATTTACACTCCTACACACAATAGGAATGTAGTCATTATAAAATTAGCAAAAATATCACCATATGTCATAAACACAATTGCAATAGCAATATAACACCAAAAAAACTAGCAAGAATAAACCAAAAGAGAGAAAGAAATAGGGATTGTCTACCACATGAACATTGAGATAATCTATAGTTAGGATGGGCTCCTTTGACGCTAGAGATGATGGAAGAGGACACAAAAGAGGATCAACTAGAGAAAATAGGAGTCTTGGTTGGGTTGACCAAAGGTCAACCAAACGCAAAACTTAGGTCAGTCTAGATGCCCTTGATCGACCAAATATAGAGCCTTAGTTGACTAAAGGTCAACCTAGATGCCTTAGTTGACGAAACATACAGCCTTGCTGGACTATGTTTAAGCAAAGGCTAGCAGATATAAATACCCATCTAAGTTTTAACCCCAAACAAAAACTCATTTTCTCTTGTTGATTTTTTATGTATTCCTTTCCCTTTTGTTTTTGGTCTTACTCAATTTTTGGTAATTTGTTGCTAATCCAATTGTGTTGATGGCTTTTGATGATATCTTTACTAATTATGTGGTGATTATATCTATCATGTGTTTGATTGTCATGATTGGCTCTTTATGTATAAACACATTATCATATCAAATTCACTCATAGTGGTTGGGCACATTTTTCATTAGAAGGATCACTCATTGTGATATTTTGCATTGCATGCATAAATATAGGTCATTATAATCTTAACCTAGGCATGGAGTCATAGCAAAGCAACCTAGGGGAGAAAACCCCCATGGTCATTTAAACTTCCAAGACCTGCATCAAGGGATTCACCCCTATCTCCATTCCCGAACTTTCTCCACAAATTCTATACTTATTTCCCTCTCAAGACCAAGTGGAGAAGTTCATGAAGAGCCCATTTTATCTTTAAAGATAGAAGACCTCATGAAGTTACTCTTAATCACTCCTAATCATATCAAGTGTCCAAAGCAACTAAGGAACTATTATGCATCGATCAAAAATGTCATGAAGCTCTCTTAGTAACATCTTTCACACTTAAGAGTTATGCTTTTACTTTACAGTGTAAGATACATCATTTTCCTCCCGTGTAAACATCTTTGTATTTTATAGAGAGGTTTTTAGAAATCTCATTATTGGATCAAGCTATCTAGCATGTGAAAATTTCTTAGTTAGACCAAAATTCTAGCTTATAGAGATTCCAAGACTTGAGTAAAGCTCTCATCCTTGTTGATAGGGTGGCGCGTGATTCAATTTATCAACTTTATAGGTAAAACCAAATCATACGAAAAAAATTCAATTTAAAGAAATCATTTGAAATCAAACCTAAACCAAAATGGTTTAGGTTAAAGTCCGAACCCAAAAATATTTTTTGATTTGGTTCAATTTAACCCAGTATTTTAATGAAAAAGTTTACATACCAAACATATACTAACTAATAAGCAACTAAACAATATATTGTTAAATTAGTAACCACTAATCATTATAGTGTGTACTAGTCATCCTAAATAATCGAAAGATCATACACAATAACCAAATGCATACTAAGCCATTTACTATTTACTAACTATTACTAGTATTAATGTTGGCAAAAATATATATTTATATTTATATGATTATTAATTAGTTTAGTACGCTTTTATAAGTTTTATCATATGTAAACCAAAATTAAACTGAACCTAAAAAATTTACTACTTTCCAATCTGAAACTAAACTATAACAATAAAAAGACAAATTTCTAATTTGGTTCGGTTTGGTCCAACCAATTTATCAATTTCAAGCTAAACATGTCCCCGCATACCCATTGACCTCTCATCCGCACCAATGAAGGCTTACCTTATTGCCTCATTTAAAAGGGTAAATTTAGAAGATATTAAATGGTGATGCACCGAAGTTGTCATAGGTAATAAACTAGAAATAACGTTTTTGCATTACATTACATCTTGCATTAGCATATATTCATTTCATCTATTATTGTAGCTGCATATTACCACTTAAATATTGATACGCGTGAACACTTAGATTTAACATTATATTTGAGATGTGCTTGCATGAGAAATCAAATGAAAGGTGTGTCGTCTATTTCCCCCTCAAGCTAGCCATTCAATCCAAGAGATAACAGGGTTGTAGCCAACGTTTGAGGTATTGCCACTTAAAGATTACTTTCTTCTTCCTTTTCCTCACTTCATATGTAATGTTATCATTGTCTTCCTCTTTCTCTCTTCTAAGTGTATCAATTCCTCTTTCTCTCTTCAAGTGTATCAATACCACTGAGATTTGGAGTCGACAAGGAAGATGGTGTTGAGGATGATTTCTTATTGTTGGAAGAAGTTAAAGGTAAAATAAAACAGAAATTTCACTTTAATTACAAATGGAATGAAATATAGATAGAATTTTGCAATTTATTGAATAAGGCGAAATATGAATCCCATTTTTTTGTTAAGAATAATGATCAACATGTTATATTGATTATATTTTTATTAAATAGATATGATAATATTTAATGTATTTTATGATGTAAGAACTATACCAAGTAAGGTAGATGTCTTTCTTTAACTTAATTTACAATTTGTAATTGAACTTTACAATTAAAAAACCCAATAAAATGATTCATGATATGTACCATAATTTAACCACTTTGGATGGATCCTAAAACACCATAAAAGATAAGAAGGGTTTGAGTACCAAAAATAAAAATATGGAACTTACTTGAAGTAGCATCGAAGCCTTAGCACATAGGACACCTCTGGTCGACACAAAAGCATTAGCAGGAATGGCATGGTTACCAATTTTCTTTTCAGTGTTGGTAGCAACTACTACATCCGTGCCATCGGTCTCTATGAGTGACCAACCATTGTCATTGAAACCATTAATGGCATCATTAAAACCTCTACAAGGAAAAAAAAAACTAATAAGATTACCTCACAATATACAATAAATAATGATAATAAAATATAGTTAGATTTCCTTGTTGCAGTGTTATTCATTAAAAGCTAACCTGTGTAATCGTTGGCTAAAACTCCGTAAAATAGCAGGCTCCCTACCAAGGGCATATGCTACATCACCAGTCACTTCCTGTGCTATTTGCTTGACATGACGAAGTGCCTTGAAAGGATAAGATTAATTATTTTTCTTCAACTTAAATGAGCGACATGTTTTGATTGAGGACATCAAGATAATTATGTTTCTTCAACTTAAATGAGAGACATGTTTGGATTGAGGCCATCAAGGTTAGCCAGCATTTGACAGCATAGAAAGGGTAATAATTGAAAGAATGCAGCATTATGACTGCACAAATCCACATCATATTCCCAGAACATCACTAATTAATCTTGAAGCAAAAAACCATACATGGATCATTTAATTAATACCCACTAACCTTCCAAGCATCCACTGACCAATGAGAAATATAAGAAAATAATTAACTTAAATACCACAGAGAACCAGACTGATGTATATTTCTAAAGAAGTATTCAACTATATATGTTAAGATTACCTACCGTGACAGTCATTTTCTGAGCTACAACATTAGATGACTCATAAAGTGGTCGCAGTACTTCAGGAACACTAGATGCCTGCTAGAACATAGTAGTCATTAAGGAGTATACTGAAAGTCTATATGATTTTTTATAACATATAATAACTCAGAAACAAACCTCCAGATCCAAGTGGTCAACAATATGGACAATCGATCCCCCTCCTTCGCATGGTCGAATTAAACAGCCACTAGGAAGCATCACAGCTCTGACAAATTGGTGAGATGTGGTAGAAATAGGGTCACCTCCACTTAATGATTTCTCACAGATCTTGAAACAAGAATATGATACAGAAGAATAACTATAATGCTAATGCGCTAGAATCAAATGGAAAATTCACAATTGGTTGTAGAACATACCACAAGACTTCCATCTTCCAGGCTTGTAGTGTACCTTAAGGTCCAGAGATCACGTGCAGGAGCCAATGTAGTTGGAGCATACATCTGTACCAAGGAAAATGGGTGAAAAGTCTAGTGTTAAAACATTATTAAAAAGAGGGCAAAATATAATTTTGAATTTTTCAAACAAAAAAGGATCATTTCGAGGCTTCAACCTGCATATATACAAGTTCAATCGTGCCTCCATTTCCAGTGGGAAACATGGTGAAGACTTCATGATTATGGCAATCATGAAACCAAGATGGCTTGTCTTTGAAGATATCTGCAATCTGTCAATACCAGAATGACAGCTGTGAGACACTTGAGAATTAAAGTTCATGTTAGATGAGCTGGTGCAACTCCATAAATTATTACTTATTTCATATAGAAACTCAATCAATAAGTGAAATCAAAAAAGAGGTCATAGAAGAGTTGATAAATATACAAACAAAGCATTGTAATTCATAATGGCAAAAGCCTTGTTGGTTGTTGGCTTTATCCCGGCGTCTAACAAGAGTACCGTATGAAATACAAGTCACTCTAACAACTATCTTTGCCCAATAGGAATAGGATGTGCCAGTTCACTAACGAAAAGCTTGCCTTCCCAGCTTCCAAGTTGACTAAACCACAGGCCCTTGCTGCCACCCCACATGAGCTATGAGAAATAGCAACAATCCCAACTGAATCTGGACCAGGCTGATCAAAAGAAGCAAGTGCACATGTTATTGATGTCCCCTCTCTCCAGAAAAAAAATTGTTTTGAAAACAAATTAATATACTCTCTTTAATTAGCCTCCATAGAGAAGCAGGTATGTCTTGTTTGTTACCTTCATCCCAGGCATCTGGACCCAATCAACAGCAGTCCCTGTAGCTTTAGCGAGGAACTCTGCCAATGCTTCCTCAGCAATAGATAGGAGTCTAATAAAGAGTTAGGACTAGTTAACTTTAAAAGTCTAAATTTTAACAAAATTATTAAGATAAATCATAACTATTCACTGAAATAGTAATAAAATGGAAAGTGGAAACGTTAGTACCCAGCAGGATTATTGTCATCTCTTAGAGGATTTTGTGGGTTGGTCATAACTGATTCACAGCTTGTGTCATTAGCCAAGGAAACCTACAAAAAAGTGATACACAAATTAAGAAGAAGAAAAAATATAGCACAAAAATGCATGGCTTGTAGCATGTTCCAAGAAGAAGAATGATGCAGCACCCTGTCTTCTCCTGTTAGCTTCAAAGAATACGCTAGTTTATAAAGAAATGACTGATCAAACTGGATCTGCACAATATGTCAGGCAGACTTGAAGCATGTCTAGAGAATCTAGAACATGGTTGTGTGTTACAATACATTGTAAAACTGTATGATTGGAACTGGTAAATCAAGATAAAGAACAAAAAGGGAGATTATAGAGAAATACATTTTGTAGCTGTTGTCGCATTATTGCATTTTCATGGACCAATTGGTTGACTTGCTTCTGAAGCCTTTCATTTTCTTCCATCAATAGCTTATTCATTGCAGACAATTTTCTATTGAGAGCTTGAAGACAGCAAGACTCCTTCCTCTGCTTCTCACGGCACCTGAAAGGAAACCCAAGTTCTTGATCATCTTCTCACTTTGCATTTTGGTTAGGAATGTAGATAAGAACAGAACTAAGCATATCCAAGATCTCGTGAGTAATACTTCTATTAATTAGTAGTGGAGAATGGGTAGCATACTTACAGATGCAAGGTTCAAGTAAAAGATACTGAATAGCTGAGAAAAGGCTAACATAATGTTGCTGTTCAATCCAGAAGAGACGAGTACAGGAACCATATGAAAGCTAGACAATGAGCAAGCCACAAGGCCCACAACACCTAATTTCAGGCTCATTATCCTTACAGTGAGACATGGTGGAGAAGGCTGCAAGCAGCTATGTAAAAAGGTGAATAAAAGTACACAAAAAAACTCAAAAAATTACAATGTGAATGCAATTTTCACTTCTGCATAATTGGAGAACCACAGGACAACATTATGCCAAAGCATCAGGATCTGGCTCATGATTCTTCTCAACAAACTAAGTTATTAACAGTAAGAATAAAGGCAGAGAGATTCTAAAAAAGAAAATATGTAAATTTGTTAATGGGTTGAGTTTTCCAATTTTTGAGTACAAACACTCATTTTCATAATGGAGGTGGTAGAGAAGAAGCAATCTACTCCCCTAATGTGAAATTTTGCCTAACTAGAACAACAAGACATTTTTTTAAAGGTAGGTGTACCTGATTTTGATGTGTAAGTAGATGGATCAACTGCAAACTTATATCTTGAGCTGGATTGCTTAACTTAATTTTGTCTTAGGGTCAATAATAAGCAAATAAAGGTCAATTGTATCACACTGTTCGTTCTTGAGAAAAGCAATAACGCAAAAAAAAAAAACAAAGCGAAAACATAGCTGTGTTAAAGCATATTCATCTGAAGAGAAATAAATATATGGGTATTGTAAAAAAAAAAACACCAGTAGCTTTTACCTTCGGTTCTGAAACCAGACTTTTATCTGCTTCGGCTCAATGTTGGCCAGAATAGGGCACTCTCGAATCAGTTGTTGACGGCGCATAGAGCTCGGCTTTGGGCACTCTCCGTAGAGCCGCTCAAGCGCCTCCACCTGCTCTGCTGTGTACCTTACATACTTACCTGTATCTATGGACTGTTTCTCCATACCTCCACGGGACAACGCCACAGCTGCCGCCATCACTTCCTAGACTGATCCAAAACGGCCAAATCGAAGAGGGATTGAACCCACTTGTCACTTTCTTCTTTTTTTCTCTCTTTCCGACCTTTTTCTTTTCAACGCTGCTTTGATTCTAAGATTCCCAGAAAGAAAAAATAGCAACGACTGTACGGACAAGGCTTACGAATGAAGATTGATAAAGAACGAACTGCTTCAGATGTCGGCGTCTATGATGGTTTTGGTGCTTAAGTAAGCTCGCCTAAGTAATTCCAAAGACAAAAGGAGACAGCTTTTTCCTAGCAGAAGTGTCTGTTCTCCGGAAAAAGAACGAATCCCGAAGGCAAACAACAGCGAAGCTCGAGAAACCGCCGAGTCGCCTCCAAAGATCCACGAAGAGGGCAGATTCTGACCAAGGATCGAGAGCGTCAAACTTTGAACAAGGAACGAAATCAAAGAACCACCGACGTATGACAAACGTCACGGATAAAACATCATGCGAAAGACCCGATGCAAAGGCGAGCTACCATATAGATCTAACCCCGCAACCCCAACCCAAAACAAATCAAAGTTTCAGCAACCACTTCCTTCTTGCTCACTGCGCCCACAAAGGTCCTCGCTTTCGTCACCGACACGACGGAAGGCGAGAACCTCCGACGTCAAGGCGCCACCTTGCCATCGGTGGTCGAGGAATCGCAAAGCATCGTCATTTCTTGAAATTACTAGAATCAAACAGCACGGAAAATAGGAGAAAGGCGACCAGGGGATCAAGGCTCCTGCCGAGGGGAGGAGAGAGAGTGGTGAGGGAGGATTGGGTATGTGGTGGCGAGGTGACAGCCTTTAAAGAAGAGCAGCAGCGGCTCTGCGCTCTTTGCCTAGCTTTGAAACGGACAGTACTTGAACACAGTGGAGAGAGAAAGATGTTGCTGTTGTATTTGTACTACATACGAAACGCTGTCTCAGCCTCGAAAATCAAATTAATGACAGTAAAAAGTACAGCAAAAAGTAACTTTTCTTGTTTTGTTTTGGTTGGTGGCCTCGCATGATCATGAACATTGAGCAAACTGAAAATTTTATTTTATTCTTCATAAATTCTGGAAGCCTTACTCGACTTTCCTCGTGAACAGATCAGCTTCCTCTTCCTCACGCCGCATAGTCCAGCGTCCCCTTGGCCGTCGTCTGTCGCCGCCGCCGCGTGCTCTTTGACCTGGCCACAGAGGCACGTCAGTCCAAAATACATGTCCTTCGCCTGCTTCCTCGCTGGCTTGGTGTCTTGTGGAGGACTTTGATGCGAACTGCATTGGGGAATTAGCCTTTGTACGCCATTCTGCAGTCGCCTACGCCGAGCTTCTCGACGGAAATTACCGGTGAAATATTTGAGGTTCTAAGGGACGAATTACTCTGTGTTGCCATTGATGGAGAGAAAGATACTGTGGAGTTGCAACCGTTGCTTCGCATTTGGCTTTTGTGGAGAAACCATGAAACAATTTGACTACCAGTACGATTACTGCAAGTGATCGTTACTGAAGCCATAGCCACAGAGTTTAATCTCAACAGAGCTAACAAGTTGGACATAAATTAATGAATAAATTAAGAGGCAAATGGATTATGGGAACACAATATTATGTGGATGTTTTAAGTTTAAAATATATATATATATATATATCGTATGTTATTCAAATAAACAATTTATTTGTCAAAAGGGGCATCCCGATTTATATTAATATAAAAAAGTATAAATTTTGATTAGTTTTTTTTTATTTTTTTTATTGACAATAGATATTTGATTAATTTGAGGATAATTAATTTGATTTCACATAAAAATTTTATCTACTATCAAAATAAATCAAAAAAATATACATGAAAATTCATCATGACATTCATAGTATATCACAACTGAATCTTGAATCCTAGTCGCTTAATCTAACGTTGGAAGACTTAATCACAATATTCTATCCTAGGTGACTAATTTTATCACGCCTCGGGAGGGTATTTATCCGACGAAAATCGGACAGCACCTCCCCTGTACGGCGGACAATATTTCTGAATACATAATACAACTACTCATAAATACCCAACACGGGTATGCATAGCAATATAAAATGACATAATAACAAACACAACCACGCAAATAAGTACCACAAGACAACCACAATCCCATACATCAACAAAAGTGCGTGTCAGCACGACTTATTTCACAAATAAGAAATTTAACTCCAAACACCATACTAAAAACATGAAATAGAGTCATAACAAAAGCAAACAAGCAACTTAATATCAAAGTACGATGCAAAACTGAAACCATCTCCATAAGCTCGGGACAGGCAGACTGGACTCTCCCCTTGCGACAGACAAAAGAACTAACTGATACCTGAGAAAACAAACATAAACAAAAGAGGTGGTGAGTCCAAATGACTGCGGGTATATGAAAGATAGTGCATGATCATAATAAACAGTAAGAAGTCAAAGAACATACAGTCTTGGGAAAGGTAGGTACATTAACAATGGTATAATCATATATCAATTGTATCATCAACTCTACAATGATATAAAATCACATCTCCAACTAGTATAATACTAATTCTTACCATTATAGATAAGTCATGAGTCCAGGTATAAATTATTTTCTTTATCATTCTAACAATGTCAGGTAATCAAGTATAAATCATAACTTCATACTATTCTAACTAGGACAGGTATAAATCATGAATCCAGCATATGGTACCATCTCAGACATGGACAAACAACTAAACATATACATATGGTCCATTATAAGCACAATCATCATATGCAAATGCAACCGAAATAAAATGCATATGCCACACACAACAAATGCATATGCAAAGTATGGTCACTCCAGCGTACCTCTCCAGCTACCACGACATCTGCGTGGCCGAGAGAGGCGGGACGGTGACTTTGATCGCACTCCAGCTACCACTACTCTGAGTGGCCGAGTGGTCAGGATGCAGAGTAGCTATCTAGCTACAACAAGAG
>JBBUKS010000100.1:13720820-13735101 GCA_038050645.1 Hedychium gardnerianum
ATCGAGTGGAGGAATGCTGTTCTTTGAGCACGAGCAATTCTAGTGAGACTTGCCACTACTTCCTTTCACTGAGCGACACCCCCCCTCATTGCTAACTCTCAATCTCCAATGTTGTGGTGCATGCCATCCCATCACTACAACCAGATATGTAGCTGGATGACCACCTTTCAAACACTAGCAAATTTCCTATACACCTTGATAGAGTTCTTTCTCTTCTTCTCCAACAAGCTCCATCCCTTCTTTTGCATCTGGATAGCATGCAAAGTCAAAATTAATTTTCCTCTTCTTTCTTCTCTAAATAGAGCAGTAACAATCCTTCCTCTTCAGATGTAGCAGAAGTGTTGTGCCTTCTCTTCTATTTCCGTATTTCCTCCTATCTAGAATTGATTGAGGACATCTATCAGCAGATTCATCTGTAGGTCTAATAGTTTCTTCAATTCAATTCTGAGAGCAAAATATGTCTTCCCCCTTTCCTTTGCTAATCTCTCTTTCATGCTCTTCTCTTCTTTAATTTGTTTCTTCTCCCTCTATTTGCCCGTGATTCCTATGTGTTGAAGACTCTCGATGTTGAACATGGTCTCCTATTTGTTTTTAGCAGTGCAGTCTCCTTCACTCTATTATTCTTCAGGATTTACTGTGACGGGTGCCATTGCAAGTATACACTAGATATATGGATAACAAAATCCAACCTTTGCTGGATATAGCAAAACAAAAATGGGATATTTTCTCTATTGATGTCTTCTTTGACTTTTAGGTGGCACATTAGAGTACACAAATATAAGACAGTCAATGACATGACAGAAAACATCTATGAGATATCAGAGGACATAAATTATATGAAAAAAGACATTGGGATGAAGTAGTGGCTGAGAAGATTTGCAGATTGAGGACTAGGAAAAATGAGATGCTTGCTACAAGATTTAAACAGAACTGATTATGACCAGAGTGACAAACATCCTAGTTTAAGCATGGTCTGGTGGTGCTGGTTGGCTGTATCGTAGGCTCGGTCCACTTGTAAATGGTTGAATGTGTCACTTTTTGTGAAATTATAAGCTCCTGAATATGTAGAAAGGGCTAATCATGTGAAACCATGGGCAAGAAGATACCTAAAATTGGGCTAATAATGCAATGGTCTGTTTAGTGGAAGCACTAGGGAAGATGATGCAGTGTGCAGGCCAGACAACAGATCAATGGAGGCATATGTGGAGAAGAGAAGTCATCTCACATGAAGTTGGTGCCATGTGATATCTGGATGGATATGCACCCTACCGATAAAACTTGTGGAACATGGTGGGTTAGATTTGCAGCCAAGAAGAATTGGAATTGTCGAAGAAACTCTGACCATCTCGATGGGCTTTGAAGGCTTGAAAGAGATGGTAGTAGGAGAGAGAAAAGCAGAGATTGAAGAGAACAAGTGGATGCGGACCTTGGGAATATTTCACTTTGGAAAACTCTAAAACCTAATACAGTGGCTCTGACAGCATCCAGAATTTGAGAAAATAAAATATCGTATTCCATTCATCATATAGTAACCATTACATTGGTGTATACAGATTGATAATAAAGTTTGAATCAAACTAATGTGGGACTGAACTAATCTCATCTAATAGTCTAATATTTAAAACCCAATACCTTTAACATGCACTTTGAATTTTGGAATCTTCTATTTTCAATATATTTCCTGAAAAAAGAGAGATATTTCTGAGAATGTATTTACTAAATCTTCTGATTGACTAGTTTTGCATCAAATAAATTTTAATATTCTTTAATTTGTACTTATGAAAACGTCTTTGTTTGATTGTACCTGGTCCTTTGTTCTTGATCAAGTGACCTTTCAGGCGGTCTATGGAAGAAATACTGAAGCTGTTACCGGGACCTCATGTGGATCTAAAGAGGGTCTGTCCTTATATTTTCCAATTTATATAGGTTATAGGCATGTAATGGTACATGTATCCTGTACAATTGATCGTGCTCATATGTTTGTCTGCAACAGGGTGTTCCCAATGGCAACTCTTTGCTAGATGCAAATCCAGCTGTCCAATCTAATTTTGATAGGTACCAGTAACACACACATATCTAAGTTGATGTAATTACTTGCAGTTATTTTTTTTTTCTATTGTCAAGATTTTTTACTTTCACTTTTAAAGTAAGCTTTACTCTCCTTTCATTTATGTTATAAACTTTGCTAAAATGTTACTTTTATTATCGAATCATGGCTATATCAAAGTGAAAAGGGAATGCCTCTTTTACATTAAGATTGCAATTTTTTTTCATATTTTAAAATTTAAGATAAAAATCAACCATAAGGTGCTAAATTACAGTTAATGTGCAGAGATGTAAACCGAACCATGTCACTGTGGCAAAATTGTAAACGTTCTACTACCAATGTGATGATGGGATTGCATGCTTTCAATTTAAAAACCATGCACTTTGAATTTTGACTGAAGAAATGCCTTTTGCTTAAAGTTTAACCACATAAACAAAATAGACTTTAATTAACTAGAAAAATTGCCTTTTGATATTGTTTGTGGATTATATTGAAATTGTAGAAATTGAATAATAATATTATTCGTCTTCCTTGTAAAGTTGATATAAGAGTACCACCTTGTTTGACACCACTCGTGAAGCAGAAAAGGAGGAATTGATGTGAAGAGGAATCAATGTGAATCTCGATTTGTAATTGATTTTAGTAATTCTTCTATTTAAGGTGTTGAGAAGTTTAGTTATAATTTATTAATTTAGAAGTTTAATTAGGTAATTGCATTTCTCAATTTAGGATATTCATTTCCCAGTTTAGTTAGGACTTAGGGTTAATTTTATAAAAGTTGTGTTATTTCAATATGTATTAATCATCCTTCAACCAAGGATTGAAAACTCATTCGGAGTCCGAGTCTAGAGCTTGGTTATAATTTTTTAATTTTGGAGTTTAATTAGGTAATTGCATTTCTCAATTTAGGATATTCATTTCCCAGTTTATTTAGGGTTAATTTTATAAAAGTTGTGTTATTTCAATATGTATTAATCATCCTTCATTCAACCAAGGATTGAAGACTCATTCGGAGTCCGAGTCTAGAGCTCGATTCCCAACATGAACCATATGTGCCGAGTAACATGAGTGCTTGTGCTAGTAGCTATATCGAGAACGAGCCCTAGGTGGAGGAGAATTAGGCAGTAGAGGAGGGTTGCATTCCTCTTGTAAGTGTTGTGGAATGATTAGAAGCCTTGTTGTGCCTTGCATTATAGTAACACTTTCGCCTCATTGAAATTAGGAGGAAGCTAGTCGTCATCATATATCCAAAGCCTTCATTGTGCTTTGTGTCATTGTGGCACTTTCACTTGCGGGAACTAGGAAGAAGAGGAAGTAAGTCATTGTCGCATGCCTATGAAAGCATTAGAGGAGCCTCATTGTCTCACGTCATCATAACACTTTCTCGTGGGAACTAGGTGGAGGAGGTAAGTTGTCATGATGTAGTAGTTTTTTTTGGGTGTCTTAGCAAATTCCATATGTTAGTTGGTGGGCGGAACAATATGCTTCGCTTGTTCCTATCAACACAAACAAAATTATTAACTATTTTTTATTAATATTTTTTTTTTCTTTTCAGTACTTTGTGAGTTTTTCCTCACCTTGAGTTTGTTCTACGTCAATTGGTATTAGAGTCGAATTTTCATTTTGTATTTTCATCCACTGTTCTCTTGCTATTTCTCATTTAACATAAACTCGTTCACTAGAGCACTACCCTTCATGAGCCCATTAACCCCAAAGAGGTCTTGGCCTTTTGTGTGAGATCATAAACTTCATTTGGGGCATTCATTATTTCCTAGATCTCCTTACTAATCACTATTGAATCCCCTGTTACCTCAGCGGTTGCAGCTTGAGAGTTAGATACTATTGAATCCTTTTTAATGATTCCATGCTTAACTCAACTTCCTATAGAAGGTGCAAAATCTAATACTCATTTTTTATAAAAAATTATAGAAGTTTGCCAATTGTGTTGATTTAGCTTGGACCTCATTTTGGGATTGTAGCCAAATGAGTTCAAGAAGGTTGAGTTTGGTTGAGATTGTTTACGAGCCAATTGAGTAGCTCCAATTGAATATAGTTTTGTTTGAAGATATTCCAGAATACGGTTTACTTCACCTAGGTTAGTTGTAATTCAGTCAAAATTGGTTAGGGTTATGGTTTAATTTGCTCGAGTTAGGAGCAACTTGGTCGAAATAGAAGTGGTTAAATAATGGATTCTATTTCACTTAAGCTGGATGCAGTCTTGTATAAGTAGTATTGAGTCACTTGGCTTAACTTGGTTTAAAATGAGAATAGGGATGTGAGACTCCTTTGTGGAAATTTTTTGGAAAAGCTCTCATGGGGTTCTGCAGAGGCTATGAATCTTTTGAAAATCTGTGTTTTCAATGATGAGAGGACTTCCCTTTTATTGATCTCCGGAGGTGGGCAACTGTTAATGCCCATGTACCTTGTGTCATTGCTTGACTCCGTTCTCCTGTGACAGATAACATCTATATTAGCTAGGTAAGGCTTACACGTGGGGATAAGCCCCCTTTGACAGCGTTTGGGTTTCTGGAAACTATGATCGTATTAACATACATTTCTTATGTTGTTTATACAATGGACTAGAGAGAATGGTGTTGAAGCATGCTTTTGGGAAACATAGATCAATATGTTTTTTCTTATTGTTAGGACTCACACTCAACGAACTTAAATATTTAGATAAATTTTGAACAATCTTCTGAACATTAAAAAGACTTGATTGATCTTCTGCTACTAGAAAGGCTTAATATGAGAAAAACTTAGAAAACTTTTTGGAAACATAGACCAATATGCTTTCCCTAATTTTAGGACTCACACTCAAGATCCCAATATGAGACAGATTTGGAACAATCTTATGATTTATTAAAAATACATAGCTAATGAAGATGATTGTAAATTTGTAGAGAAAGTTAAGAGGGTTCAACCACAGAAGCATATGATGGGGTTGTTTCCCTTCTCTTCTCTGTAGGCGTGTTTTCCTAGTTTCCTATGCAATTTTCACTCTATTTCTGAGTTATTCTCAATTTATTTTTTGCACTTATGATTTTCACTAATTTATCACTTATTGTCTGTGATTCTCATTTATTTATCATTGATTTTCACTGACTTATTTCTTAATTTTTTATTATACACTGTTTTTTTTGTTCTTATTCTTATTTTTGTTTTATATGTTTTATCACTGTTGGACTGTTGTCTCTTTCTTGTTCGCTAGAATGAAACCATGGAAGTAAATTTTGGATTTAATCATATGCTATCTCTCCTCTTTCATTACTTTGGGTGTATTATATTCTCGATTTATATTAACAATTACTTGTTTTTTTACTGTCAAAGTCTCAAGTATGGTGTTACATTCTATTTGCCATAGCAAACATAATTTAGAAGTATTCGACTGAAGTAGGTGTTTTTTCTATATGCCATGTGTTTTTGTAAATTTTACGACATATTTTATATGCATATTGTTTCGGATCCATTTAAAGTATTTGATCATGTTTTATGTGCCTTGTTTATTGTTTAGTGAAATAAAGTAAGGAAAACCTTATAGTTCTTGTTACTATAGTTCAGTCAAGTCAATCGATCAGACTTAAAATTATGGATGTCTTCGTAACAAAGATGATCTTAATACTATTAAGTTTAAGGTAATATTGTTGGTTGTCAAAAGGTAACATTTGGAGCTAAGAATGTGATCAATGAATAAATAGAGCCACAGAAAAAGAAGAATTAAAATCATAACAAATATGAGAGCAAACTAGGCACTAAATAGGGTGGCGGTCCTTGTATGATATATCTTGTAGAATAACAACAAAAGTTGTGAGTATTAATTATTTTATCCACTGCAAACACTCCAATCAAGGAACTAATAACTCCCATCTCTTGTTTATTATTGGCTGTGTTGATTGTTTTTAGAAAAAAATAGAGGACAAACCCATTAGAGGTTATGGAATGTAGGAACTAGTGTAGCTGTATGAAATTTAGCTAGGAAATAAAGCTTGTTGTTGCCTTTGTTTTAATGTTGACTGCCTGCTGTCTTAGAATGACCTAAACATTCATCTTCTCTTGGACTTATTAACCTTTTTGTTTATTACAATTGCTTATAATATAATTTTAGAAACTAAACTGTGAAAGTACCAGGGTCACTGATGGACGTCGGTCATTAACTTTGGTAATCTTCATTGGCGGAATATCTTTTGCGGAAATTGCTGCTCTTCGTTTTCTTAGTTCACAGGTACATTTTTGCACCTTGTGCTGCATTTTATTTAATTTCAAAAGATAACTTATAGAAGTTCATGATCTAATTCATATATGAGATGCAAGGTTTTACTAGTCATTACCTTGGGTCTTAAAGGTGTATCTAAAATTGATTGCAACTTGTAACATTAACTGACAGTATCAGTGGTTCACTTATCAAAAGCTCAACCTCTAGTTTTCATGTTATTTAGGTCATATTATGTTTAAAGTAGGGAAAACCCATTACCCTTGGGTCTTAAAGAGGTCTCTGAAATTGGTGGCAACTTGTAACTTTACTTGAAAGTATCAGTTGTTCACTTATCAAAAACTTAACCTCTAGAGTTTTCATGCTATTTAGGTCATATTTTGTTTAAAGTAGGGCCTTCTACATGGCTTATAACACCATGCTAGAAAGTTAGAATATACTATGCTGTTTGTGCTTAGTTGCAGAAAAAACATACCATTTCTACCTATTGTCCACGGGTATACTCCAATATTGCAGTGTAATCAAATATTTGTGAGTTATTAAATGTTTGCAAATCTTGTTTATTGATATGACAAGAACCTTAATGAATTTGCATTTCAAGGACGTATTAGATCAATCTACAAAGAATTTGCTGTGAGGCCAAAGTAGGGAATAATCATTAATAAGATTTATCTTTTCCATATCTGGGTCACATAATGTAGTAAAGTAGCTGAAGATGTTGGATAAACCAGAAAGCTGTAATTATTTATTTATTTTTGTATTAATGACTGAGGATGGAGTCATATGTCTCCTTTATCTTACATTGTCTAGAATTATCCTATGATTATCTTCTTTATATATGTAGATCCAAATACTGTCAGTTCTGCTTCTATAATGATTTTTTTTTCTCGCACTGCAGGAAGGAATGGGGTATGACTTCCTTATTGGGACTACAAAAATAATCAACGGGACAACTTTACTTGAAACTCTCGTGGGCTACAAAGATTAGGGTTCTGGAAATCTAACATTATAACTTATTCGGGCTTTCGATCAAGAGTGAACTTGTATTTTCTGGCTGTAAGTTGGTAATTTAATTTAAGCTAGGATGCTGCTGGGTACTGTTTGAATAACCTAATTTATTAATCAATTTGTACAGGGCTAGACTAATTTTTCTTTTCCCCTCCAAAAGTGTTTGATTGTATTGCTGCTGTAAGATTTTGGATCGAATGCAATAAAATATTGCTGGTTTTTTGAACTTGTATTATATAGATTCTAACTGTAAATTAGATAAGGCTCTGACTGATTTCTCTTTGCCTGATTATGAATACTATTTGCCATCATAGATCAGTACAATTCTTTTCAGTAATAATCTCCAGCTTAATATTGTTGAATAATTCGTTGAGAATGTTCTCATGGTTAATATTTGTATAGATGATTATTTTAATTGATCAAGATTAATTTTGATGTAAAATGTCTCTTTTTCATATAAAAAATTTCAGTAATAATCTCCATCTTAATATTATTGAATAATTCGTTGAGAATGTTTTTATGGATTGACGTAGTTAATATTTATATAGATGATTATTTTAATTGATCAAGATTAATTTTTAATAAATGTAAAATGTCTCTTCTTCATATAAAAAATTGTTAAATTAAATGTCTTTTATAATTTATTTTCTTTTAGGAAACAGGAGATCGAGACCCTTCTGGTTAAGGTGCTCCTAAAGAATTCGTTGAGAATGAGAAAATTTTCTTTATATATATATATATATATATATATATTTCTAAAATATAATTTAATCTCAAAGGTCCATGTCACGGCTTTCTAGCGTTCCGTCGTTAATTTCAACGAGAAAAGTCATTGCTCAATAAACACGTGTATATATTTAAGGGGGAGAGTGAGTACTTTGACAAGATAAAAATAAATGTATCCAGGATATGATTTTGGCATTTCAAAAGTATGCGTGATTTAGAACTTCTGCACTGTACGTTGATCATTGGGCCAATGCTATAAAATAAACAAAATAAATCCGTTAATGCACGTGACAAAAAGGACATTCGAATTGAATTGTTCTATTTCTGCAACTGTAGAACCACCTTGTTAATTTTGAAGTTTTGGAATTCCTTTACGTTGCTATGCATCACAGAATTGGAAGCTAAACCTTGTTGAATAAGCTTAGTGATGAAACTTGATAAATGCGAACAAATGCAACAAACTTATTTGACTAGAAATGTAACGCAAAAAACTGGAAAGGGCAAAAGATCTTACATTTTCATAAATGCATCTCCCTTATCAAAAAGTTCAAAGTAAAACTTTTTTTTTATAAAAAATAAGCATCCAAAAATAATAAATCTTTTAGTTGATTGCTTTAGCCTTTCGCTAAATAATGAATCTTTTAGTTGATTCACATTGACTATTTTACATAACAATGACTCCTTCAGAGTCACTCTAATTCTAACCCATCTAATAATTATAATTTTTCTTTACTTGATCAACAATCTTATTTTAGACTTTTTTTTTTTAGAGATCAGTCGATTGTTCGATCGACTCCACTCAAAACAAAAATATTTTGCACGTGAGCAAATCATCTTGAGTCACTTCATAGTTGACTCAGTACACTAATCGATTGAACCAATTATTAGTTATTGCCTAAGTCAAGTATTACTTAAATCCCAAAATATAAGTCACTTGACTGCCATAACTCACTTAAGAGTTTGCTTGTTGCAACTATACTTTGCCCACGAGCCAATCTTCCATTTGGCCGTTAGTCCCTCGGATGCATTATATTGAGCCCTCAACTCATTTCATGTGTCATCCTTTACTCGTTCACTTATGTAATCTACCACTTCTAGCTCTCGTCAAAGTTGTTGCAACTTGACTTTGCCTAAGTGGTCATCTTCCATCAAGTATTCGGTTCCTCCGATGCATCGAGCCCTTAGCTTGATCCACATGCCATCCTTCACTCTTCACATATATAGTCCACCTCTCGTTGTTGATATCAAAGCTACCACGTTGATGTTCCTTCTTTATGTTCATTCAGATATTCTATACCATCACCTTAAGCCATCAAGCCAAGACCAACTTGGCTATGCTAAGTTACGCTTGCGATACCAACACCACGTAATGCTCATTGTTCTATGGTCTCTCAGATGTTCCCATACTTTCTTCTTTATTTCTAGCAGACCTTAAGTCACCCAACAACATCAACTTAGTCATGTTTTCATTAACCACGACTGAACCTCATTGAGTCACAAGCTCCAAGAGTTATGCCAAGTCCTTGCACAACTTAAAATAAACATCAGTAACACTCTAAGATGGTGCTAAAGCAGCTCTAGAGCAATAACTTAGCTCGGCCCGATTGACAACTTAATGACTTTAGATATGTAGAGATCGAAGAATGTTATATGAGGAAGATTGAGGCCCTGTAGTGTTAATGCAATAGACCTTTGATCAGGGTTAACCAAGTTTGAGTTAAATTTTGATGTTTGATCAATATGTTTGATGGTTGAGCGAGATATTAAGTAGGTCAAAGTTGACCGGATACTTGATAGTGGAGAAGTCTAAGTAGGTCACGATTGATCGAACACTTGACAGTTGAAAGTCCAATAGGGAGTTAAAAAGAGTAAAGTCCAAATGTGTTATGGTTAATCAAATACTTGGCAGTTGGAAGTCCAATAGGGAGTTGATAAGGGTAAAGTACAAATGGGTCATGGATGACTGGATACTTAGCAATTGAAAATATAATAGGGAGTTGGTGAGTGAGCAAAGTCCAAGTGAGTCATGGTTGATCGGACACTCGACATGCGAGTGAAGTTCTAACAGGTCATGGAGGATCAGATGTTAGGCATGAGAAGGAAAGTCTTGATAGGTCATGGAAGACTAGATGTTAGGCACACAGTTGAAGTCCTAACAAGTTATGGAGGACAGGATTTTAGACGTGTGGTGAAGTCCTAACAAGTCATAGTTGACTAGATATTAGGTGTGAGAAGGAAAGTCCAAACAGGTCAAGGAGGACCAAATGTTTAGCAATGGTGAAGTCCCGACAGATCAAGATTGACCAGATATTAGGCAGGAGAAGTCCTGATAGGTTGAGGTCAATCAAATACTATGCAAGGTGAGAGTTCGTCCTTGATAAGGCTAGAACAAAAGTATTAGTCGATTGCTATAAGATTACTAGTCGATTGATGAACCCAAAACTATGAATTTGGGGTTTTAGGTAGGGTTGTGGTGTGAGATTAGTAGTTGACTGATGCATTAGTTGAGTGGTGAACTCAACTGATGATGCTGTTAAACAAACAGAAGATTCGAAAACTCAACTGATGATGCAACAATTGACTATTATGGTATATTTAGTTGAATGTTGTCCCCGATGGTGAGTTGGATGGAGTTTTTGAGCAGTCAGAGCCACAACAATGTTCGACCGATGAGGAGTAGTCAACTTTTATGGAGCAATTAGTTGATTGATAGGCGGATTTCAATCACGACAACAACTCTATAAAAGAGGATTTTTATGGAGATTTCAAGTGCCGGTTCTTGGAAGGTTTGTAGGAGAGTGCTACAACATTTTAGACCTTCAGGAAACAACCTAAAGTAGCCACAACACGATCAAAGCTAAGTTCTTTTGTGTAAACTTATTTATTTCAATTGCATTTGATATCCTTTGTATATTTGTGTTTGACTTGTATTGTTTGTAAGAATAGATTTGTAAGAAGTTTCTCCACCTCTAAAAGGTCTCTAGTAAGAAGAGAATAGTGGCACTATTGCTAAAACACTAGGCCATAAAGTAGGAACCTAGGGTTTTGAACCATATAAAATTAAGGTATTATGTGCTCGTGTCTTATTTTATATTTTTATTTCTATCACATACTAAACTTTTATAGGCGAGCACATGATAAACGAATGAGAAACCCAAATCACTATTCCCCCTGTAATGACGTCAACAGTCCAACAACATGCATGACTAGGAGCTTCAAAGTAGCAAGGATGACAACCAATGGAGGCTAACTCCATAGGTGAATGAGTGAAGGATGCATGTGGAGGAGTCGAGGGATGGTGTGCATCTAAGAGATGATCGAAGGACGAAGTCAAGCTGTGATTGCACGTCTCTAGTGAGATGTTAGTGTTGAGTGATTTATATCCATGGGGATGAAGGATATAACTCAATATAGGCAAATTCTACTTTACAAGCAGTCTTAGTTAGGGTCACTAAATAATTGGTATTGGAGATTAGTTGATTGGTGTCTAGGAAACCCAATACCCTAAAGTGTTTAAAGGTTTGTGGTTTGAGCAGTCGACTAATGATGGACATCAGTTGACTAGTGGAGTAGCTAAATGGGATAGTTAACTGGATCCAAGGAGCCAATGAATAAAATAGTTCTATTTGTGGTTGAGCCAACTGTGTAGTTGATTGATGGTAATAAAAGACTAATGGTAATTGTACAATCTGCTAATGTTGAAATTAAAAAATAGTTGTGAGGCTAACTCCGTAGGTGAATGAGTGAAGGATGACATGTGGAGGAGTCGAGGGCTCATGTACATCTAAGAGATGATCGAAGGGCGAAGTCTATTGGATCGGGTGGACCGGCTAGAAGGAGGTGAATAGCCTGCAAATTAAAAATCTAATTCTCTTACTTCTAGCCGAGCAAGGACACACACATTAATTAATAGAAATAACTAACATAAATAAAAGAGACAAAAGAATTACTTGATTACAACTTGGGTGATTATTAATCCAAGGCAAGTAAAAGCACAAAACAAAACTCCTTCATGAAGGTGGAGTAGTCTGTTACAAACTTTGAAAGCACAAAAAAGAAGATTACGAATTTGCAGATGAAAGTACAGAGTGTGTTATTGTAGAATAAAGGACAAGACCTCTATTTATAGCATTTTGGTCGAAATGACCGTTTGCTAACGTAGCACTGTTGAGGGCTCCTCGGATGAATGAGGGCGCATCCAATAGGGCAACTTTTATACATGAAGCAACGACTCCCTACTGATCTGGCAAATTGGTGGCGCCTCCAATGCATCTGAGGCGTCTCGAAGTGACTGATGTGACCATTGCTACTTATTTGCTTCGCAATGGTTTTCTAGCGTTCGAGGCGCCTCCATTACATCGGAGGTGCCTCCAGCGACTTGCGTCTGAGGCGCCTCCAGCACTCGGACATCCGAGGCGCCTCCAGCACTCAGACATCCGAGGCGTCTCCAAAGCATTAGAGGCGCCTCGAGCGACTAAAATGATCAACTATAGCTGTTGACCATTCCTCGTTCCGCACACTTGGGTGATGCTTCGGCCGTCCAAAGTTGAGTTCGCCAAAACCCAACTCCGACCTTCTCCTCAAGTAGACTTCCTCCCTAGCTTCTCACTCCTCGGACCGCGTCCTTCTCGCTCCACCGGTGTATTCTTCCGTAACTCCTCATCCCTTGGATGCACCGAGCCCGTCGGCTCCTTTCCCGTGCCATCCTTCTCGCTTATTGTGTCTTTCGCTTAATTTCTTGTATTCTTAAGTCCCTACACACTTAGACACAAGGCATCAAACAACACAGGGTCTTCTTTAACTAGGTTGATCAATATTAAAATTAACCCGGGATACTTACAATCTCCCCATTTTAGATGTACATCAACCCAAGTTAAGTTAGGAAAATAAAACCATAAATTGTATATAAATAAAAATAAATTTCTAAGCATAACACAAATTTTGCAATATTAATATTTTGCCTACACTTAACACTAATCAATTCTCCTCCTTTTATTATTGGTGCAGTTTGCACTAATAGTTTAACCTTAGGTTTTGATGTATGACAACATGTTAAATATGATAAAATAAAATAAAATAAAGGAAAATGGGTGTTAATTGAGGAAAAAATCCTACATAAATTTTATGGAGTTTTAAAATTTTTCGAGGATTAATCGAAAGTCATAAGAATATATTAGGGTAATTTCTAATTTAAAAGGGAGTTGATTGATTCTATCAAACCTAAAGTTATAAATTTTAACCTAAAATTTATATAATTAAAACATAAACTATTTACTCCTCTCTTCCCGATTCCTATCTTCACTCGACACACTCCTCTTTCTCCCTTGCCGCTTGACACTTCCTCCTCACCGTCGATTGCTCTCCACGAATCCACCGTTGCCACGCCTCAACGTCGACCGCCAGCCGCCGACCACCCCTGTCCTCACTTGATTCCTCCTTCATTGTTCTCTCATGATTTCTTTCCTCCACCGCAGCGCCGCCTTTGCCGCGCCTCAACGCCACCACCGTCTCCAAGCTCCTTGTTGTTGGGACCTCTCGATATTCACTCCCTCATTCTGCCAAAGTCGAACAATGATCGGGAGGTAGACGCCACCACCGCGTTTCTCTCTTCGCTATTTTTTGATCTGCTCAGCCGAACCATCGCCGACCGCCTTCTCCGATTGTGACCGAGCATCAGCCATCGGCAAGGAGCTCACTGTCGTCGTCCATCGGGAACAACAGAGGATGGATTCAGAATCCTTATTCCCTTTCGATCTCCCCTTTCCCGACCCACTACTGTTAGCGTTCCCCACTGCTCCAGTCATCAGTACAAAACCGGTCTATCACCACAGAGATGGTAAGGAGAGATTGTATTCGATTTGGGTTGCTTTGTATGTGGTTGTTGGCTAAAAATTAACTCCCGGCCAATTCTAGCAGAGAATCATTAAACTGCCCTGTCTTCTCCGGCCAATCAACCACGGCTCAGCGGCCTTCATCTTGCTCCGGCTACTCTGCTAGCTGCGATCACCTCCAACAATCATGGTAAATTGTGGTAAGGCTTTGTTAGCAATGAAATTATGTTAGTGTTAGCATTGGATGGATGCTCAAAATTTTCTTTCTAGGAATCAATGCCACAATAGTGATATTAGCATTTGGTTCGGTTTCGGCTAGCTCCAGTAGCACCGGCCATTTATTCGTGGCTAAAGTCAAGCAGAGGTAAAGGAGAAGTTTCAATTGGATTTTGGTATTTTTATTTCATGACCATGGATTAATGTGTTGATATTATATTTAGATAGTGTAATTTTTGTTTGTGT
>JBBUKS010000100.1:13735201-13758042 GCA_038050645.1 Hedychium gardnerianum
CTCACAACGGGTTCTTAGGTTACGATGATTTATTTATTGGAGCAAAAAGTGAAGTTGTCACCTTAATGGCCCCTCCAAAGCAACCCCACGCTCTCTGAATGGGTAAATCATGAGGGGTATTTACCTTAGCACAATGGGCCTTTGTATGGAGGAGGTCAAGTACCCAACGAGGCATTTTCCATCCACTAAGAATTAACCCTAAGACCTATTTGGAGTAATCATCCATGCAGGTACCAACTGCGTCGACCCCGTGAGGGCTATGATGATATACTTATTTGAGCAAAAGTAGATCATCATAGCTCCCACGGGTTGACGCAATTAGTTGGAGTAAAATGTGAAGTTGTCATATTAGCGGCTCCTCCAAGACAGCCTCACGCTCTTTATAAGAGGGTAAATCACGAGGAATAATTATCCTAGCGTAATGATTCTTTATATGAGGGAGGTTAGACATCAAACAAGGTATTTTATACCTATTGAAAATTATTCCTAAAATCTATTAGAACAATCACCCATATAAATATCAACTGTACTAACTCATGAAGGGCACAGGTTAAATTAGTACTACATAGGTGGTTGCTTAATCTAGTTCATGTCGTGTCTCAAGGGCGAAGCTAGGTAATAAATTACTCGGGTTGTAGCTCTGGGTCCTTTTTTTTTAATTCCTATTAATAATTTTATTCCCTCTTTTAATATAGCTGGGGGCCCATTTTTTTAAGTAGACAATCCAGGGACATTCAAATTTTGAAAAAAATAAATCTCTAACCCTTCTTTTTCTCATCCATCTAATTTCTTCTTCCTCCTCATCTCCCAACGATCACAGAGATACATCAACGGAAGGAGAGAAGGAAATTTAGAAAAAATTAAATCTCTAATCCTTGTTTTTCTCATTCGCCTGATTTCTTCTTTTTCTTTATCCGTCCGATTTCTCATCCGCCCGATTTTTTCTTCCTCTTCACCCACTCGATTTCTTCAATTCTTCTTGTTCTTCACTCGTGACTCTCGCTATTAGTACTTGAAGCAACCGACGTCCAATGGTTTTCTCTCAACGATAGTAGAGATACAGGTATCTTCTTCTTCAACTCCTTTATTTTTTTATTTTTGTTTTTGTTTTTTTCTATCTGATGATAGAAAATTTTTGAAAAAAATTAAACCTGTTGTAAAATAATTTAAACTATTTTTTTAGTGATGATACATAAATTCATCTTTCTTCATTCTTTTGTTTTATTGTCATCTGACTTTTCATCATTTTTTATTTGTATATGTCTTATAAAATAATTTTTACTTGTATGTTATATGTATGATATTACCTTTTGTACAATACAAAATGTATTTCGTTATATTTGTTCATAATTTAACAGCATAGGATCCACAACGAATGTTGTAAGTGATTGCTTCATGCTTGTTGCACATTGTCGCTCAAGTCAACTTCTTCTGTGATTGCTCCGTCGATTTTGCGATTGCTCCTATAAATTATGATTGCTCTATTAATCACTCTTTTTTTCTTCTACGATTGCTCCATAATTTCTACTGCTCTATGTAGAATTTAAACTAGTCAATTTTTAATTATTTTCTACTCCTCTAAAATTTTGTCAATTTAAATTGTTCTTATGTGGAATTATTGAAGAACACAATTATAAATATTTTTAGTGTTTTTTTAATTCAATAAATAATGTTGAATTTTAGCTACTCCTGTTGCGGTTGGATCTATGTAGGTGTAAGTAAGATTTATACTAGAAATTATATTAGAAATCGTTCTTTAAGATTTATGAAATTTTAAGTTGATCATGTCAAAATTTATTTGCGTTAGGTTATTTTAATATCAAATCAAGAGAGAGAGAAAATAAACAATATTCTATCATTCTTTAAGTCAAGAATTAATAATCCTTCATCATCCAAGAGGATCGAAACTAATACATTCATTTCTAATGAGGAGTTCGAACCTTCTCCTAAATTTTAAAGAGTTGAGTTTAATGAACCTTCATTTGGACGAGATCTTGGATTGTGTATTTCAATATAACAACATCCTGTTAATTATCGTGATGAAATTAGAAGAGCTTATATCAAAATGGGGTTATTTCAACCTAAATTACAATAGTACCCATGGTCTGAATCAAGAAAGCAACATCGTCGATTTCAATATACATGGCTTAAAAAATTTCTATAGTTAGAGTACTCTCCTTTAAACGATGCAACATTTTGTTTTCGATGTTATATTTTTGAATTAAGTGAAGCACGACAATTTGCATTTACAGTTGAAGGATTTAAAAGTTGGAAATGCGTTGATGGAGCCAAGTATGCCTTTTTGCCCACATGGAAAGTTCTAACTCAATGCATAATAAATCTACAAAATCTATTATTGATGTGATGAATATAACTCAATATATAGATAAAGTTATGAATCAAGAATTTTCTGAATATATTCAAAAGAATTAATTAAGGCTTGCAACAACAATTGAGAGCATCTATTGGCTTAGTTTGCAAGCATGTGGATTGAGAGGTCATGATGAATCTTCGGATTCCCAAAATCATGATAATTTCATTGAGATGCTAAAACTTTTGGGGAAATGGAATGCTAGTATTGACGATGTTATCTTAGAGAAAGCTTCGAGAAATGCAAAGTATACCTCACCAGAAGTTTAAAAAGAAATCTTGTATATTATTGGTAATAGAGTCATAAATATAATCTGTGATGAAATTGGAGATTCTAAATTTTGTATTTTGGTGGATGAAGCGAATGATGTATCTAACAAAAAATAGATGACTATAATTTTGAGAATTGTTGATGTCCATGGTTTTTTGTAGGAGCATTTTTTCCAAATTGTGCATGTTCATGACATCACAGCTGCAACACTTAAGAAAAAACTATGTGATGTCTTCACTATATATAATCTAGAAATACATAATATGCGAGGTCAAGAGTATGATGGTGCTAGTAATATATGTGATGCTTTTAATGGATTGCAAGCTTTATTTCTTAAAGATTGCCCCTATGCATATTATGTGCATTGCTTTGCCTATTGACTCCAACTAGTGTTAGTTGTAGCTGCTGAAAATGAGATCTCTATATAGCTTTTCTTTTCGAATATGACGATTATTGTTAATCTTGTTACATTTTCTTCTAAACGCAATGTTGAGTTACAATCTTCTCAAGTTAATGAAATTGCACATTCTGTTGTTGCTGGTAAATGCGAAACTGGGCGAGGAACTAATCAGATTGGTACTTTACATCGAGCAAGAACTACTCGTTGGAGCTCCCATTTTGATTTTATTTGAGACTTAATATATAAGTATAATGCAACTATTAATGTGCTTGAAAGCATTATCACTAATGGTTCTTCTACTTCAATGCGTGGGGAAGCTGGTGGTTCCTTAATAGTGACGAAGTCTTTTGATTTCATTTTTATTTTGCATTTGAATAGCTAGACCAATGTAAGCATGCAAGAGATTTAACTATGACTAAGCATGTAAACAGTTGACCAACCAAATTAGAAGTATAAACACGCACAACAATTTAAAAAGGTGATTCTTATTTCTAATTTCTCCTAGTTGGAGAAACCTTATAGAAAAAAAAATCTAAAAAGTTAAGCACAAATTGTAATAAATAAGGCAACACTAAAATAAATAAAAATATTATTCTAGGTGTTGCCGATAAAAAATGAAGCGCAGGTTGCACCATATCGCAGCATAAAAAGTGAAAGAACACAAGCACAAGAGATTAAGAGAAGTTGTGAATGAGTTGTGTTCAATCTTATAGTACTTATCTGGTCACCTGTGTAAGTGCTGACGTAGCTACAACTTCTATCCGGTCGACTGGGGGCTCCCCGATCGCCTGGAGATGGGTCAAATCTGATCTTAATCCCACTCGCTCGGGTTGTCGATAACACCGCTGTTTGGTCGTCTAGAAGCCTTCCTGGTTGCCTTTACACCCTAGTCGCCTCGACCCAACTAAGATCCTATACCCTTCGACTTCACTCGCTGAGAGTTATTACCAGCCAGTCGCCCCGAACTTCCTTCGGTTGTCTAGAACTGTCGAACCGCTTTCCTGCAGTTGTTACCCGTAATGAGTAAAATATAAGATTTAAAGTTACTCGCACTTTACCTAACTAGATTTTGACCTGTCAAGTTTGGGTGACCAAGCAATCAGCTCCCAGCTGATTCTACACACTTGGACTTGTTTTGCCAAGCAATAAACTCTCAACTAATTGTACACACTTAGACTTGTCTTGTCAAGTTATTATGCCTTTAACTTACTTGAACTTGTCTTGCTAAGTTATTAGATCTCTGACCTACTTTGACTTGATTCACCTAGCTCTCAACTAGGAATTTCCTTGCTTGGTTACTAACCAAGACTTTAGCAGCCTAGCTTCACTCGTTAGGACTTTTCATTCATTTAGCTCTTAGCTAGAAATTTCACTGCTTAGTTTTCAACCAAGACTTTTCACTGGTCAAGTTACATGCACCTGCGCACTTGACATCAATTCGTTAGATTTCACCAAACCTCACTTTAATCTTAGTCATACATCAAAATCTTGGGTTAAATGTTGTGCTCCCAACACTAACACTTCTGACATTGAGAAGTGGTGGTTTTATTCTTCTTCTTTCATATGTCAAATTATTTTGCACAAGATTGAATGTTGATATATCGGAGATGAGTGCTCATTGTAGCAAAAAGGCGAAACGCTCGCCCCCAGCGCCCCCGTCAGTCCGTCCCAGAGAGATGAGTGCTCATTATAAGCATTCTTAGTTGTTCATGCTAGCAAAAGGACATCATCACAATTGTATCACTTTCATTATGATATATTTAATGCTGCAATAGATTTTTAGTTGGAAGAGTTAAACTCTAGCAGTGATGAGACAGTAGAATTTCTTATGCTTAGCTCTGCTTTGGATCCCAAAGATAATTTTAAATGGTTCGACATTGATAAAATTTGTACTCTCGCGGAGAAGTATTATCCTGAGGACTTCACGGAATAAGAAATGCATAATTTGAGGTGTCAACTACAACATTATGAGCTCGATGTAGTTTGTCATGAAAATTTTCAAAAAATATCCACTATCTCAGAATTGTGCCGAGAGTTATTTGAAACAAAAAATTACAATACTATAATTTGATTGATAAGTTGATCCGTTTAGTCTTAACTTTGCATGTTTCTACGACAACTACATAATGTGTATTTTCGACTATAAAGCATGTTAAAATAATTCTTTGTAATAGAATAAAAGAGGATTTTCAGACAGATTCTATGATTATATACATTGGTAGAGAATTTGCTTCAAGTATTGATTCAGATTCTATAATTGATGAATATTATACTTTGAAAAATTATAAATCACAACTTCAGCAGCATATGTATATATGGGTCATCTTTATATCTTTGGAGTTTGGTATTGAAAATATGCATATTGCACACTAGAACACAAAGCTTGATTTGTTGTTGTGAATTTAATCTTATTTTTATTTTCACTATCTTTTTCATAAAATGATTTGTATTTTGTGAAATTAAATCTCAAATTATTTCAACAGCCAACATGTATAACTTTTTATGATTTATTATGTGGATCTTATCTTTTGAGATTGTATAATAACAACAACCAAATTAAATTATCAAAAATATATATTTTAATGACTAATTATTTGTTCTCAATAATATATTAGTATTTTGTTAGACTTTGGTTTGCTATCCACTTCAAACATAATTTTCTTTTGCAAAACTCGAGAAGAAACATGGATTTGCAGGACTTTAGCCACTCAATTTTTCAAGATTTTTTATTTGTTTGTGTTTGCTATACTATTTTGGATTAACGAGGCGAGATTAATTTTTATTTTCATGTTATTGAACTTTATATATCTAGGTATTCATGATTGTTTGGATTTGCCAATGAACTAATTTGCGTTCTTGTGTTTTGCAAGATTCAACCTATAAATACTTCAAGATCATCCTTTGTTGATGCAACTCAATGTATTGTTATCTGCAACAATCCAAAGATTAACTCTAGAGTTGTCGTTAAACTTGCTTTCATGATTATCTTTTGTCTAGAATTTAATGTGATTTCAACTCTAGAGTTTGTTACCTATTTGATATCTTGTCTGTCCCATAAGTTAAGTTGTCATTAAACTTGTTTTCATATTATCATTTGTCTAGAATTTGATGTGATTTTAATTCTAGAGTTTGTTATCTATTTGATATGCTTGTCTGTCCTATAAATTATGTGATTTTATTCAACTTTGGACTTTTATAATTTTTTTGATAATTTATATTTTGATATATTTTTTTTAGTATTTATCATTTTCTTATCTGTTTGATTGATAAATGAATTTTTGTATGAATTTAGATTAAAGTAAAAGATATAATTTATAGTTATTCTAAATATCTTGTAATTGATGTTTTCTGAAATATTATATTATAAGTTTTTCTTAATACAGATTTTTCTTAATATTAAAAAAATTAACGATGAAATTTTAATTTCATTACTCCTTACTGATAGAATTAAATTTTCATCACAAAATAATTTTTGTGATTGATAATTTTAATATTAATTTTTAATTATTATTTGTTCATGTCTAATTCATATATATTATTTTATTTTTTGTTAAAAAAAATAGTTCACATAGATTATAATTTTTTATTCGATTATTACGTGGATATATTGATGATAAAAGATGAAATCGTTATCTCGATGGTTCTTTCAGGATGACTCTTTATTATTTAGAAGAGAGATAAATCATGAATAATTATTAGCCTTTGAATAGTGATTATCACATGAAGAAAAATAGAAATCTGATAAATATTATGTTATTAAAAATTAATTTATAAATTTTTTAATGATAAAATTTTATATAATAATTATCTAGGGTGTGGTCTTTTTCAGGCTCAGTACCAGTCGTGACTCGTGAAGCAACGAAAAGGGAGAGCCGTGCCGGCGCCAAATACCTGAAGAGATTGATTGCGCCAGGCATCGAGCAGCCTACGCCAACTCGACGACCAAAGAGGTCGTCGAGTCAAATTGGAATCCTTCTAATACTTCCACGTGCATAATATTCTACTCCTAGTTCTTAATCCGCGCTTCTAAACTCCATATCGACCCAATTATATAAATTCAAAACTAATTCAACTATGGATTTCAATTTCAATTTTTTATTATTATTTTTTTAATTTTTTAAAGAAAAAATTAGAACCGGATCTGACCAACTGTTGTTGCCTTTGAAGGATGTATTAGGTGAAGCACGTCAACTGCACGACTAATTGGACCACATTCACCATTCAGTGCACCTGACTGATATCCATTCCATCCTCCTTTCCTACGTGGCATCCTTTTATTCGGTTGATTGGATTTTAGTTCGGGGTTTGGTAAACCTCAAACTTAACCCTACCCTAAAACCCCTCGAGTGGCATGGATGTAAAATTGTCATGTTTTTTTTAAAGGGTCATATAAAATAAATAGGACTATAAACAAGTCAAGTCGAATCAAGTTTTGGGGTATTTAAACTTGTTTAATAAAATAATCGAGTTAAGTCGAGTCGAGCCTAAAATGAACCAAACTTTTGAAATAATTGTTCAAGCTTAGCTTAATTTATTGTTTATGAGCTTGAGCTTGATTCGTTTAGATGTTATCGAGCTCTCACTTCAAGCTTGGCTTAAGTTTGATTCGTTTAAATGTTATCGAGCTCTCAATTCAAGCTTATTTGATTATTTGAAATTTTTATTTATTTGATTGGTTATTGAGCTTGATAATTTAAATTTATTTGTTTATTTTATTTTATTTATTTAGTATGTGGATAAGAATTTTATTAATGAAAATGATTGTTCACAAACGTTGTTTACGAACGTTAACAAGCTGAACACATATGTGTTCAAGCTTGTTTGTTTAGTTTAACGAGTTGTTTAAATTTATTTGTTTAATTAATCTTATGTATATTGAACGAACATCAATAAACTTTTATTAAATTAAATATCAAATTTATTCACGAATATTTGATTCATTTATCGTCATAAAAATAAATAATAATAATAATAATAAGCTCTTATGTTTTAAAATATATATTTTTTCAATAAAAAAAGGCGACACACTCCACCCCTCCTTAAAATAATTATTTAATATTATTAAATAAATATTGGGGCATCTACTTTTTAGACGGTGAAGGAAAATTAGATATTTAAATTATTAAAAAATTTAAAAAAAAACGGAAGGAAGGCTCATGCCGACATCTCCATGAGCTGCTCATTAACTCTTCAGTCGACCTTATCCGAAAATTCTCAATTTGCTCAAAAGTTCACTCTTTTATCATTTTCTATTTTTTACCCTCACTTTTTTTTTACAGAATTATGAAAATTATAATATGCCTATTAAAATACATATTTAATTTAGTAATTATAAATTATGAGGGTCCCACGAAGGCGGGCCAATAGAAATGGAGATGGAAAGTGGAGTAGATGATTACCGAGTGAGGATAAGTATTAGTTTGTTTCCTCCCATTTCCTCTCTCTCTCTCTCTCTCTCGCTATAAGCCAAAGGGCCGAGGCTCCGCTTCAGCTGCTCGCTCTGTTGGTGAAAGCTTTTCCGATTTGGTTTCTTCCGTGTTTTTTTTTAACGAAGGATCGAGGATGTGCGGAGGAGCGATCCTTTCCGGCTTCATTTCAGATGCGAGATCCCGGCTCGTGACCAACGCCGACCTTCTGTGGCCGAATCCGAGGAGCACGATCCATTCTAAGAATGGGAAGAGCGGACGTCGCCTGGCGGCTGAGGAGACAGAAAAGGACTTCGAGGTCGACTTCCAGGAGTTCGAGGAGGAGTTGGAGGAAGACGACGAGGTCGAGGTCGCCCAAGTGAAGAGCTTTGCTTCTCCTTCCAAAGGTTAGCCTCAAACTAGGATTTATTTATTTATTTACTCTTTTTTTTGCCGTGCTTTTTGTGAAAAAATGGATTCAAATAAATCTTGGGGATGTGTTAATAGATGCACTAGCTTCCTTGCAGATTTTCATGTTATTCTGCGCATGGTGCTGTTCCTCGTAAAAGATTTCATTGGCTTGAATTTTTTTTGGGAATTTTGTTTTTGATTTACAAATTTTATTCTTGTCTACCCTATTTTTAATGGCGGTGGTTCAAATCTGGTGACAGTTTTGACAAGAAGAAGTTAATTTTGTCTAAGTTAACTTGGTTTCTTCTTCTTTTTAATTCCTACTTGGTAATTTTTTTCATATCCAAATCTCTAGTATGGGAGATTAGTAGGATTAAGGCTAAAAAGTGTTCCTTTGTCCAAAAATTGCCCATTTTGTTGAATTTGTTCACGATATAAGTTGAAACCAAATAGAAAGAAAGTTGATTGGTATACAATAGGTTATCAATAACTACCGCTCAAGTCCTTATTGCTGCTAATAAGTTTGTCAACCATGTCTTTTCTTTCCATGATTTGTGAAAACTATTTGTAAAACACAAACATAGCCAAGACTTACCTTGTGAGGAGATGCTGAATCTTTTCTATCATCTCATAGTTAGATACTTAGATGTATACATTTTGACCAAAAAAAAAAGTTAGATGTATACACAGATCTAGCCACCCACCCACAGGTGTGTATGGATTGTTGAAGATGATTAAAAGGCACTTCTTCATAAGACACCAGTTACTGATTCATCCGGGATGATAGTAGATGGATATCTGACTACCATAAGATTCCAGTTCCTTTCATGGGAAACTTTGATTTTTCTCATGATCCATCAAGAGTTAGTCAGCCTTGAGAAAACAAAAAAAAAAAAGGATTACTTTGGACAATCTCTCATGCTTTTGGTGTAGTTCCTCTTGGCATAAGATTCCTATTCTTTCAAACGTAAAACTTGGATTATTCTCATGTTCCACCAATAGTTATTTAAAATGACATTCTTTGGTCACGGGTCTACATGAGAGATTTGGTCTTCCTTGAGAAAGTAAAAAATATGAATTATTTTGGACCATCCTCATGCTTTTGGTGTAGTTCCTCTCTATTTGTTAAAATGGCGCTTCACTTTTAACTACTTAATATGTACTTCTATTAATCTATTGCCTCCTTTTTGTATGGTTACAGATGCACAAATTAATCTGAGACCTATGAAGTTTGATGGACCTGCTGCCAGGTCTTCTAAACGGAAGAGAAAGAACCTATATAGAGGAATCCGTCAACGTCCTTGGGGAAAATGGGCAGCTGAAATTAGAGACCCTCGTAAGGGTGTTCGTGTTTGGCTTGGGACATTCAACACTGCTGAAGAAGCTGCAAGAGCCTATGACGTGGAAGCTCGTAGAATCCGTGGTAAGAAAGCCAAGGTTAACTTCCCTGACGAGGCACCAACAACTGCTCAAACGATTTTCATAAATCCAAAAAATGCACCAAGAGCAAGCCCACAAGCAACCTTCAGCTCTTGCAATTCTTTCACTTACTCAAAAGATGACGAAGAAGATTTCTCTTCAGTTTTGGATATGTTTGAGTTGAAGGATCCCATGAACCAATCTAAGAATCTCAACTCCAATGCTATAAAATTAGCTCCACCTACTCAAGTACCAGGGATGTATATGTACCATGATCAAGCTAGTGAGTCCTTTGATGGTTCTATATATGGTTGGGAAAATGAAGTAAAACCTCTGCAATTGGCAACAATGCTTAATCCCGCTAAAACTCAATCTGAAAATTTTGCAAGTTTTGAAGATGGTGGTGCAACAAAAAAACTGAAGAATAATTCTGGAGAAGCAGTGCCTGCTGAACAGGACGATGCTCTCAAACTCCCTGAAGATTTATCTTTTGAGTCAATCATGAAATTCCTGGAGATGCCTTGTTTGGAGATCAGTTCAGATGAGTCAATTGACAGCTTCTTGAATTCCAATGTAACTCTGGATGAAGGCGGAGTGAGTCTATGGAACTTGGATGACTTGCCTGCCATAGCAGGTAGTATTTACTGAAGGACCTTGAAGTAATAGCAAGTGATATGTAAATAAGGTATACATATGTAAACACCATTTTTTGATAGTTCAACTTGAAATCATGCTGCTATTTTATTTAACAATCGAGATGCCTTGTTATCTTCTGTGTGCTCCAGGAACTAGTATTGGTCGAGGATATGGTGAACCAGCCTAAAGTTCCTCTTTTCTCTGCTAGTTTGCTGTAGGTACTATTATTCCTAGTTTATGTTCTGTTACCATGTGAAGTGTTCCTGTTTAATGGTGGATTTCCAATGTTTGTATTGTGGCTAAAACAATTTTATTTTTTTAGTACTTTGCATCTGTGTTACATGTTCTTACGTGCCAAAGATGCTCTGCATAGTATTGTTCTTAAGTTGTTGTGCATTGGTCCTTTCTCTTGGGGATTCACAGGTATTAGTGATTTTTTTCTGATAAAAATGGCATGAAGAATAAAACTGAAAACGACTGGGAATTTGATGACTTTTGTAGTGCATTTGGTTTTATGATAATTTCAAAATTATAATTGTAGCATTTGAATATTTTATTACTATAAAGTATTCAGAAGATAAATATTTTAGAGATTCATTTTTTTATTGTGCATTAATATTATTAGCCACTTTCTAAAAAAGAAATATTCTTAATTATCTTTAATATATGAAATTTAAGAAAAAAAATTATTTTATGCTGGCTTCCAATCTAAATTTCTGAATATTATTAAATTATCAAGAAAATATATTTTTTTTTGAAAAAAAACTAAACCATTGTGGCAAAAGGCGAAACCACAATGGTTTAGTTTTTTTTCAAGTATGCAAGTAAGGTATTATTAAATTTGTATTGTCAACTTGTATTCTAAATTAATTAGACTGCAATTATTAGATTTAGGGGACAACTAATCTTACTATAACTAATTCTATAATTAAACGTTCCATTTTTTACTAATATATTTTATTGGAAATGTTTTTAATATTAAATTAAAAACCACCAAACTTAAATAATATTTTATGTCCTTTTTATTTTTATTTTTTTGCAAATTTTAATTAATAAATATTTTTCTGTTTTTCATAATGTTAAAAGTGCGTCCCAATATTAAAACTTGTTTTAAAAATTAAAATTAAACAATTCCTCCAAGTCTCATCTCCAATTACTACCTGGACGGGGAGGGTGCCTACAAAGGCGGGGCCCGCTTCTGTGGGCCAATCACAAGGCAGATAATGGAACTGGTACAGATGAAACAGTATCCGAATTAAATGAGAGGCGACCACGAGGCTGGGGCCCGCCAGTTGGTTCGGCCATCTTCGTTGACCAGAAGAAGAAACTTCCGGATGATGGAGGCGAAAAATATCTAGGGTCTTACGATCTCAGCCGTGTATCTTCTTTTCGTCGCGGTCCACTTCACCGTTGGATTTCAATGCCTGTGACGGTGATGATAAGGAGATACGGTGAGATTACCTCTGTTGTTGCTCGAACAGAACGGCTATAAAGACTTGGAAAAGGGAGATGGTGGCGGCTTCTGGAGAGTTCTATCGGGGAGGCGCAGGCCGACTCGCGGAGGCGGAGCTGGTGCAGGGTTTCTTCATCGGGACTCCCACTGCATTTGGATCTCGCCTCCTTTATCCATCTTTCTCACACGGAATCCATCGTGGTTGCTTGCGGGGATTCACTTCGATTCGGCGCGTACCGGAACTGTGATCTCTTCTGGGTTGATCTAGGCCGAGCGGCGGCGTCGTTTATGGTATCTTGTCGGCGGCGGCGTGTCTACAATGGCCGGGAAAGAGGACAAGACCGTAGATTTCTACGAGGCTTTGGGGCTCAGGAAGGAGTGCTCCGAAGCTGAACTAAAGGGCGCCTACAAGAAGCTCGCAATGGTACGTTTCCGGAATCATATTCTCTTTTTTTCGTTTTCGAGCCTAGATTGGGTGTCGGAGAGCAGAAAAGAACATTGGGTTGGATGGGGGGAACTGATCCGATTGAATGTAGGAGAAATCTGAAGGCTTTGTTTACTCGTCTTGTTTTAGTGGTTTTTGGCATTCGGTTACATGGGGTTCTTTCTTTCATCGTTGTTTGACTGGCTTTGTTTCGTTTTTGTTCAAGGATCTTTGATTTCCGTCAGGGCTTGCTAGTTTTACCATAAAAGATTGATCTTTTACGAGTAATAGAAATCTGACCTCTCCATTTGACGTGTGTTCATCTTTCGTATCAAACGGGTGACAGAAATGGCATCCGGATAAGTGCTCGACGTCAGGGAACACCCAGAGCACGGAGGAAGCTAAAGAAAAGTTTCAGGAAATCCAGACGGCTTACTCTGGTTTCCTCCTCTTCTCTCATTCTCATCTCTTCTCTTACTGGAACCTTCGTACAATATTGTACAACAGTTCTTTGTCGAATTGTAAAATTTATCTACTTTTCTGTCTCGTGAAAAGATATGGGTCATTCGATTTCCATTTTGATCAGTTCTCTCGGACACAAACAAGCGATTCCTCTATGATGTCGGCGTCTACGACAAGGATGATCAAAATGACGAAAAAGTACGTACACAATGGTAACAGTGTTCTTTCTTGAGACTCTTAATAGATAATTAAATAGTTAATGAAGTTGTTTCTTACAGTTCTATTGCAATTAATATTATTTACAATGCAGGGGATGGGAGACTTTCTTGGGGAGATAACCCAGATTATGAACCAAACCAAACATGTAGTAAGACAATTTCGTTCTGTTTCTTCCCCTAATTGCATTCCATTTGAGGTGTTGATACCTGCTAGAATGCTGTCGATCAGTGTGATGAAATCTAGAATGTGTAAATGGTCAGGAGGGTGATCACGATAGCTTTGAGAAGCTGCAGCAGATGTTCGTGGAGATGTTCCAGGGTGACCTGGATTCCGGGTTTTGCGGTCCATGGACTTGTTCAACTAATGATCTTTCTAGGTCATCATCGGGACCGCAATTTGGCAATGGCGGGAGCAATGGTGGCAACAAGCGGGGTAACTCTGACATTAACTCAGGAAAGGCAAATTTGGATGGATTGGAATATGCTGCCTCTAGCTTCTCCGTTGGGGTGAGTCTTCAGTAGCTTGACTCATGTTTTACTTACCCTTAGATATCGATCATCTCACCCATTATTTGGTTGAAATCATTATGTTAAATAATCCAGATAAAGAAAATGCACTAGATCATAATTGGGAATATAATTATCCCCTCTTTATTTAAGAAAAGAGAAAGTAAGACGACTCTAAATTATTAAATGATAAAAATCTAATTTAAAATTTAATTACAAGTGCGTCATCCTCAAATAATTCCTCCTTTTCAATTTTTTTTCCTTTTCCTCTTTGCTGCACTTTCCCAAAGATTATCAATGCTTTTTTTGGTGACAAATTTAATCGACTAGAGTTGAAAGTGCATGGAAAATTTTATTTGATGCAATTAGTAGTAATTTAAAACACTCAAGTGCTGGCTTAACTATGATTAGCCGATGTGAGGATGTCATCATAAATTGTTCAAATTTTGCAACATTCTTATATTGTGGTGCATAATCAAAATGATTTATATACTAAACAATACAATATGACTAAATATAATGAGCAATTAAGTATCATGAAACATACCATTATGTAATACTGAAACCCTATCTAGCATCAAAACAATGAGGCAATAAACTGAAGTTTCACAAGATCCTAGTCAAATATGCCACTTGGGACATCCACTGCGCCAATTTCCTTTGTAGAATTGTGAGGTCTAAGGTTCATTTTGCAATTTTAACAATGATTTCATGTTGAAAATGGTGATATGTTAATTGAGTCAGAGATATTGCTGTTTCTTCAATTTTTCATTAGCAATGTTTCTATTATTTCAAAATGGGCAACTGTCTATTGAAATACTTGTCCATCCTCATTTTGTGACCATATCTTGAAGCAATGCATATGTTTTTACTTGTTACTGATTGTGTGTGCTTCATATTGGCAGTTGAGTGACGGAGGACAGTCATCAAAAGGAAAAGGCAGTTTTAATAAAAATAGCAAGAGAAGGACAGGAAGAAAGCAAAAGGTTTCTGCCAAACATGATTTCTCATCCTGATGCTGATGTCTCAGCTTAGTAATTCTAGTTTAATGTTCCTTTGGGTGAATTATCCCATCTCTTTCTTTTTCTAGGTGTGGCAGCTAACTTCTGCCAGGGAACCTTTAGCCTAAATAAACTTTCTGATTAATCTCTCTTATGTTTGTTGATTGCGTTTATGCCTACTGCTACTCATTTTTCAATCTTGGCTAAGAAATACCTATGAAGTTGTTTTGTTCATACAAGTTGCATTAATCTCAGTACACCATACTACTATCTCATCCTTCTGTGAATTATCCTCAAAATTTGGAAACCATTAACAGGCTCAGTCTGCACGGCTTCTACCACACAATATATTTGTCGATTCGGCCTTACTGTTTGGAGGATTTGGTTAAAGTCTACATCTGTGAAGGCAAGTTGCTATTGCTATTTCGTTTGCTATTTTGGTTTAAGTCTACATCTGTGAAGACAAGTAGAATTTTAAGGATTAACAAGTTCTGATAATAATGTTATCTATCATTTACACTGATTGGGCACACCACCAATATTGTATATAAAGAATTTGGTGTGGTTGGTCACAATCTTGATCGCAAGGACCCATAAAGATCTCTTTAGATATACAATTTTTGAGGAATCAATTAGACCACAGAATGGTGCCTAAACAGCTTGTCAGAACTTGTGGCAAAGGTGCTTTATATTTCTTTCTACACAGGACCACAGTGCAGAATGCAGATGTGTTGCTCTGGCTCTACTCTCTGGCCCCTCAGTAATTGAAAGGTCGACAGACAGACGGTCGATTGGAACCAAACAAAAAGGATGCTTACTGGTAGATATCACAAAACCCAATAGTTATCTATTTGTCTTTAACCATCAGGATTTTTAATATTTATATCTTATTGCAAGAAATTCTTATCACGACATAGTTAAAATCTTTTCCAGCAATGCCATACAATTTTGACCTTTGTTACAGTGATTTACATGATTGTGCTCATTAGTTGGTGGCTTCAAACCGGCTGTCAACTTGATTGATGTGTGAACGTCCATTGTTGGTTTTTTTTTTTTCTTGTATGTCTTGTAGTGTACAAGGAACTGACATTTGGACCCACATTTACTTTTTGGAGCTGCTGGCTCAAGTGGCCAATTCTCCACCGGAAAAGCTTCTTCGAGTGTGGAATGAGGACAAATAGGGATGTTGGAGGAATCTTAAAAAGGGCCTTTATTAAAGCCTCTTTTTTTCCCTTTGCCCAACTCTATTGGCCTATATGAAATTCACTTGAATTTGGTAAAATGTAAAATTCATAATACAATTCGAAGGAAGTAAATCAGTATATGAAATTCACTTGAGCCCCCTACTTGGACGAGCTTATGATTTAAATCCAGAGTTTGATTTATTACCTTAGCAACTCCTATAGAGGATTCTCAAGTTATTATTATTATTTTTTGGTAATTCGTCTTTCTTTTTGGTTCATCAACCGGAAATGAGAGGAGAAGATGAGGATATTTTCATCTATTAACGAGGTTAGACGATGTTGTTTAAAGGAATCAACTTAGGAACTCGTTTTCTGAAGACGACTTAAAAATACCAATATGGAAACAAATGAAAAATCACAAAGCATGCTCTCAGTGTATCCTCCCAAATCTTCTTCAACATGGAAAATCTTTCCTATTTCACTGGAGTTCTGGCTAGTACAATTCTCGAGTCTAAATGGAAGAATGACAGACAATAACTTTGGTCGCAATAAGAAAATAAGAAATATAATCGACTGTAGCAAGAAGGGTCTATTTCTCGTGATTGGGATGAGCTCAAATAGATAAATTTATGCTTTTGCAGAATCAGATATTTCTAGCAAAGACTTCCCCATGTGTTGTCTACAAAATATCATCAGTTTGAAAACTGTAAAAGCTAAGTATAAGATATAGACGATCCGGTCCCAACAGAATCACAATACAACATCAGTTTGAAAAATCACAATACGAAGTCATAAGTTTGAAAATAAATTCCATGTGCAAGCACATTTTCATTGGACATTTTTAAATTTACCATCCATCTATTCAAAAATTCTGAAGCTATGATTTTGACAATGTCAATGGTAAAGGAGAAAAAAGAAAAAACAACACTCTACGATTCAAAAATAAACTGAAAGCTTTTTATCTATCTTGTCTTGCACTGCTGAACATTTTTGCAACAACATGACTAAACGGTCATCCAACTTAGGAAGAGGAGTTGTAGGGGTTTTAGTCACTACGACTGGTAATCCATATCTATGACCCACTACTACTTTGTTAGTCTTTTCAGCATCATCATCTTGATGCACTGTAGGAGCCAAAAAAGAAGCTGTGGGCTCATTAGCCATTAAAGATGAAGTTGAAGGCTTGGCAGGTGGAATAGGTCGCTCTGGAAGTGGAATATCGCAGCTCATCTCGACAATCTCATCCAAAGAAGGTTTTGATGTTAAAAGATGCATTGGTTGAACTCCTGAAACACCTGAACTTGAAGACAGATTAGCGGTGATGTCATGAGGATAATCAACAGCAAAAAGGTTGTCTTCATTCTGCACCAACAAATATGCCACTGAGCAAGCCATATCTTTCAGACTCATTAATCGCCAATTCTGGATCCTCCTGAATATTATAGACCACCTCGGAACGACATAGTAACAAGAGCCACAAAGCTCAATATCAGCACTAGTCTGAACCATTATTCCAGCCTCTCTAGCAGCTACTTCAGGGCTCAACATGTGACATGTTTTGCTCATGTAGTTTTCCAGACATTCTTCAAGAGCCAACTTTTGGCGAAGGATCTCTAGGCTCGTATGAGAACTTTGCTTCAGCCAGGAAATGTCATTCAAAAATTCTGGTAACTTACAAGCATTTATAGCACTAGTGAGTCCTTGAATTCGTACAGGTGAACTCCAGCCAATGCTTGGTAAGAAGGTATTTACAAAACATCGTTCGTAGCTCAGATTCTCAAGGAGATCAACCTCAGGACATGGCCAATTATGCCTATTCAAGGAAGCAGCTCTTGCAATTTCCTCTACCAATTTGTCCAATGCTGCATTGAAAACTGAGATAAAATGGTTTGGACCAAAGTTAGAGGCATTAGCATTTCCTAGGATCTCTGCATAAGATAACAAATATTGCAGGACAACTTCTCGTGTATTTATTAGATTAACAGTAGGTTGCTCGGGTGAATTTTTAGCTAACCACAGGAGACCCTCTCTCAGTTTATCATCCTGGAAAAAGCCAGTCTGTTTCTCTCTGGGGAGGCTACAGCATACGAATATAACTGAAAATAAAGAAACCCTTGTCATATCAGCATCATGAAGGCCAAGCTTCTGCATTATTGTGAATGAAGGGTCAGAGATTCCTTGGTCATACACATCACCGCTTACTATCAAAAGGGGTATGTTGGATCCAGATGGTATGCATGCTATAGCATTATGAAGCCACACTCTTTGCATTTCCCATGGAATACTCTCTGATACATGGAAAATGATTGAAGCAGCCCCATCAACACTATAATCTTTAGCAAGTATATTATAATCATCACAATTGGCCTCGCGAACTACAGTTAAGCAGCAGTTGTTGCAAGCACTAAATTGGTTGTTAATCCAACTCCTCCATATTGATAAATGCGGCACAGAAACCACTGGTTTGCTATTTTTGTTACTAGAACCCATAACTTTTGAGAGTAACCATCTTGAAGACGCACCGTTAGATTGCCCCATCATGTGTAATGGCTGGACAAGTACAATAAGCTTCCAGCAAAGACATCTAGCATTGGGATTTCTTGAACTTAATATTGGTGCAACCAATTCTGAAACATTAATAGTTGACCATGATTCTTCTTGTTTCCTACATCTCTCTCTTGCAGCAAAATCAATGTTAAGCTCACTGCTGGCAAGACTTGGAAGCTGATTAATCTAACAAATTTAACAATTAAATCAATCATCAAAAAGCTTGCCAAATTCAGAGATTACAGTCTGAATTACTCACGGTTTTAAAATGTCGAATGGGTGGACCCAGAAATAGGGAATTAAATGCAGAATTTGCTAGCATAACTTTTTGCTCACGTCTTTCTCTCCTTTTAGTTGCTTGCTGCTTCCATTTTCTGATTATCAACCAAAGCAGGAGAAAAAACAATAAGAAATTAAGAAACTTATGTAAGTTCCTAATGGTGTGGTAAGAGAAGTAAAGAACCTCAAGATCAACTTAAGCTTCACTCGAATTTCTCTCCTTTTTCTTGCTTGTTGCTTCCATTTCCTGATTATCATCCAAAGGAGGGGGCAACCAGAAAAGGACAATGAGCAGTAATGTAAGTTCTCGATAGTGAAATTTCAGAATTCATAATGCTGTAAAAAGAGCAAATGAAGAACCTCAATATAAGTCTCAGCTTCTCATTTGCAGCTTGATTCATCGGGTTAGGCATTAGCAATTCTTCTTTTTTTTCTGGTTCTCTATTTATAACTGGATGAAATTGTGAACTAGAGGTGACCTTATTGACTATAGAACTTATAGGTACTATGTTCCTGACAGAAGTCACATCTGGAATGGGCAAACGTTTATAATTCAGGAGTGGATCTCCTTGATGGAAAGCCTGGGAACCATTGGCAAACATTTTGACCGGAGAGACCACGGTTTGAGTCATAGGAACTGTCTCCTGGCGATGGACAGCCTCCTTGCTGAGCATAGGAACAGCTGCATATGGTATCCCACCAACTACAGATTGAAATGAACCACTTACACTGTGATTGTGTGAGAATGTATTTGCTTCTGCTTCACCCATTTTTTCATCATTAATTTGCACATCAAGGGACTTTCTTGGGTCAGTAATGGCTCCAAGAGCAGTAAAAGCATCACGGTCATGAATTGTGTCTTTGCTTCTAATCTTCAAAGTATCTACTTCAGATGCATCAACTCTTTGTTCAAACATCTCCAACTCCATAGATATAGTTTGTCTTTTCTCAGCCACAGGGAAGATAATGGGACTAGAACAAATATCATGAACAACCCTCTCTGATTTCTTGAGGAGCACAAACTGTGAACGTTTTGTAGGGAAATCCTCTTCACTGTTAAGAAAAGGACCTCCCTTCACCATATAGGTTTCCTCAAATTCCTTTAATTCAAATCCATGATGTTTTAAAAGATTTTCCACATCCTCTCCCTAAGAATCAGAGACCAATTAAATAGCAGCTCTTGGACAGGAAAAAAAAGGAAAGTTACTTGACCCAAACAAACAAATTTTCACATACCTCCAAGCCCAACCATCTTATAACATCTGTGACAGGGATTCCTTGGTTATTCGGAAGACTACTGTGTAAAGAAGCAAGTGCCTTTTTTCTTATCTGGAAAAAGAGCTCTATTTAAGCTCTCATCAAACCATAGCAATGTGTATATGGAGAGTAACTCAAACAGTCTAATCATTCTAATAACATCAGCCACACAGGCAGGGAATTCCTCTCAGTGGAGATCTTTAAAAAATAAATTTAAAAATGTCATTTGAAAAGAAACCAGGTATAAAACGCAGCAGGCTTCTTTCACTAATTGCACTAGATTGAATTTGAACAAGAAACGTTTGCTTTTGATTTGTGTTCTAGCACTCGGGTTTTCAATATAGATGTCGACCACAAAAAAATCAAAGTGGCAAATCTTTTTACCTGATCTTTAATTTACGCACACTAGGTTGACTGGTTATAGATGTTACATGCAACCTACCACATCAAGGGAGCAATCACTGATAACTATTTTTAGGCATCACCTATCCTCCATTTTCACAGCGTAGGATAGAAAAATAACAATCAACACGGGAGATGTGTGAAGAATCACAACCCATATATCCAAGGATTATGCAGGAAAAAAGGTGGCAAATGGCAAATTAACTTTTAGTCAATGATTTTCACCATTTGACTAGATTTCAACCCTATTAATACGAGGATTTAATGGGTTCGTTTATATTCCCAATTTCTAGTATCAAGTTATTTATTGGAAACTCGATAACTAGAAGAATGTGACAAGCATGCAACACTTTCTAAGAATGCATATGAAATAAGCAGAAAGCAGAAAGAAGAAAGAAGACACACCTTAGTAAAGTGAGCATGCATCAAGCATGCCTGTAGGTAGGTTGCTTTTTGTGCGAGATGAAAGAAGTTAATATAATTACCCATTTTACAAGCTCTGGAAAGGAAAGTTTCTTTGTTATAATTGCTACAAAAAAAAAAAACCAATATAAGCCAGTAAAAATTCTGGGTAAAAGTACCTTGCTACATTTCGGGCAAACAAAATTTCTGAAGAACGTCTAATTTCAGGAGTCATCTTAGCAAGATCACGTGTCAGTTCCATAGGATCCACCTATGTGTATTTATACATGTATCATGTATGATAAAAATAACATCTCCATATAAAAAATAAAAAACAGATAGCAATATGACTTACTTTGTATCCTGGATGCTTATCTACTTTGAGGAGTGCATAATAACCACGAAACTCCTTTTTAGTTGACACACTAATTTTTTTCTTTCTATGATCATCATACATATGGAATAACTCAATAAATGTCTTATTCATCTGCTCAATATTTAGATGCACATCAAACCCCTGGGAAAAATCCTCTCATATGGATTGCAGAAAGTCATTCAAGAAAGCATTTCAAGATGCAGACAAACTATTTTCTAAGGGGAGAAGTCACCGAGATCCTTCATGCTACAACTCATCCTTGTGTACTATACACAAACCAAGTTTTATTGCAATATAAGGTCATTCTGCTTAAAAATAGGAAATAAAACGATGCACAAATTCTAGTATTCCAGTTTAAGAAACTTACCTATGAAGGCATAGCATAAACTATCTTCAATCTTGTAGTCATGTATTATGTTAGCCCTGTAAAATTGATTTTTTTATCTCAGTTCAGGATGATAAATAACAAAGATAGTGTCAACATCAAGTTCAAATAGAAATTAACACTTACGATGTAACAGTTCCAAAGCGTGAAAATATTGTATGCAAATCCTCATCCTGCAATCAAATCATTTGATAACAATATCATATAAAAACTACAAAACAAAAAACTCAAAGAAAGCTTGCATTGTCAATAAATCTTATCATGAAACATAAATGATGCAGAAGATAAACCCTTAAAAAAATAATTTAGTAGTGTTCAGTAAAGGATTATTTACTTGAGTAACTGAATTCAGTTGACAAACAAATGGCACATTCTCTAGTGGTTTAACATCAGCATCAGGAATATCTCCTATCTGGCACATAAAGAAACTCCAATTGTAAAAATTGAAAAACTAAATCAAATTAACAAAAAAATAGAATATTAGAATTCTAACAAAAATTTCTTACACTTTCAAGAATAGCCGCATTTGTATGAGCCTCTTTACTATGAGGTCTCTCCTCAAGCTCTTCTAGGCCTAATGTATCGTCCAAGGGAACCCAATCATCTTCTAATTGCTCTTCTACAATCTGTATGAAAAAAGGCTTACATGAATAAAAATGACACAAGAAACTCTAACCAGTATCAATGTGCATACAACCTTCAAGATGCCAAAATAAGTTAAATTACTAGTCGTATTTTTCTAATATATACCCCCCAAAAGTTTCAATTCCACAAATCGATTGGGTATTCAAGGAAAAAAAAAATCATGTAAAGCATATTAGTAAAGGTCACTAAGTCTCAACAAAAGAAATAAACAGTTAATCAGAGCAAACAGTAAAATTGAAGTATAAAAAGTACCAAAGTGAAATATATGGCTCATAACATGACACCTACAAATATTAAGTCCTGATTTTGATATATGGAGGTTCCGAGGTTCAATGTAAAATTTGAACATGACTCAAACCTTAATCACACAAATTATAAGATAACATC
>JBBUKS010000100.1:13765107-13776776 GCA_038050645.1 Hedychium gardnerianum
GAGATCTTTATTTAATCTACTAACAGACACAAGATTACAATCAAGGTCAGGAACAAATAGCACAGAATGTAGAGTTAGTGTGCTTGAGAGATGAATGGTTCTGTCCCAACTACTTTAGCACATGTCTCATTTACTATACGCACCAATTGGGGTTTGCCATATAGTGAAAAAGTAGAGAAAAGTGATATATCACCTGTCATGTGCTTTGAAGTGCCAGAATCCACAATCTAAGGGAAGTGGGTAAATGTGTGCATTGCTGAGGCAATATGTTTGACTTATGAATGAACTATTGGAGAATATCAAGTTGTTCCTTAGAGAAAGGAACTGAGTTGTCACACTGCGTCGTGGGTGTAACTACAACATTTCCCTTTACTTCGCGGTCTGGGAGGGCTTCCAATTTTCCGGTTCCCCATGAAGCTTCCAGCACGTGTTTTTGGTGTGTCCTTGCTTTCGACAGTAGTCACACCATGGGCGTACCTTCTTTGGCCGATTGTCATTCGTGTTGTAAGTGGAATTTCGGACAGCTAGAGCACTTGCTTCAGTTGACTTAATTGGCCGAATTTCGGAGTTTGGCTCTCCCAACATTACCCGCATATAGCTTTCTTCCTTTCAGACTTCTAAAAATGCCTCCCGAAGACTTGACAGTGGTTTTGTGCCGAGGATTCTGCCCCTTACTGCATCCAGAGACTGATCAGAAACTTAAACACTCTCTTGGTCTTCACAAATCTCTTGAAATACGTTTGGTCTTCAGAACACTTATCCACCTGTTGTCAATAGCGATTGAGAGTTGTGAAATAGGTAATTACTGAATGATTACCTTGCTTGAAGACTTGGAGAGTGCTTTCAACATGAAATAATTCAGCAATGTTGTCTTCGTTGGAGAAAGTATCACGAACAGCCTCCCATATATCTTGGGTTGTCGTGAACAATAGAAAATTTTCATCAATTTCTGCATTCATAGAGTTGATTAGTCATGACATAACAAGGTTGTTTTCAGCCCTCCAGACTCGATACTCCAGACTGCCTATTTTTGGTTCTAGAATACCCATGAGATAATCATATTTTCCTCGTCATGAACATCATTACCGATTGTGACTACTAAAGATAATTGTGGGCATTCAATTTGTGAATGGTAATTGAGCCAAAGATAATTTCTAGTTGAATTCGAAAGTGGGGTATCATCGGGTGATTTGGAGCAAAGTGGAAGAGTTCGCCGGCATCATGGGGTGATTTGGAGCAAAGTTGATTGTGGAAAGTTCGCTGGCATATGCTCAAAGTCCGACATAATTGGCTGCAGTCTTAGTAAGTAGAGTGGAAGAGACGTTCTGGCCGAAAGTTAGTCGCCCTCGAAGATTAGAATGAAGACTGAAACCCTAGAGGTGGCTAGGTAGCAGAAGGAAACTTGGCTCTGATACAATGTGATTTTTCTCCAGAAAACTTCTCATTTATTTCAATAACCTTGTCTGCTTTTATATATAAATTACATACTCCTATTTAAGGAATTGAAATCACATAATATCTCCTAATAAATTACAGCTATTATCAAATCAAATCTTCCTAATTATACAATATCAAATCAAATCTATAATAAATCTGTGCAATAAATCTGCAACAAATCTGCAATAATCTACCTAGATTGGTTCAACACACATCTCTCTAAGAGGCTTAGGCCACGCAGGGTATGACAATTGCTAACATGAAAATAGTAATATATAAATATAATTACAAATTATGACACGTATTATTTACAGAGAACTCAACAATGAAAAACACCTTGCCAATTTTGTCTAAACTTTTGAACCATTAGATGTTTTCTATAAGTATTTAAAAATTTAATAATAGATAACTATCTATTACTGTATTCAAATAATTTGTTTGTCCATATCACTAATTTTTCTAACATTTTTTTAATCTTCCTCTTAATCATGTAAATTCTTATCTAATAATAAATATTATTTGGAGAATAACTCATTATTTTATTTATTAATTTGCCTGGATTATAAAAATAGATTGAAAATTAATCGAAGAAATATTGAAAGCAAGGTTTAAATTTCGAGTCGTGTCGGAGTTTCGATCCTAGACAAGAATGATAAGCTTTCGAAACTTTTAAAAATTTTAAATATAAATGTATATTAATTAAAAATTAATTTTATTAATACTTGATTATTAATTTTGAGGTGTTGAGTTCATATTTCAATAGGTTGTTTCATGCATTGCACCCAAGGCGGGGTACTGGGAAAGGGTCTATTGTATACAGTCTTATCTTGCATTTCAAAAGGCTGTTTCCGTGACTCGAACCCGTGACCACCAGGTGACATTATAACAACTTTACCATTATGCCAAGAGTCTCATTCAAAAAAAAAAAATCTGCAAATATAAAAATTACCTCTCAAGCTGTAAAACCTTTATTAAAAGGGTACATATGGAATTTTAAACATACAAGAATATAGTCAAGATTGAACTAGAAATAACAGATAGAAATGACTTCTTTTCTCAAACTAAGATAGGATTTAAAGGAATAATTGATATGAGTGGTTTATGATTCTAATTAAATAGACATTTAACAAAGAACAGCAAAATGAAATGAGAAGAAAAATACACTCAAGATGACTGAGCAACTCACCCAAGTTTTAGAAGGCCAGCAACAGTGCTCACACTGATATCAAAATCTACTTTCGGTTGTATGATGAAATTTCCCTCTCTTATAGGCTTTAGATTCAAAGAAAACTAATGGTAAGGTTATTCAGAAACAGGAAAACATAAAACTTAAATATCATTGATCCAGACCTCTCGTATTAACAACGCAAATCTTCCTTCACACAATCTGACACGAATACAATCTACTTCTGCGAGTTGCCCATTTGAATGCACTCCAGGAAGCCTTAAATAAACATCAATGAAGTTCTGAACAGAGCTGCAAACTTTTCCAGGGTCAAGTACTTTAATTAAGTCTTGGTTTGATACCTAATGATTGTTAAGGTAAAAAAAATAATTACAATTTACTACATAAGACTATAGGATAAAAAAATAATAGAAATAATAGCTCACCTGCTTGTTACTTTTAAGTACAAATAGGGAACTCTCAGGAGAAAGTACAGGATCAAAATCATTGCGAATTTTAAGCTGCATGAGAATATGGCTCATCAACCGGACAACTAGAAGTGTAGAAACAGAGGAATCAGTTCAAGTTGAAAAATTCTGGTTGTACCAACATGTGCATGTACAAGATGTGGTTCAATGTGTTGCTGAAACATAGGGAAAACAGTTGTCATTATCTCATTCTGAAATATTGAACAGCCAACACGATTCTTGTCTCTTTGAACTCTCGCAATAAGGTGTGAATGAACACCACCAACCTTGTAAGGAAAAGACAAACATACAACACAACTGACCTACATGCATATAAACAATCATAGGACATAACATAGAGCATGTGTACGGTCATGATTCTCACAACAGCAATCCAAAAATCAAGTGACTTCCTAATATTTGGATGTAGCGCATATATGCCCTCAAAAATTACCTGTGCAGTAAAAGACACACAAAAGAAAGTGAGCAATTAGGATAAGCAACTTTGTAAGCATTTAAGAAAAATTAGGAGATTACATGGTTTCATATGCTTAAATACAGAGTGGTGCATCATGAACCACATGGTGAATAAAGAAGAAAGCAAAGAGAAATTGTTTAAAAGGAGACAATTTGAGGCTATCATGCAAAGAGGCATTCAAACCATCATAACTTAATGCCTTTGAAAGATTTAGTCTTCTTTTTCTTGGAGTCTAATCTATACTGTTGGTTTTCAAGATAACTGAAGGACGGCCAGTGACTTTCATTGATCTTATGTATTAGGGATTGGATGAACTCCTAGTTTTAAAGACCATTCTATGCCAATCAGCATGGGCAAAAAGTTTAATTCAGACAACAACCAGAATGGGAACTAGGCTGAGACACTGTAACCCACAAAATCTTCAATTATCTCTCTACTTCTCTAGAACAAACACTCTGAAATATGTCTCCTTGTCAACATATCTCCTCAAAACGGAACATCGCGCCCCCCCCCCCCCACCACCACCACCACCCCGCCCCTCTTCCCCACCACCACCACCCTCTTATGCCATTAGGGTTCGGGCTCGACATAGGACCCTTGGTCCATCCTTCTTCATTTTTTTCCCACTCCAAATACTATAGGGGAAACAATTCATTATCGGAGCCACACTAACTAATACCTCAAGTTGTGTCAATAAATCAAAGAATATTTAAGCAATTAGACACTACAAGATTCTAGTGAACTTACCAATTAATATCTTCTCCCTCAAATTGAGTTGTTTCATTATTACTTGTGTCCTTATTCGCACCATAATAGTCTTTGCAACTTCTCTAGTTTTGCAAGAAGTATGATTTTAAGTGGTTTCCTACCAGAAGTGTGATGGATTGCTTGGGTCAGATGATTGAAAACCCGAGTTTGTCAATCTGCTCTGAGAAGTAAAAGAGGCACTATGGTGAATCTCTTGAAAGAGAAAACCTAAGGTTAGAGTGAATCTTTAAGATGCAGAAAATATCAAGGTTAATTTTAAATTGGATCAATGCTTAAAGTCCCATGGACCTTACTACCATCACCTCTTTTAATTCCCTTAAATTTCACTTCAAATACCCTCTTTTGACTTTGGAAAAAGAAAAAAAGATGTTTACATTTCTAGATCAAGTCAAATAAGCACTTGATAGATATTGCACCACAAACTACCACGTAAAACATACGCAAATCTAGCACTATTTTTAACACTTGCTCATGTAGGATTGGGTTGTTTGACACATCTCAAAATCTTATAACATTTCAAAAATCATCGTAGTCTACTTAAAATTGGGCCACTATTTGGAATTTTCTTAAACCCCCTTTTATAAGGAATGCATCAGCACCTATGATGTTTCTTGTTTGATATATTCTTTGTCATCATCATCTTCTTGGATCTCTAGCTCATTCATCAGCATATCATATTCGTGCCACTAGTCCACTACTAAATCCTCATTAAGTTGTGAGAAAAAATGTATAACTCGGAACTACTTGAGCTTGAGCTTCTTGGCATCTACATGGGAAGATGCCACTGTAGATGCAAGGATTGTAATCGTTTGAAATGTTTGGAAAAACTATTCTAGGTTCACAATTTTTTTTCTCAATTGCACTATCAATCCTCCAAAATGTGCCCTACCACACAGCTGAGGAATTATGTATGAAAACAATACAAATAATCTTCTTAAAGAGAATTTAACTGAAAATATAAATGAAGAAAAAAATCATAATATTACTTGGGTTTATATCACATAAAACACCTGCATGTGATTGCAAAAGCTATGAAAATTGCATGGAACATATGAACTTATGTACACCAGGTGTATGGTCCGTAGCTAAAAAAATATTACAAATAGCATTTTAAAATGTTAGGATCATTTTTATAACCACTCCCATTATTTTATTAGCATATTACAAATGTTAAGTGTATAAGTATCATATGCTTGTAGCTATGATTGTTGTTGGTATTATTGGTATATAACCATGATTGTCCTTTCTAGTCATAGTTGTTCCTGTATCACTGGCATGTAGCCATGGTTGTTCTTTGTATCCTTGGTTTGTAGCTTAGTATCATTGGCTTGTAGCCCAGATTGTTCTTGATATCATGGGCTTGTAGCCCAATTTGTTCTTGTTATCATTGGCTTAGCCATGGTTTTACTTTGTGTTGAAATTCAAACTAGGCAACTTGTTATTTTATCCCTATTTTGTAAGGATTTATATTGTAATCTATTCCTAGATGGATTGTAATTAGCTCATACTTATCACATCCCTAATTTTAAGGGATTTATCTTTGTATATAAGGAGGATATCCTATCAATGGAAATACGAGAATTTTCTGTCAAACTATATGGTATCAAATCAGAAACCCTAGCTGGAAAAAACCCTAGCAGTTGGTTCTTCCTCCAGCCGCACGATTGCTAGTTCTTCCAGTAGCGGCAACGTCGACCTCCATTCCGACGTCATCGACAACAAATAGAGCAGCCGACTTCCAAGTGTGACAGGATCATGGCTGACTCCAATTTTTCAGTGCAAGGACTTGGCGGAAACTTCCTCCGGCATGTCCCGTGTCATGCCTTCTTCTCCAAAAGGCAGTCTCTTCCCATCACCACTCACAAATTTAATGACTACAATTATCTTCAATGGTCTCAATCCATGATGATGTTCGTGAGTGGAGGGGGCAAAGATGACTATCTAACTGGCTTTATTCCATAACCAAATCATAAAACTCCAGAGCATCGCATTTGGAGGGCTGAGAATAACTTGGTGATGTCGTGGCTGATCAACTCGATGAAGGAGGAGATTGGTGAAATTTTTTTGCTATGTACCTCTGCCAGCAATATTTGGGAGGTTCTTCGGGAAACCTGCTCAAGCCGTGACAACACTATAGATTTATTTCATGTGGAGAGCACTCTGCAAAGTCTCCAAAAGGGGAGTCCACAGTGACAGCAACAACTAGACATGTTTGAAACTCCCGAATGGAAGTGCACAAAGGACAGAAATTGCTATCGGAAGATTGTGGAGACACAGCATATCTTCAAGTTCTTAAGTGGGCTCGATAAGTCGCTTGACGAAGTGCGGGGCAGAATTCTCAACACCAAGCCGCTACCTAGCCTTAGGGAAGCATTTGTAGAAGTGCACCGAGAGGAGAGTCGCAAGCAAATAATGATGGGACAGTCCTACATCTCAGAGGTCCCGACTCTAGGCAAGGACTCCTCTGCTAATTCCATTGCATTAGTAGCTAGAAGTCAGTCCACAAACTGTAGCATCGGTGAGCCTCAAAAATGCATATGATAGTAGACCACGGAAGAACAAGCCTTGGTGCGATCACTGCCGAAAGCCAGGCCATCTCAAAGAACAATGATGACAACTCCATGGAAAGCTAGTCGATTGGAAGCCTCCTAGCCAAGAGGAAAAGGCACATCATGCGTCTGCTGAAAATTCAAAATTTGTGTGTTCTCCTTTCTCCAAAGAGCAACTGGATATGCTCTAAAAGTTATTTAACAATCTGTTTAGGAGTTTAAATTCCAACTCGTCGATGAGCAATCCTATGGAAATGCACACAAGCAAGTCCTCCTCTTAGATCATCGATTCAGGAGCATCTGAACATGTGACGGGTGACAGAATGTTATTTCAACATTTACATTATATGACAAACATCTAATGGTGCGTATAGCAAATGACATATGTACCAAAGTGGTCGGTACGAAAACCATAAACCCTAAACCCTTAAAATTTCCAGCAATATCAATCTCAATTTTGTGCTTTATGTCCCTGGACTTGCTTGTAACGGCTGGTAGGCTCAACCACGACCTTAACTGTGAAACTAAGTTCTTTGGTGATTGTTGTGTTTTTCAGGACTTGAGCATCGGGAAGATTATTGGCAGTGCTAAACTTTGTGCAGGACTTTACCTTCTTGAAGCATCTCCCACATCTAGCAGCCTGCTGAGCTCAACTATCAGTCAATCCATAGTTTTAGGTCTAGTAGTCTATCCAATAATGAAAGTGAAATTATAACGTGACACTATCAATTAGGACATTCAAATTTCATGTACTTAAAACATCTTTTCCTTTCATTATTTATCAATAAGTCGTGATTTCCTTCGGTGTGATGTATGTCAGTATGTTAAACATACCAGACACACTTATGCACCCCGTCAATATCAACCAACACAACCTTTCTCTCTCATTCACGGAGACATTTGGGGACCATTCAAAAATCCAAGTCTGACTCTAGATGGTTCTTGCTTTTCGTTCATGATCACACAAAGTTGTGTTGGGCTTTTCTTATGAAAGAAAAATCTAAGACCACACAAATGTTTCATAATTTTCATACTATGATCAAGACCCAGTTCCAAGTTGACATACTGATTCTCAAAACAGATAATGCCAAAGACTTCTTTAATTTCAGCCTTAGCCCCTATCTCCAATCCAATGGCATAGTCTAGCAAAGTTCATGTGTTGATACACCCAAACAAAATGGTGTAGCTGAACGAAAAAATCGTTATATACTTGAGGTAGCCCACTCCTTACTCTTCCAAGCTCACGCTCCAACCAATTTTTCTCCCTTCCAAGGTTCTTAAGTTCAACACTATTTTAGGTTTTATAAAAACTTGTATCCTACACTCAGACTTGTCTCCAACATCCCTCTCAAACTATGTAGATGTATTGCATTTGTCCACATCCACTCTTAATATCAGGGAAAATTTTATTCACGCTCACTAGTGCATTTTCTTGGGATATTCAGCCAACAAAAAGGGTTATAAGTGTTTCTCTCCCATCACTCAGAAATTGTATCACTCTATGGATGTCGCCTTCTTTAAACACATGTCATACTACTCCAATACCACAATTCAGGGGAGAACAAAATTGAATTGCAACATTGGGATTGGGATTGGGAGTCCCTTGTAGAACTGATTTCTTCCTCAATCTTACCACTATCATCACTCAACCCTCCATCAACTCCTTTCTCTTCATCATCATCACAATCACATGTGCTACCTATAACCAAAAAAGAATACACCACCTTCCCATGACACAGCGAAAGTCTATGTGAGGAGAAAACATCTTGCGTCTTTGCACGAAACTCAGCCGTATCATGAGTCAACTCGAGGCCAAGTTGAACCTAATCTAAAAGAACTAGTTCCACAAATAGATCCCACATTGGACCAACCTATTGCACATAGAAAAGGTACTACATCTTGTACTCTTCATCCGATGCAAAACTATATGTCCTACTCACGTTTATCTCTAAGATACCCATGGTTTAAAATTTCGAGATGTGCCGGAGTTTCGGTCTGGACCGAACGATACAATTTCGATATCACATCGTGTCGTGCTAATATAGTTTTAGTAATTTTAAAATATTAAATATAAATATATATTAATTTTATTAATATTTGATTATTAAATATGTTTTATATTTTCTCAGAAGATAATGCATATTAAATTTTTATAAAAATTATTTTAAAAAATGAGTAATTTTAAAATTTAAAATTATAAAAATACTTATAAAATTATTTGAAAATATTAAATTACTTTTTTAATGTATTTGTAAATTTTTAATTTTAAAAAAAAACTTATTTAAAATGTTTAAGAAATATATTTTTTAAATTTTTTAGATTATTTTAAATTTATAATTAATTTAAAATTATTTTATAAAATATTTATTAAATTTTAAAATTATTTAAAAATTTTGAAATAATTTTTAATATTTATAACTACTATTGATAATAGTTTATTCATAAAAATATATATATTTAAAAAAATTAAAAAATTAACTAAATCTAAAAAAAAGACTGCCTAAGACGTTGCGGCACCGCAGTCCCTTGAAGGTTCTAGGAATATATAAAATTTTATTAGATTTTTTTAGAATTTTAAATAAATTTTTGTATATTTTGATAGGATAATTTGATTAGAATTTTAAGAAATATATTTGACTATTTATTTAAGTTAGAGATTAATCAGATCCTTTAAAAAAATAAAAACATTTAGAAGATAAATAAATAAATAAATAATTTATTATATATTATTAGAATTAAAATAAATAAAATATTTAATTAATTAATTAATTTTATTAGAGTTTAATTAAATATCTCTAGATTATTCCTATTATAGCGAGGAATTATTTGAAATAATTAATTCAGTTTTAATTAAAATAAATAAATCCGACCACATTGCGACCACGGCACACCCGTGCGACCCCACCGGCGTGATCGCAGGGTACCCCACCTACGCAGTCGCAGGGTACCCCTCCGGCGCGGCCGCGGGGTCGCGCGACCATTATGCAGCGGTCGTGGGGTTCGCGCGACTCCTCCTTGACTACCACTGGGCTGGTGCCAGGTCGTGCCGATGTCAGTCGGCGAGTGGAACGAATGTTTCGCCCGTTTCGACCGGCTTGGCACGAGATTTCAAACCATGAAGATACCAAGCATTTGTGACATCACTTGACAAGATCAATATTCCTAGTTTTGTGTATGAAGCTCTAAGGGTGCGTTTGGCTCAAGATTATCATACATAACCAGGTTATGGGGAATAAAACATAACCTAATGTTGTTTGGTTCAATTTTAGGTAATACAATAAAAATTTGTTTGTTTTAAAGTTATAATGTATAACAGTATAAGATTTGTATCAGTCCCCGAATTGACTAATAAAACAAAATAAAATATATATAATAATATTGTTATTAATGGTGATATATAAATAAATAAATTCGGATAATGTTTTAGAAATTTTTTATTATTTTAGAATTTTTTTGGGTAATTTTGTTGGGTTTTAGACTAGATCTATTTAGTTTATCTCAACTATAGATAGGAGTTGATTGATTCAATTAACTAAAGTTTTAATTAAAAACCTAAGGTTTTTTTAACCTAATTTTAAAAAAAAACGCAACTCGTCCCTCTCTCACGCACAACGCCAATGCCCGCCACCTGCCTGTCACCTCCAGTCGAACGCCAATCACGCCGCATGCGCCTGTCACCTGCGCCCGCCGCCGCCCGCCACCTCCGCTCGCCGCTCACCGCCCGCCGAATGTCGAACGCCGCCCGTCGAACCCCGCCAGCCGAACGTCGAACGCTGCCTATCGAACCCCGCTTGCCGAACGAGCCAGTCGGCCGCCAAACACCGTCCTCCGCCCCTCCGCCCACTTCCGCTTAATTTCGAAAAACCCCGGAATCGAGAAAAACTTTAAAAATTGGAGGTAATGTGATTCCGGGTTGTATTCCCTAATTGATGGCGTATGTTGATGCTGTCGGGCATGGATCATTACTCGAGAATCGCCGATTACGTAAACCAAACAGGGTTTTCGTTGATAAACTTGGATGGATAACTAAGGTTATCAAGGATAACCCCCAACCAAACGCACACTAAAAGTTCTTGAATGGCACAAGGCAGTCCTATAGGAATACACAACCCTGAAAAAGAATGGGACATGGACATTATCTAAGCTACCTCAAGGAAAAAGAACTGTGGGATCTAAGTGGATTTTTTCAATCAAGCAGAACCCAGATGGAAGCATAAATAGATACAAGGCTCGTGGCAAAAGGTTACACCCAGTCCTATGGGATTGACTATGAGGAGACCTTTGTACCGGTTGCAAAACTCAATACCATCCGAGTATTATTGTCTATTACTGCTAACTTAGATTGACCCTTGATTCAGCTAGATATGAAGAACGTCTTTCTAAATGGAGATCTTGTGGAAGAAGTTTACATGGATGTCCTTGCAAGATTTGAGACAGATAGTACAAAAAGGAAAAGTCTGCAAACTAAGGAGAGCCTTGTATGGACTTAAACAATCACCCAGAGCTTGGTTGGACAGATTTGCTAAAGTCCTTAAAAGAGATGGTTACTCCAGTCTTAAGCTGATCACACGCTATTTGTGAAACATTTTTCAGGTGGAAAAATCTTAGGACTAACTGTATATGTTGATGATATTGTTCTCACGGGAAACCATGAACTAGAAATCAAAAGGCTCAAGTCACTCCTATCTGAGGAGTTTGAAGTCAAGGATCTGGGACAACTCAAATACTTCTTGGGAATGGAGGTTGCTAGAAGTCACAAAGGAATCTTTGTGTCTCAAAGAAAGTATGTTCTTGACCTACTACAA
>JBBUKS010000100.1:13822021-13852117 GCA_038050645.1 Hedychium gardnerianum
TTTCGGTATTTTTAAAATATTAAATATAAATGTATATTAATTTTATTAATATTTGATTATTAAATATGTTTTATATTTTACCATAAGATAATGTATATTAAAATTTTATAAAAATTATTTAAAAAAATGAGTAATTTTAAAATTTAAAACTAAATTTAAAATTATAAAAATAATTATAAAATTATTTGAAAATCTAAAATTATTTTTTTAATGTATTTGTAAATTTTTAATTTTAAAAAACTTATTTGTAATGTTTAAGAATTATATTTTTAAAATTCTTTAGATTATTTTAAATTTATAATTAATTCTAAAATTATTTTAAAATTTTAAAATTATTTTATAAAAGATTTATTAAAATTTAAAATTATTTAATTTTTAATATTTTATAACTATTATTAATAATAGTTTATTTATAAAAAAATATATATTTAAAAAATAAAAAAATTAACTAAACCAAAGAATCTAAAAAAATTCGTGCCCCGCAAAGGCCGTTGCGACATCATGGCTCTTGTGGAAGGTTTTAGGAATATATAAAATTTTATTAGATTTTTTTTAGAATTTTAAATAAATTTTTATATATTTTGTAGGATAATTTGATTAGAATTTTAAGAAATATGTTTGATTATTTATTTAAGGTAGGGCTTAATTGGATCCATTAAAAAAATAATAACAACTAGAAGATAAATAAATAAATAAAAATTTTATTATATATTTTTGGAATTAAAATAAATAAAATATATAATTAATTAAATAATTTTGTTAGGGATTAATTAAATCTCTTTGGATTATCCCTATTCTAGCGAGGAATTGTTTGAAATAATTAATTTAATTTTAATTAAAAAAACCAAATCTGATTGCGTCGCGACCACGACACGCCCATGCGACCCGCATGACCTCACCGGTGCGGTCATGGGGTCGCGCAATGCCTCTGCGGCTGCCGGTGGGTTGGTGCTGGTTGGCGGGCGGAACGAAATGTTTCGCCCGTTTCAACCGACTTGGCATGAGATTTTAAACCATGTCTCAAACAGCTAAATAGACGCTTAAATAAATAAACCCTAACTCATAAAAGATGGAAAATATCAAAAACACCTTAAATACAAAATAAACGAAAATTATTAAAAATAGTTAAATAAGATGTTCGGAGTCTCTGAAAAGGTCCTAAAAGATGTTTTTCGGACGCGAAAGTTAGTCGATTACGGGTTCCATCCGATAACAAATCTGGATCTTTGAACAAGCTTCGATTAAACAAAAATTACGACTCGTTCTGATACCTGAGTCAAAAGTTAAACTCGGGTCCTCTTGAGTCGGCCCTGCATTAGTCATCTTGGATAAAAAAAGCACTCGTCCTCGAGTTTATAGTAGTATCATCAACATCCACAGAATAAGGAGTCAAGTGCTTCACATTGAAGAGTGACTAGGAAGGTGCAACCTGTATGTATTGTCGTTGATCTTCTATAGTATCACATGGTCCAATCTTTCGATCCTTAAGCTTATTATACTCACCAACAGGGAAACAATCACGAGTTAATACAACCTAGACAAAATCACCGACATTAAAAAGTACCTGACGATGATGATTGTCAACCCGAGTCTTGTACTTGGTATTGCTCTCAAGAATAACCAGTTTCACTTACTCATGAATGCCCCAAAGATGCTCTGCCATCTCATATGCTTTAGGACTAAATCGTCCTACACGTGGGATAGAGGCTAAACTAGTACCCCGAATGGGTTTCTCCTATATACAACCTCAAATGGACTCAAACTTGTGGTCCTATTTCTTAATCTGTTATACTCAAATTCTGCTTGAGGTAACGCCAAATTCCATTGCTTCGGCTTAGTTTCTACACCTCAAAAGATTGCCCAAACTGTGATTCACCACCTCGGTCAGTCAATGTGTTTGGGGGTGGTAGACACTACTAAAGTTCAATTACATTCCCAGTTTCCTCCATAAGCTCTTCCAGAAATGACTGATGAACTTGATATCACAGTCTGAAGTCATGGATCGAGGAACGCATGTAAACGCACGATCTCCTTGAAGTAAAGATGGACAATCCGAACAACATCCAGTCTTCCTGCAAGCTACAAAATGTGTCATCTTTGAAAACCTGTCAACCACAACTAGAATAGAATTTGAGGTTTGTTAGGTGTGGGGTAATCCCAATACAAAATCAATGCTGACATTGAACTAAGGAACTTCAGGAATATGTAAGGGACTATACAAGCCTGCATTGGTGAAAATTCCCTTAGACTGCTAGCATACATAACATCAGTCTACAAATTGAGCTACAGTTAACTTGGCCAATAAAAATCAGCAGAGATAAAAGCCAATGTCTTGTCACGACCAAAGTGGCCCTCATTATGAAGCTCATTGATAATTTCTCAGTGAACAATTTGGAACGCACAATTGCAATCCGTGAAACAAATAACCATTATGCAAAATAAAATCATGGTGGTGACCATCGTATACCTTCTGGAATATCCTTCCAAATGAAGGGTCAGTTACGTATATATCTGTGAAAACCTCAAAGCTTGCAATTTTGGTACTCATGGTGGTAAGTAATGAAGAGAGACAACTTAGGGCATCTGCGACACGGTTCAGGCTCCCTGCTTGGTGTCTCAACGTAAAGGTGAACTCTTGCAAATAAGCCACCAACTTGGTATGCCACCTACTCAGCTTATGTTGACCATTGATGTACTGGTTTCGTGATCAGTAAATAGAATGAACTCCTTCTGTACTAGGTAGCGACGCCAATGCTTCAAGGTCTGAACAATGACATATAAATCTAAGTCGTAGGTAGAATAATTCTTTTTGGATCCGGACAACTTATCACTGAAGAAAGTAATTGGACGCCCAGACTTAGAACACCTCCTATACCAATGCCGGATGCATCACAATTGACCTCAAACATTTTATCAAAATTAGGAAGTGCCAGAAACTGGTGCTTCAGTCATCTTCTGCTTGACCAGTTGAAAGCTATCCTCTGCCTCTTCACCACTTGGTGATTGGAGCAATCATAGTGTTAAAATTTCTGATGAACCGATGGTAGAAAGAAACCAATCCATGGAAACTTCTGATATCGTGCAAGATCCTTGGCTGAGGTCACTCCAAGACTGTGTCTATCTTTGATTGATCACACCATCAATGAACACAATAAAGCTTAGAAAAGTTATCGATGCAGTAAAAAAAGAAACATTTCTTCTTGTTGACAAATAAACACTCCGTTTTCAGCCTTTCAAAAACAACACGAAGGTGATCAAAGTGTGATGCCCATGTCGTACGGTAGACAAGAATGTCATCAAAGTAAACCACCACAAACTTTCCCATAAAAGACCGCAAGATTTGATGTATAAATCTTATGAATGTGTTGGGTGCATTTGATAATCCAAAAAAACATGACGATCCACTCATATAGCCCATGTTGCGTCTTGAATGCTGTCTTCCATTCATCTCCATACTTTATTTTGATTTGGTGGTAACTGCTTTTAAGGTCAATTTTTGAGAAGTCCTTAGAACTCATATTACGTTCTCACAACTGCCGTTGTCGATGATCATTTTGTAGATTTTATCTGCGACGGTGCAAGTAGTGTAAAAAATATTGATTCTTAACCAATCATCTCTCGAATCGTCCTTGGTAGTCAGCAGACTCTTGCGAATGACCAAAGTCTCGTGGCCATCACCGTAATCATCATACACCGGTTCACCCATTGCTTCTATCTCTTCTTCTACGTCTTCCTCGATTAATAATTTTTTGCCGTTTTAATTAGCAGAGCAAGCTTCTTGCATTTGTTTATCCTATGTGCCTGTTCACCACAACGAAAACAATTGATAGGGGCTGTAGAATAAACCGGTGGTGGTTGTTGTCGTAAAGGACGTGAATCCTGAGGGCGAATTCACCGACTATTTTGGTCGCCTTTAACCACTGGTTTCCGGTCTTGTTTTTCAACATCCAATGCACGTTGGTAGGCCTCTGAAACCACCCACAATGAATTGAGACTGAGAATATCTTGCAAGGGCTGGCGCAACCCCCTAAGTATTGTGTCACCATCTTCTCCTCTGTCTCAGATAAGTAGTTTCGGGCAATCAACTGGTAGAATTTCAATGTATAATCGTCGACCGATCTCGCGCCTTGTCTCAACATGTGAAGTCGCTGAAATAGATCTTGGGTGTAGCCAAAAGGAAGGAAGTGACCCCTCATCTTCAGTTAGTTATTTTGGATTTGCCCTATCTATCTCGTGAGCATCGCAACTGCTCCCACCTCGACCCTTGAGTCTGATGGCATTCAGCTTCATTTTCATCTAATCTGGAACTTTCTTATATTCAAAAATTCGCTCCACCTCATTGATCAAATTACGAAGCCCTTGTAACGTATCAAAAAATTCGGATAGATCAACTCGAAAATTGAGGTGTCCATGATGCTCCTCTCGATCACGGCGTTCGCACAATAGTGAGATGGGTTCTCGAAGGTAGATTTAGATTCACGATCTATGATCTCACGTTCTTCAAGATTTCGCGCCGCTAGACGTTGGGTTAACTCTGCGACTTGTCTCTGTAAATCCTCAATTGTCATCATGTCCTGAACGCTACGACCATGGTGCTCGACTTTCTCAACCGGAACCTTCTTGTTGTTGTGACCACGACGACCTTCTAATGGATCTGATGAGCTTTGATATTAATTGACGCCGGATATAATAGCGATTATCCTACAGGTCGAAGGACAAGAAATCGACAAACAAAGAGAAACTACTGTCTCTAGGATTTATCGAAAAAAGAAGTTTTTATTCAACAACAAAGATTATCCCTCAAACAGCTAAACAAACGCAACTCTAACTTATAAAGGATGAAAAATACCAAAATTACCCTAAATATCAAATAAACGAAAATTACTAAAAATAGTAAAAAAAGATATTCGGAGCTTCTGGAAAAGTTCTAAATGATGTTTTTCGGACCTGAGACTTGGCCGATTACGGGTTACACCCGATAACAAATCTGGATCTCTAAATGAGTTTTGATTAAAAAAACTACGCCTTGTTCTGATATCCGAGTCAAAAGTTATGACCTGTTAAAGCTTGGTTCCTCTTGAGTCGGTCCTGCATCAATTTGATACTAGTTGACGCTCGGCAGAATAGCAATTATCCTACGGGCCGAAGGGAGAGAGAAATTATGGAGAAAACAAGAAGAGAAATCGACAAATGAAGAAAAACCGCCGTCTCTAAGTTATCGAAAAAAATGTTTTATTCAATAACAAATATGATCCCTCAAACAGACGCTTAAATAGATAAACTCTGCCCCCGGGGCAATGGTACGATGGTTATGTCCTCCAATGGTTAATCAAGGGGTCTAAAGTTCGAATCTCAGCTATGTCGCATTGCAGGGAATTTTTCCTTCAATGAGAAGCGGGCCTTAGAATACTGATCATTTTGATGAGTCTCCATTAGCGCTTACAGATTTACCCTGGTGGCCGGTGGGAAACTTCCGTGGGGCCGGGCCGGTCACCCCAGGTCCGACATTACCCGCTGGTTAATCGTTTTTTTTTTAAATAGATAAACTCTAACTCATAAAAGATGAAAAATATAAAAAATACCTTAAATACCAAATAAACAAAAATTATTTAAAATAATAAAAAAGATGTTTGGAGCCTCCGAAAAGGTCCTAAATAATGTTTTTCGAACCCGAAATTTGGCAGGTTACGGGTTCCACCCGATAACAAATTTGGATCTCTAAACGAGCTTCGATTAAAAAAAACTTCACCTCATTTTGATAGCCAAAAGTTATGACTCAACAGCTCATCATTTTGATACAGTCAAAAGTTATGACTCAGCAGCTCGGGTCCTCTTGAGCCTGTCCTGTATCATGTGTGCACTCAGCATGCGTATGCATATATATGATTATAAATACATGCACTTACGTGGATATGTATATTTATGGTCAACATGCATATATGTATATATTCTTGACTATGAATATGCATTTAATTTGAATATGTATATTTATTTATTTTTGGTAATTCAGATATCTAACTCTTCAAACCGATTAATCCTGGAGGTGACCGGCTTGACCTTACGGAATTTTTCCACCGGCCACCAGGTTAAATCGGAAAGTGCTAATGGAGGCTCATCAAAATGACAAACATTCTTAGGTCTGCTTCTCACTGGAGGAAAAATCTCCTGCAGTGCATCGTAACTGAGATTCGAATCTTAGATCCCTGGTTATGACCTAACCATTGCACCATTGCCCCGGGGGCTGAATATGTATATTTATGATCCATAACATTATGCTACGTTTGAGATACCTTTGGTCCAAAAGAATCATAATAAACATCATTGACATGATGCAATCTCTAAAAGGTTCGTTTAATCTACTAGAGATGAGTAGTCTAGGCTGATTGCTACTTTTACATCTTTTAGTGCATTGGGAACTAATTTATGCTCTCATCCTGGAAATAGATCAGTGTACTTTTCCTCCCACTTGTGCCACTTATGAGATGTGTTGGTTGAAATGGAGAGATGTTTGTGGAATCTTGTGCCCCGTAAATTGTAAAGAAAATTTCATAAGATTGGCAGGTCTTGCTCTATTTTGTAAATCAAGCTGTTGAGCAATTAGAAGACAACCAGAAAAAGTTAATATAGCAAAGATGAGAAGCTTAAGATGGATGTGCAGAAATACTAAAAATATTTTAAAAAGTCATCTCAAATCAATTTAGTGTAGCTTCAACATATAATGAAAAGGAAGAAAATAACTATGTTAAGACTTAAGATATCTGTTTTCAAAAATGCCAAATTAATTCTTTAGTTAGGCAAATCAATTAGAGTTGAAGGTGCGATGGAGGGAGATCATAGATCACTCTAGCTAATAAATAAAAAGTGATTTAAGAGTTGAATATTATTAGTGATGTAGTCTTATGTTGAGTTCAATGGAGAAAAAAACTCCATCTAACTTGTAGTTTACCCAAATAATTGGGACTAATACAACTGACATAGTATAATCGTGGGACATGCTGGTTATGATGTTCCTGCTCGCTTGTCAAGGATACATTTGAAATTGGGATAAGCTTGGCATTGAAGGTGGAGTAGTATTATTTAGTATTTGAAGTGGGACCCATTTTGAAGATTTAATTCCTAAGTCATTGTGCCTACACAAATGATCTTTCATAAAGAAATATCCTTTAGCAGGGGAGTGACAGTTTTCAATGGATTGTTTTGGTTTTACAACATTCCAGGGTTGATTATAAAGTTTCTTTAACTATTGGGTGAAATAGAACCTATATGAAAGTATTGTTCATGATATATGATACTATCCTTTATTATTTGAAGAAACTATGTTGAATAGTGTGCTGCATATTTAATTTTAGATACTAGCATCAAACTTTGGCATGGAAAAAGTGGGAAGGAGCTGGGAGCTGTAGATACAAACCAGCTTAAAAACAACATGGCTACATTATCACCAAATGGACGGTTTCTAGCTGCTGCAGCTTTTACTGCTGATGTGAAGGTTTGTTTCTCTTAATTATTTCTCTTTCATTTGAAATAGTTGAGCTAATATTTACATAAAAGTTTATATAAACGAATAATAAAAATAGTTGCTTAAATGGTCTCAGAACCTCAAATGCTTTTGATGAAGATAATCTAATCAGTAATACGGTATATGCATTGTAGTCACATCAATAACACTGGAAAATCACTCATAAATTTCAACTTGATTCTATTTTTTTAAAATATTTTTTATGCTGTAAATTTATTTTAGGTTTGGGAGATTGTTTACTCTAAAGATGCTTCAGTGAAGGAAATTTCCAAAGTTATGCAGCTCAAGGGTCATAAGGTAAGAGATATTAATCTGAATCATTCAGAACTGCATTAGCTGTCGAGTTGTTTAAGCCTTCAAATTCAGCTAATTTTGTAGTAGCCTCCAACTTGTAGTATGAGCCAGGCAAAAATTCTCCGTGGTCAGATATTCTTTTGCAATTTACACAATTATCTTCTGAAATATAAGATTACGACTAATAAGTTTATTTTTTGCATACTCCTAAAAATGTGTTAGACGGTTCACAGAAAAGATTAAATTTTTTGATGTTGGTCCTGATGTAGTCTATCTTGCTCAGGAGATAGGTTGACACGCATGTTAGATTATCCAACCTATTGTATTATTTCTCTAGATGCTTCCCCTTATTTTTCTAGGGTTTGTGCTAACCTAGCATTTACTCATAGCATTTAACTGCTTAGTTATTTTTTGTAAAACCGTAACAACATTTTGTCATTGTTATATAATTATTTTCTATCATTCACACGTTCAATCACCTATGTCCTATATAGCAGTGTCATGAATGTAATTTCATAGTTTTCTTTTGTCATATATTCTTCTAATCACATAGAGTAGTGCCAATAAGAACTCAAGTAACATTATTTCAGCTTCTCTAATGCCAGCCTAGCAGTAGCTACAAAAATTAGAGCAATTCAATTATATATCATTCCAAACCTAAATTTTGATATTATATGAAATTTGCACTTCTATGTTTGTTATAATGGAAGAGATTTCTGTCCTTATTTCGGTCTTTGGCTAGAATGAAACTCTATAAAAGGGCAGCCCAGTCAATGTGGGATCCCGGGGAAGGGTCTATTGTATGCAGTCTTACCTGCGACTCGAACCCGTGATCAACAATTTTACCATTGCACTAGCTTAGAGTGAAACTCAATCTATGACTTATATCAATGCTTAATATAAGTTGGCACAATTTTGACTCTGCTGATCTACTGTATTTTCTACTTCTCTAGGCATATCTCTGTATTTTTGTCCAATATGCTAATTTGGGATATTTAACTCTTTTAATGTATCTCACTTTTCCGGAAGCAACATTTTATCAATGTATTAATGAATTTCTATCATTTGCACATTAGGTTACCTATTTTCTACATAGTGACCTCATGCATTTATTAAGAGCTAAATACTTACTAGGTATATCCACCAATAAGAATCTATAACATATCTCCCGAATAGGGTAAAATATTGGGCATTAGGAGTAATTTGTGATTAACCCATTCACATATCTAACCATACCATGGCATGTGCCATACTATAGTACAGTAGGCATTACAACCTGACAAAAAACCAATACCTGTTGTAAAAGCCTTTAAATAAGCTCTTTTTTTGATAAAAGGGAAAGAATTTTATTTCTCAATATCAACCATTATCTAGTACATCAGTGTTCATGCTCATTAACATAATCACATTCCGGCAGTCTTGTAACCATGAGTGGGTGGCTGTGCTCCAGAACGCTACACCAGGTTCTTCATGCTTCCTCGGCTAACCTGTGCTTTGACATTTATCTCTCCTTTGGTCTGAACAAACTGCAGTTCCCAGTCCTTACTTTAGTTGTTTATTTCAGCTACCACTTTGCTACATAAATGGTCACACGGTCATCATTTTTTAGTAATTCCCAGGCTTGCTTGCAGTTTGTGGCTACTATAAGCTTCTACTTCCCCATTCTCATGCAACAGCTAGTTCCACACTAAACACTATTAATCCTGCCTCAAGTGTGAACGTTGCCTACAAATAAGTTTGTGTCCACGTTAGGAGGTGATTTGTCTAGCAGAGAGAACCTTAATTCTTCTTCTCCATCATGACTTTTGAGCACTTGAAACTAACGTCATCCTTATAACCTACGTCATTTATAAATCTCAACTTGTCCATAAAATTGACTTCAGCCAAGCACATCTCTACCTCTTCACCTTCGAAAGGATATTTCCCTAATCCAATTAAGAAAACCTCTTTTACTTATAATTATGAGGGAAACCAATCTCCTAAGCTCAAAAATTAAAGACCTCTTCACCTCCTAAACAAAACCTTGTCATCTTATAAGGGAAATTTACCTTATAAGATTGACATACACTGTAAGGACAGACTCCCTCTATGAGGAAAACTTCAACTCATATGGGAGACACCTTCACCTATAAGGAACATTCTCACCTTATAAGGAAGGCCTCTTCACCTTTTAAGTGAACCTACTCAACTTATAAGGAAGGTCTCTTCACCTTATAAGGAAGAACATTTAAAGAACTCATATCCTTCTTTTATTATATGAATTGTCTTCACACTTTCATCTTATAAGCTTCACCTGAATTCAAGTTTCATTATGCTTACTAACATAAGAAGTAATGCGACCTTTGCTTGTTCATATGAAGTGTTCTTAGTTTATGTAAATTGCTCCCAATTTATACAAAATATAACCCAGCTTATACAAAGTGCCCCTAGCTCATATAAAATGCATCGAGTCTTTTGTTTCTTCATCCAATTTACTCGCCTTCAATTCTTTTCCTTCGGCATCCCTAGGTATCTCAAAGTCATTTTTTATAATTTATCCACGGTTAGTTCGTAGAAGAGAGACCTAGCTTTGATACCAACTATTAGGACTTGATGCGAGTGAGATGGCAGGAAGGTAGGGGGGTGGATACCATTTCTCCCCGTGAGGTTAGCTTATAAACTGAATATGCGATGAAAATGAAAAAAAAGAGCAGCTTGGTGCACGAAGCTCCCGCCAGTGCGGGGTCTCGAGGAAGAGTCTATTGTACGCAATTTTACCTTGCTTTTGTAAGAGATTGTTCCTGAGACTCAAATCCGTGACCTCTAGGTCATGGAAACAACTTTATCGTTGCACTGATAAAAATGAAAACTAAAAGAAATTACCAAGCAAACACGTGCTACGTAGTTTGACAACCCCAAGATTCCTACTCCACAGCCTATGATTCTTTGGTAGATCACTCCCGAAAGCCCTTTATATTTCCTCCTTCTCGGTCAAATTGTGGAGGTTGAGAACTTCAATGGAGTACAAGGAGACTTACAAATAAAGAAGAGAAAGAATTACAATGAGCTTAGTTGATTACACGAGTATATCTGTAACCATTAGTTTACAAATCCTCTTCACCCTTCTTATAGCCATCCAATCTCAGCTGCTAGACTTTAGTGTTCTACTGTGTTGTTAGTTGACTGATGTTCTGTAGTTGTTATCAAATCTTACTGTTATTGCGCAGTTCAACGACTCTCTCTAGCTTTTATACTGTGAGAATTGTCAGCCTAAGTCGGCTGCCCAATTAAGCCACCATTAGTTGACATCAAAAGTTAATTATCGGTCTACTAAACCAAACTACAAGCCTCGAGCTAATTGCCTTTTGGGGTTTAAGGTTTTATTAATCGACTGAAGAACTCTTTCAGTCTCAGTCGACTATAACGTCTTCCTTCTCTTGAGTACAAGTCTCTCAACATTCAACTTACAAAGAGTTTACCTATGCAACTTCTCCACCATAAGGTCGTCTCCCATTAGGCTTCTCGTCCTTTGGATCACCTGAGCCCTCGCTTCACGTGCCATCCTTCATGCTTTGTCTGCATAGTTCACCTCCCAAGCATAGCTGCACTCTGATACTCTCATCCTATTGTCCTTCGGATGCGCCACGCGATCCTTCTCTAATCTCCGCGGACCTTAAGCCATCACGTTTCCATCGACCTTGGCCGCGCTAAGCCATCACTGTGTATTTCTCAATGTCTTGCATGACTCAAAAATATATATCAACCTAATTTAAATTCTTTATCCAAATATCAAAACCTATGATCAATTCAAGTCACCTAAGGGTAGATTGCACCAACATTTACATCTTTAATAATGAAAGTCTCTTGCGTCTACAAACTCCAATATTGTAGAATTTTAAAGCAAAATATGGCCCTTGGTTTATAAAGGACTAGGGAAAGACTTATTTTCTCTCGTTTCTCATTGCAACATTCTATAGTATGTGTAAATCATTATGAAAAGAAAGAAATATACAATATATAAATGCATAAATGTGTAGGTTAAAAATTAAAATTTAATTGATTGTAAAAATAGGTGATTAAATTAATTATCAAATATAAATAGAAAAAATGATGAACTTGGGGCGACTGTCCCGGTCCCACGGAAGTTTCCCACCGGCCGCTAGGGTAAATTGGGAAGTGCTCGCGGCGGGCGGCTTAGAAACTCAGTATCCCTTGGTTGCGTGCCCCATTTGAAAGAAAAATTTCTGCAAATGCGCCATAGCTGGGCATCGAACCGCGGGTGTTTGGGTGACAACTTGGACGTCATGTCGCCGCACCATAGCCCGGGGGGCATCAAATATAAATAGAAGAATAAATATATATTAGCAATCTAATTAATTATAATAAAAAGTTAATTATTAATTAATTAAATTAAATTGTCAAAATAGTATTTGCACAGTATCGAAATCTTGCAATGTAAATTAATTAGGGAGGATCAATTGTGGACTTTCTGGTTTTGATGTCATTATCTAAGTGTTTTACAATTTTGGTAGAAAGCTTGAACATCTGATAGAATATTAATGGCCAATCATCAATTTTTCCAATAGCCGCTAGCTATTGTAGTGGCCTTGCCAATATGGACCGAGGATAGGTGGCTGTTTTGTGTGTGAGATAATGATGGTTTTGGATGACATACAACACAGGTTTAGCTCGTTCATGTCGACTTAGGTTCAGGATTTGTCCCTGATTAGAATAATACATTTTGGCACCTGTATGAAATTTAGTCCATGGTTCAAGGTGTTGTGCTTGATCTTTTTATGTTGTTTTTAAACTATGTATCTGCAATGCTTCTATGTTCTCTAACTAATTTAGATGAACATTCTTTTCAGGGAGAATAGTTGGATAAGGAACTACTCTTTTCTATGCTAATTAATTCTTTCCTCTTTGTTCATATCTCTTTCTCCTCTGTAATACTATCTTCTTCTCAATATTTTTGTTTTGCTGCTTCAACTTCTTTCAAATTTACAATTGGAATTTTTCATGATCAATCTGCAAACTATACTTAACGTATTTGCTTTGTTTATTTTGATATACTCAGCTCTCAATATTAACTGTTTAATTGATTGCAATGGGATTTCAGTTGTCTGGTGCACTATATATTCATCAGCCATCAAAGCACATTTTTGCTTGAAATTGATGGTTTCTTAGGGCAATCACTGTTCTTTGCCGTTATTCAATTTTCAATTCCATGGCTAGCTTGTTTAAAAAATATAGATGGGCTTCTTTGCTACTGCAACTTAAGTTGACAATATATGATATTCTTCATGTATACTACATTAATTGTCATGACTCATTTCCAGAGTGCAGTAACTTGCTTGTGTTTCACACCTGATTCGGAGAAGATAATTACATCTTCTAAAGATGGTTCCGTACGAATTTGGAATATTAATGGTATGTGTAACGAAAATTCTCTTTTTTTTTTTTGTAAATTTTCATTCAAAAAATGGATTCATGACAACATTATGTCTTAACAAATTGCTCAATACCTGCTCTTTCTATTCTGAAGCATTGTTACATCTGATCTACCTCCGTAGTTTTTTTTAAAAAAAATCAGAAACCCTTTTTGTTTTCTTCTAGACACATAATTTTCTTTATTTGCTTTGTTTTTCAATTTTGGATATTTGTTTTTCTTGAGAACATCCATGTCATTGTACTTAACATCCTCATGCAAAATTTAATATTTTTTTTGATATCAGCTAAACTAGAACGTTTGGCTGTACTCCTTATGCAAACATGTATCATTGGGCTTAGATTAGGTCATATACTTCTGTTTGTTGTATTTCTTGGATAGGCTGTATGTATCTTGGGCTTCATTTTCATGGTTTAATGATTTGCATGGATTTGTTCTTCTGACTGTCTTTTGCATCTGATGGGTACATTCTTCAGTCCGTTATCATCTTGATGAGGATCCAAAGACCTTGAGGGTGTTTCCAATTCCACTTCATGATTCCAAAGGATTAGTTTCTAACTATGACCATATCAGTGTCTCACCTGATGGAATAATTTTGGCAACGACTAGTGGGTCTACTTTGCAATGGTTATGTGCTGAGACTGGAAAAGTTCTGGATACAGCTGATAAAGCACATGACGGTATGTGAATTATCTAATCATCTGTATGTTTACGAATACTTTGTCTTTGCAACTATATCTCCTATTTTCATTGATGGTCAAGATTACTAAGCTGGATAATGCATGTTGAGATTTCTAAGTGGAATGCATACCACATGCTTGTCTTTCCTCATCCACAGTTAGTTATTTGACTGCCTTCGGGGAATCAGTTCATGAACAGTCAAATGTATATTTCAAAAGGTCAATGCATCCTTTTGCAATTCACACATGCTATTAGCCCAGTAAGTGCTGCTGCCATTTATTCCATGGTTGGCAAATTTGGACGATCTCGATGTTGGTTTGAAATCTCATACCATGCTATTGCAACATTGTGGAAATATATCGTTCTAATAAATTACATAAATTCGATACTACTCGGCTTGGCACAAGGAATCTGTCCTATATTGCTATGTCAATTATGTTGCTGAATATCGTGTCATATTACATGTGACACCCCTTGGCATGCTACAACACGTCAAAATGAATTGAAAATTGTTTATTATTTTTTAGTTTGAACACAATTTCCATCGACACTACATGTTGGAACGTTGACACGATATCATTTTAGTCAAATATCAAAACTCTAATGTGGCTCGAGATTTTGAAGCTTGATCTCGATACAAATCGTTCAAGTTGTATCTAGGTAGTGTTGACCAATATGATTCCTAGTGATTTCACAATTATCTTGCTAAGAATCCATCAATTTACTACGGTGAAATTTCATCAAATCTTGAGTAATCGAGTATGCTATGAAATGTCAGTGTAAATCAATCAATAAAAAATAAAAATAAACCAAATTGAGGAATGTGGCATGTGATGATCTCTAAGGAAGATTAGACTATGGTGTGTAGCAATTTGTGAGATGGGTCAAGGAGTTCGGACTACAACATGTGGTGATTTGCGAGGGAGGATGACAACTTCGATTTTATGAGGTGCCATCTAATTATATAAACCACAATTTAATTAATTAAAATAAATTAATAAAATTAAATTAAATTCATAATTAAATTTAATAAATTCGTAAATAAATTTAAATTATTTAATTTAATTTAAATCAAAACATAATCAAATCAGAATATAATTTAATTCAATAAGTCAATTAATTTAATTTTACTATAAATTAATTTGGTTAATTTAATTTCATTCGGTTAATTAAATTATTTATCAATTTCTTGTCATTTAAAAAATTAATTAAGAAGCTGCATTGCCCTTTTACAAGTTTGCAAAACCATAGTCTTGATTAAAAAAATCACAAAAGTGAGGTAAGATTTACTGTTGAGATTCTAAAGATAGCTTTACTTTTACGTATCTAATCTGTGGTATTCGTATTTTAATAAAAAATATGATGTATTTTTTTTTCTAAAATTTTAAAATATCTTCTTTTGCGTTATTATTAAATATTTTTTTTTTCCATATATATACATATATATTTATCTTTTTTGAATCGGTTGATCCCACTAATTCAATACGGCCAATACCTAACCTTTTACACTTCCAATACTAATTGACAATCATGATTTATACTAGGTGATGACTTTCATATTCATCATTCAGTGAGCAATTGCCATATCATTTCCAAGTCTATGCTTTTTGAATAACTTGGCCAGTGAATCCAAACGTTCAATATTCTTCTGTTTGATCAAGTAACTGTCAGCGTATAAACATGGAAAATGTGTATCCTGCATGTTAGAACTTGAGTAGCTAATGGAGCTGTAAGATTATAATGGATTTCTAAGTCTATGCTTTGAACATCTTGGCCAGTGAATCCTATGTTCAACAAAATATTCTTCTGTTTGACTAACTGTCAGCTTATGTATGTGGAAAATGAATCGAGTATACTGCATCTTGGAGCTTGAGTAGCAAATTGATCTCTTCCGGCTCTATTTCACAAGGAAATCATATGATCACTCTAAGTCCACAAATGCAAACAACAGATAACTTCCCATGTGAATTTGAAGTCCTTTAACCTTTCAATATACTTAGAATAATTGTACTAATGATATTGTCAATGAGCTAGTTGGCCTATTAAATATGCCTAGGTTCCTACGTGCACTAATTGCCTGTTATTATCCGGCAAGAGTAGTTTAATTTCAAGTTCTCTTATATGCAATTACATGCCTTGTTTTTTCATTAGTCAAATAACGTAAGTAAATTTCGCCTCTTCTTGACCTTGCTTCTTGTCCTCAACTCTAGCAACCATAAAAAATAGATTACCTTAGGTGCACTCTAGATGGTTGTAGTTTTTTGAAAGTTGCGATAGATGGTTAAATTTAAGGCTAACCAGTGTCATCAAAGTTCCATCTTGTGATTAAATATTGTCAATTAGTAATTTCTTGTTAGAGGAAATTTTATTCAAAGTTACCATTTTACCCTTGACTTTCAAACCCTCATTGAAATGCCCTCCTTGTCCGTCAACAACTAATGGAAACTTTGCATGCACCGTATGCAATAGGGAGGTAAATAGGCAGGTGAGAAAGCCCTTTTCAAGGATCATGTTTATTTTCTTTGTTAGAAACAAACCACGTAGGTTTCGTTGCATCCTCATTTGTTGACAGTGAAGTTTTGTCAATGGTCCTCCCCAGATAAAGCTTCTAAGAAATTTGTATAGGGGTTTGCCCCCATCTTTTATATCTTCATTTATCTTCCTCGAATGTAGGAATGTAAAATCCAACTTTTTTCATATTCTATTATAAAGAATCTTAGTGGTGGAACGAGGAAGAACAAGAGAAAGTGACGGAAAAATAAACAACCAATAAGTTATTGTACAGTTGTAAGAACGAAGAAAACTTGTAGTAGCTAAGAAAAAGGCTAAGAAAGTAGTGAGTGAAGTCAAGAATGAAGCTTCACTTGTATCGATAACTTGATACAAAAGAAGGGGAAAGGAACATCTATAGAATAAAGTGAGAGGAAAATAAGGAATCTTATCCAAATAAGATATATTAAAGATGAATCTAATAGGGTACAAGTGAAGGATGAGAAAATAAAGGAGCGTTGAAATTGACATTTTCATCAACTTTTTAATGAAAGTTTAGAGACAAACTTAGCTTAGGAAATTTAAGTAGGTGAGAGGAGTATAAAAATTTAAATTTTTATCATAATTTTAATTTTAGAAGTATAACATGTGTTAAATGGTATGCAAAATGGGAAAACGATTGGATTAGATGATATTTCAATAGAAGTGCCTAGGGAAATAGGATATTGAATGATTTACAAAGTTATTTAACCTAATATTGAAAACGAAGAAAATGTCTGAGTAGTGTAGGGTAAGTACTCTAGTCCCCTATATAAAAATAAAAGAGAGATGTACAAAATTGTGTGAATTATAGGGACATTAAGCTAATAAACCACGCCATGAAATTTTGGGAAAGAGTGATTAAAAAAAGATTAAGGGAGGAGACTAAGGTGATTGAAAACTAATTTGGATTCATGTTTGGAAGGTCGATGATAGAATCTATACATATTCTCAGATGTTTGTTTGAAAATTATCAGAAAAGAAATAAGATTTACATATGATATTATTGATTTTGAAAAAGCTTATAACAGAGTTCGAGGGAAATTATTAGGAGAATTCTAGAAAAGAAAGGTGTCAACGTAGCGTATATTGAAATAATTAAGGATATATATGTATGTATATATATATATATATATATATAAGGATGTAATGATAAAAGTGAAGACTCTAAACTAATTAATCGAAGTGTTTCCTATAATGATAGGATTATATCAAAGATCAATGTTAAACCTTTATCTTTTTATACTAATCATGGATTCATCGGATACATCTAAAACACATTACCATGGTGCACGTTGTTTGCAGAAGATATTATTTTGGTAGATGAGATAGGGATGATAATTTCCTTCGAATCCGATGGAGGATCTGATATCCGACTTAAATGGAGGAGAATATGGAGGGATTTTTTGGACCCGATTAAATAATTGGATAATCGGGTATGGATATTCAGGTAATCGCTTATGGAGACGGGTCTAGTAGAATCTTATCCATACCCGACCCGAATACCTGATTATATATATATATATATTAAAGAAAATTTTCTTTTCTCAAAATCCACTCACTATTTTTGTTGGTGTTTAATCTTTTTTTTTATTATATTTTTTTTGGATATGATCTTAATTCTAATATGTTATTTTTGAATGATGGTAGTTGGTTGGATGGAAGGAAAAAAATTTATTAGTATAGAGGATATTTGATCCTCTGATGAGTATGAGTTTAGGGATGAATATCCGATCCCGATGGGTATGAGGATGAAAGTTGAAAATCCAATGGGATGAGGATGGAGGATATAGAATCCGACCCATTGTCATCTCTAAGATGAGATACATGAAAAAGCAAATGCTAAGTTTGAATCTTGAGAAACACTAAAAGTGAATAGTTTTAGTAAAGTAAAAACATAATATATGAAATTTAAGTTTAATAATATTAGATATAGTAAGCCAATTGTTAAGATTGAAGATGACGAGTTACATTTAATTGATAGTTTTAAGTATTTAGGATTTTTTTTGCAAACGGATGGAGAGGTTGATAGAAATGGAGGAACATGTCAAGTCTTCTTTGTGATTGTAAGATACCTTTAAATTTTAAAGGGAAGTTTCAAAAAACAATGGTTAAACTTGATATTTTATATGAGTTGAATGTTGAGCAATGAATCAAACATACAAAAAGAAGATGAGAGTCGCAGAGATCAGTATGTTAAGGTAGATGATGGACATGATAAGAAATAAGAATATTAGAGAGAATGTCGGGCTATTGAGGGAAAACTTCGAGAGATGTGTTTAATATGGTGTGAACATGTACTTAGGCAACCAATAAATACCTCACTTAGGCATAATTTGAGGCCATAACAAATACGCATATTAATCGAGGAAGAGAAATAAAAAAAGACTTGTTAGCAATGATAAAAAAAAAAAATCATTTAATTATAGATGAGGATATAGTAGGGGATCAAATGCAATGGTGTAGGAGGATCTATATAGTTAACCTCATCTAGTAGGATAAATGCTTGGTTGTCGTTATTTAAAATATTGATTCACTCTAAATCTTTACATAATTATTAATACCGAATGACTAACCTAAATCAACTTTTTAATATAAATTATGCTAATTTAATTGTATATTAGCATCTGGTCTACAAGCAGGTATAGGGCATACATCATAAAGTACAAGTTTCAATATCTAAGACAACAAATAAATGAAAGGTAAAGCAGTTTATTGATTGTTATCACTGAAAAGTAAATCAAAGCATCCATTTTAATTTTTAAAAAACAAACACTTCCCATATTAATCCCCATAAGAAGCCCACTTGGGAACATGAAAAGAATATCAATTATTCAATCCCCAATATTTTACTTCATTTTAAAACCTATTTCACTGTTCTAAATATTATTTTAATCTCTTTTTCAAAAAGAATTATAGAACATTTATACAATCCATTTTGTATTTTTATTCATGTACAATGTACAATTGTGTACAAGAGAACATGTATAGAAGTCAAAAATAGATTTATCCATTTCAATGTACAACGAAAGATCCAAGTGTCTAAAAATCAATGTGCTCCACTTGAATGAATATCTACAAATATAATATGAAAAATAAAAACTCTAAATAAATCTCTAATAATGATAATAATATAAAATCTAATAATCTTGATCCCACTACCTTGATTACAAAATTAGACATCTACTGCTGTTAAATAACAATTTGTTTTCTAATCTTAAACTAGATACAACAACTTAAAATAATAATATAATAAAATAAAATATTTACCTCATAATTTTTCCACAATTGACGAAACAAGGTAGGAGTTTCACTAATATGAAACACTTGAGATAACAAGTGGTGATTAGTCCAAAATAACCAATTATTCTCCAACAGCAACCATACAATTTATTCATAAAATTCTTACCTTTAATTTGGCTGACATGCGAGCAATAACCTCATTTAGGGAAGTAGAGAAACTTAGAAAACAAGGAGTGTTGGTGTTCCTTCTTGGTTTGTCCGTTGGGAAAGGGAGGAGAGAGAGAGAGAGAGCGAAGGAAGGGTTGCCAGTGGAAAGAAGGTGACGGATAGAGAAAATGGTTGGTGTTGGTGTGATGGCTGGTGTCATATGGGGAAGGAGACGTCAATAGGAGAGAATAAGGGAGATGGTGTTTGGGTGAGGACACGTGAAAGAGAGAGGAGAGAACAACGTGAGTGGGAGAGAGAAAAAGATAGAATACTGCCTCACTCAAAAACATTTTTTGATTCATCCAACTATAAAATTTGGTTCGGCCCTACTGGTCAAAACTAATCCAAATCAACCTCGGTTCGAACCCACGCTATCCAAATCATCACCTCTACCTGATGCGTTTAATCTGAACCCAATTCTTTGACTTCAGCAATGTATGAATTAAACTTCATTCACACTGCTGGTTACCATGGACATATGCTAGCATCTCAACGGTTCATAAGGATAGTGGGTTTGCCTTCTACACATCAACTACGCTCCTTTGAATCAAGTTCTACAAGCATTTTTGTACAATATGATATTGGGTTTGTTTTCTGCACATCAACTACTCCCTTTGAATCAAGTTCTACAAGCATTTTTGTAAAATTTGATACGACATATTTTTATCCTCATTATCACTCTCAGACCCTTCCCCCAGTCATTTTCTTTTTCTTCTCTCCCCCACTTTAACCCTAAACCCTAAACCATGTAGCTGGGCATCTACTTTAAGGTCTAAAAGAGGGCTAGGGGCAAAGCTGTAGGGAATTCACAACCTACTGCATTAATTAAAACAATTTTGGGGTGGCTCTAGGTGATAACTTGTCGCTATCTCCACCTTGGTCAAACTGTCTCTTGCCCTTAGCCCTTTTTCTATTTGTTCTCTGCCAAAGATATCTCGCAAGTTACTTCTGAAGCCAACTCGGTTCGGATTTGCACCTAACCCAAACCTAATTTACTTCAAGCCAATTCAGGTCCACTTTGACTGAGCTCCTCGTAGTTTGGTTGAACTGACCCAACACCTGTTCCCAATCCGACCAAACTCTTTTTACCTCGGTTTACTCAAGTTAACTTGCTCAATTGAGCCTGATCTTTATCTGTGTAACAAGTAGACCTGTATATCTTCTGGGATTTGCCAGTAACAATAGGGCTTGACACTGATATATCATGCTAGTTAGCTAATTAATTTCGTGATCTTGAAAGTCTTAGTGCAATAAATTATGCTGCCTTACTCAATAATTGACTTATTTTTGCCGCCTTCAGGTCAGATTACTGGAATTGCTTGGGCTGCTCAATCAGTTCCTGTGGGTAAGAATCTGTGGATCACTTTTCAATTCATGATTTCCATCTGTACTATATTTTCACAACTTATGCTTGTTGTCCAAGGATCTTTTGGGCTTGGGATTTTTCATTGTGCCAGCCTAATGCTTCTCTGTTGATGTAGTTGTTAAGTATAATATCTGCAATTGCAGAATTTAATCGTTCTGATTATCTGCAACCTATTAAGTTACAAGGGGTTTCCATTGTAATTAATGTGAGCTGAGCAGTCACGATAACATTTCTGATAAATGTGAGATCGGATTCTTATATGACCATTGAATGTGTAGAGTGGTGGCTTATCATGCCAAGCATTCTCTAGTTTTTTCTTTTCAACTGATTGGTTCTTTCTTTTCAGGTGGGACACCTGCCTTGGTCTTGTCTACATCTGGTTCTGACAAAAAGGTCAAACTGTGGTTAGCCCCGAAGATCCATCCTTCATGATTAAGTTGACAAGTATAAATTGATAACAGTAGGGCTTCCAACCATCATCGCCGTTGAGATGCTTCATTCATAACTTGTGTACTGATGATGAGCACAACAAGAGAACATTTCAACTCCTTTTGACAAAGGCATTGCTGCTGTCTGCTTACAATTTTGTTGTTTGATTACAATCTTCCTATATCTTAGACACTTAAACTGGTTCAGAGTTATCATGAGATTGTCTGTTTCAACTAGCAAAACATTAAAAGGGTTAACTCTTACACCTACATGCTTCTCAAGTTCAGTTTGCAGGTTTATAATACAACATGGCATTTGAGAATTTTTTTTTTGATTTTAGCATTTAGTGAGAGTGATAGTACGTCTTGTTGAGAATTCTTAAATCAAATGTCTTTTTCTTTAATCATTAAAAGGGCCCATTATTTTTCTACAATGTTAAAAGGATGCATTCTACCATTAATACCTTTATCATTAGCCTATTTAAAACTATTAATTGGTGCTCAATCACTCCAAGGCGGCTAAGCAATTTCACATAGCATTTTTATTGGCAATTGATAATCCGTTCTCTTTCATGGTAAAGTGTTTAAGCAATCGGAAATTGTCGATCAGGCAACTGATAAATCAATTTGCTAAGTTTATCGAGCAGGATAAATTGTGAATTGGTCCATGTATAAATTAGTTCGGTCGACTAAACTAAAAAAGTTCTATAAAAAGAGTTTTGAAGGAGGTTCAGAACAACGAATCAAGCAATCATAAAGTGTTTAAGCAACCAAAGTTCTGTTCTTTGCTCAAATCCACCGACATACTTCATTGAGCTCTGATCTTTTATTTGTCGGTAATTTTATTTTTATTGCATTTCATTTCTAAGAGACAAAGTAGAATATTATTTGTATTCTCTTCATTGTAAGAAATTTCTGTCTTTGAAAAATTTTCAAAAGGAGAAGATATAAAAAGGTGCCTTTTCGGAAAGTGATCCATCGATCATAGGTTTTGAAATAGCAATCTTAGGAGATTGTGAATCAAATAAAAATAATTATCACTTATTTCTTGTGTTTATTTCTATTTGGTTGCATTTTGATTTTAAAAATAAAAAAAAGTTTTAAAATGGCAAGTGATATTCACCCACTCTTTATCGCTATTTCGATCCTACAAATCTATATCAATAAAGTTTATAAAGATTTTGGATAAAAAATTATTCATCAAATATAGCTCACATTGTGAACGGTGATAAATTAGATTTGAATCAATGCTCAAAAATAATAAAGAACATTCATTATACTCCTACCTCCTCAAAGCTTAATGTTTGTTTAGGTCAACACAAGACGTGACATTATATTTGTGATTAGAATGATAGAGAGATATCAAAGTAATCCAATTATAGACTGAAAAGCTACCAAGAATGTGATGGGTACCTTTAGGGGACCAAAAACTACATGCTTATGTACAAACAGATTAAAAATTTAGAAGTATTTGGGTACTCAAATTCAGATTTTACTTGAGTTGTGTTGATTCTTTAAAATCAATATTTGGATACATATTTTGTAAGGAGTTGTATCTTAGAAAAGTATGAAGTAGACATTGGCTGCTACTTTCACTATGGAGGTGAGTTCGTATTTTATTGTGAGACCATCTCACATGGTGTATAGTTGAGGAATTTCATTTATGGACTTAGAATTGTGGATTCTATTTCTAAATCATTAATGATATATTGTGATAATTCAGTAGTTATTTTTATGGCTAAAAACAATTAAAGTGGTAGTCGAAGCAAGGACATTAATATTAAGTATTTAGTCATAAGAGAATGTATTAAAAATAAGATAATGATTATTGAATATATTAGCATTGAATTAATGATTGCAATTTTTGACTAAAGGTATGCCACCATTGAAATTTAAGGATTATGTAGAAAAAATGAGACTTGATTTCTTCATGTAATTTTGTTGTAAGAACAATTTTTGAAACTCCATTTTTGTTATGATACTTTCTCATTTTGTTTGATTTGTGTATACATTCATTAATTTGAGAAATATCAATAAAGTTTGACCTTAAATAAACATAGGGTTTATTCATTAAGTTATATTGGTTTGAGAAATATGATACATTGTGATATATGAGAGATAATACTTATTTTTGGAGGACCTTTCACCATGTATTTTGTTTACTCCTTTAATAAATGATGAGATATGTGACCAAGTGAAAGAATATTAGATAAATATTTGATTATTTCAAATATTATCATGTAGTCGTCATATATATCAAATTTGGATGAGATTTTGGTATGTGATCGATTTGATTGGCCTAGTAAATATTTGGATATGCCAAGTATTACCATAGAATGGGCCATATATTTGTTCAAATTTATTTATGCATGATTAAGTAAAAATATTATTTTGATATGTATAATTATAATCTTTTAAAATGGATAAAATCTCATTATGATTTCTCTTGATATGGAAAAAATCTCAATCATGATTTCTTTTGATATAAAAAATTGCATCATGATTTATCATAATCTTTTGGATTGACTCGGTGATGATAACAAATTATATTTAAATAGTAATTTTGAGGTCCCTAAGTATACACCTTTAGGAATTGTTATACAATTTATAGTGAGGTTTGGTGTGCTTAGAAGATTCTCAAAGATTCTAAATTTTTTAGAGTTTTATTCAAGCCTTGCAAGGATATAAATGGCTATAGGCATTATAATTATTTTTCGCATTCAGTTATTCAATCATGTTTATTGAGTTTAAAAAAATATAATCTTAAGCGAGTTTGATAACATCTAAATAAATAAATTAAGATAAATTTGAACTAAGCTCAAGTTCATAAAAACAAAATCAAATCAAGCTTAAATCAAACTTAAGTTCATAAAAAAAAATCAAATCTTATTTTAGGCTCGACTTGACATGACTCAATTAGCTTATTAAATAAGCTTAAATAATACAAAGCTTAATTCAATTTGGTTCGTTTATAACCCTATAAAATTATTAAATAACCCATGAATTAGCTACAGTAGATTATGAATTGCTAAAAGAATTCCCTGAATTCGTCAAGTTGTCCTCTAGTCTTTTATTTCTCAGAAAAATATATTGATAAAACTTGTTGACATGCAAGATATAGGCCGGTTAATTTAAATCTATGCAATTTTTTTGTCCAGTGGAAATTTGAGGAAAGTCAATGTTATGGCAAAATATAGAGATTTAATTGTCACTCACTTTAACTAATAACCCGTGTATGCATCCATAATAGAATTTCATTTATGGGAAGAAAAAAAAGGATCGTGTGGTGGTCAAATCACAAATGAAATGATGTCTTGTTACCATGCAGTCAAAAGAGGTCTCAATACAAGGGTTTGATTAGAGAAATATTTTAGTTCGATTGAGTTACTATGTAGGTCAGCCAATTGTTGGGAAGAAGCTTGGTTGAATGGACCTCATTTCTCTTTTAGGAGTTTGGTTGAGTTACTATGTAGTGTCTATTTGAGGTAGAGAATTTTGAGATCTAAGATGCAGAATTTTAGGATTCGAGGTGGATACTTTTGACTACATGTCATAACACAAGAGAAGGAAGAATAAGGGTTTAGTGATGTAAACTTATTTGATATTAGATTTTCAGATTGAGAATGATGGATTAATAAAAAATTATTGAGCCGCGATCATTTCAATTCATTACCCAGCAAATAAAAAAAGTACAAACTTGAAGAGATGTTGGTGAGGAAGACAATAATGATGAAGTTTTTGATCAAAAATTTATATTATCTAGATCTGAACTTAGATGTTCTCAGATATCCAAACCCTAAACACAAACAAAGGTCAATAGATAAAGGTAAAAGGAAAATTCCCATAATTTCTACTAATAGAAAGGGAAAGTAAAAAGTTCTGATTTCAAGGGAAAGGGTTAATTGGGGATTGGTCAAAATACACTTAATGTAATTAATGGGCAATAACATAATGAGACTAATGAAATGTAATCACATTTTGACATTGTAGTTTGATGAGAAGTTTGAAATGATAATAGCAAACAAAAATGCAAGCTTGAGGAGATGTTGGTGATCTCGACAGACTATCCATAAGGCCAGTGCTATCATAAATTGATAATTCTTCGGAATTTTATATTTTAATTATTTTATTTCACTTATACAAATAGTCCTCACGGGATGAGCTGATGGCTGGTGCATGAGGTGTTGCCACCATGAGGTCAGGGGGTCAAATCCTAGCTAGTAGCCAGGTTCCTGCCCTCCCTTATGTACTAGTCACTGTTCGGACTAGTTAGACTAGCCCCCATGATTTACCTCCTCCGTGTTGGTCCTGGGACGGACTGACGGGGGCACTGGGGGCGAGCGTTTCTCCTTTTGCCACCTTGAGGAGATGTTGGTGAGGAAGATGATAGTGAGGAAACTTTTGACTAAGAATTTCTATCGTCTATGTGAAGGGGAAATAGTTCGAGCTCCATGTGGAAGATTCCCACCGTTTTAATAGTGGGTCACCTTCAGGCCTGTTCAACAATGTTGGGTCATTGTGAAGTTAGAGAGGGGTGAATAGCTTCGTTTGGTTGAGTAGAGTATGCAACTAAATAAAAAAGCAAGCAAAAATCAGTCACACCACAGATATATAGGGATTTTACTTGGTTCACAACCTCCTAGGGCTGCTAATCAAAGGCCTAGTTCTTAGCAATACCATCACTATTCTTTTTCCTTGCTAGACAACTTTCAAATGCGGAGAAACCTCTTACAATAGTTGTTTCTCACAAGGTAGAGAACAAAAACAATAAAGAGAAGAACACGAGAAGAAAAGCTCTTAGAAAAACTTGTCTCTCCTTATAGCTTCCTAGATGGATTTCAGGTGAAGGAGGAGGGTTATTCTCGGAGTTTTCTATATCTGAACGAAGGTATTTGAAATTTTTATATGAACGTCCAAATCAAGCAAGTTTACTTTAGATTCTTTAGTTATTAGTCAACTTCTTGCATAGCTCTGGCGAACTGCTTGTCATATTTGGTGTCAATTTGTCCGTTAAGCGATATTTGGAACTTCGGATATGCGATTAATGCATGCCTGAAATTGAATATCAATTGGTTGATGCAAGCCTATCATTCCCTTAATAGAGTGAAATTGTGTAGCGTAGTCGATTACCAAGGCTTCTGTGTTCTCAAAATTCGGCCAATTGACTGCTGGACTTGATTACAAGATTTACTTTGTAAACCACGAACTCGGAGATTAGAGTATCAATCGATTGCTATGTTCCTAATTGGTGTCAAAACCATAATCTGAATTATGGTTTGGCCACATCAATCGACTGCTCATCTCATGCAATCGACTGACTGAAACTCTCACTCAATTTTGTGGTTTAACACTATCAGCCGACTGATCTATTAATCGATTGATGTTAAAAACCCCAATTAGATTCATGGTTTGACTCAAAAAGTCGACTCATATTCACTTGGTGGTTGACTAATATGCCAACACAATTTGATTCGTGGTTTCCTAGGTTGTGACTTCTTCATCCTTGTACAATAGTCGATATACTATTTCTCATCCATCATAATGGACAAGTCACGCCTATCTTTTTTTTAAAACTTTCATCCCACATTTACCTTGTATCATAAGAACCTCCTGTTCCTTGTGTAGGATCAAGAAAAGCGCTAGAGGAGGGCGTGAATAGCACATGTCGCTTTTTCACTTGTTCAGAAAACCTCGTTCTCTTGTTTTAGAGTTAGTAGCGGAAGTATAACAAAGCACAAATGCAAACACGGTTTCTTTTTTACTTGGTTCACAACCCGGTGATTGCTAGTCCAAGGCCCATGGTCGTTGACCGCTTTCGATGGGCAATCCACTAAAACTTCGTTGTTTATAATGAAACAGAGTATGAGCAAATGTTAAGCATAATAAACGAAATGTACTGACAATGAAAGAGTATGAACTTGAGTGTCGTTGTCGGAGCAATGTTTCGGTGCTGTAATGGTGTTTCTGGAGCGTGGAGTACTTAGAAGAATAGTATGAAAGGATGCCTTGAAGATGCTGTTCAAGACTGCTTTTATAGAGTGCTCTAGGCGCTTGGATCCCCTCTGAGCGCCTTGATTGCTGACGTGGCGTGAGCAGGGTGAAGCTTGATCCGCTTCGACTTTATCCCTTCCCTAGCACCTGGATCCCTCCCGAGCGCCTGGTTCCTGACGTGCACCACCCAATCACGACGTGCCACCTCAGTTGGACGCGGGGCTTGGTTACATGCTATTAGGATGACTAAATTCCCTCGAGTCGCTTGGACCTTGCCTAGAACCTCTCCAGGCGCCTAGAGTCACTGATTTCGACCATCTTCTGATTTTTTGATCCCTACATAATAGTGTTAGTACTAGCAAATAAAATTATGATTGACAACTTTCCAAGCTGTCTGGTCTCAACTTTAGGTCTCCTGTGAAACCATAGGTTGGACCAATGCCTATTGCTATCTCTTCGAGAGCGCGCCCTCACCACTCCACTAGGGAGAGTTTACCTGGTGTCAAACCATGATCCACCCGATCTGTTTGGACTTTTACTCAGCTTGATCTTGACCCTCGAGACTTCCCCCTAGATTCCGGTCCTCGACCCGTCTAGACTTCCTGCCTAGTGTCTCGATTAGGGCTTCCTACCTAGTGTCCCTGACCCTCAGGACCTCTTGCCTGGTGTTCCCGACCATCAGGACTTCATGCCCGATGTCCTCGATCTGCTAAGACTTTCTGTCTAGTCCCTCCGACTAGGACTTCCTTGCTTAGTCCTTCAGACTAGTACTTCCTCGCTTAGTCTCTTCAACTAGAACTTCCTTACCTAGCCACAATTAGGACTTTCCTGTGAACTTGATTAGCATATTAGAATAAAATATGACTTAACTTTGACCCTTTGTCAATATCAAAACTTAGGTTCGATCGTTTGATGCTTCTTGCACTAATAATTTGTTTTTTTTGGCAATATGGTTAAAGTTAAGTAAAATTATAGCATGATTTAATCGAAAAAATGCAAGTGCAATAAAAAAGAAAATAAGTTCAAGAATTAGGCACTAAAACATTTTCCTTTTTCTCTCCTTTAACTTGACCTCTCCTCTTGGTGGCAAAAAGCGAAACGCTCGCCCGTCAATCTATCCAAAGATCAACACGGAGGAGAAAAACATCAAATATTTAAAAAATGTTGATTTATTTCTCTTGGGTAAAACTTGACCTCTCCTCCTGAACTTATGCATAGTTGCTTAACTTCAGTTCTCTCTCTTTGTCATATTTCAGAAACATAACAAGTTGAAAGAAATTTTCAAAAAGGGAATTTTAAGATAAATTTTTGAATTTTTTTAAAAAAATGATGGAAAATTTAAAATGCACGTTTTTTTTTTTAAATTAAGGAAAACATTTCAAGTAAAGAGGAGAAAATTTTCAAAAATATTTTTAAGAAAAAAATTTAAGTAAAGAAAAATTGTTCAAAAAGAAAAAGAATTTAAGTAAAGAGAATTTTTCAAAAGTATTTTTAAGAAAAAAATCTAAGTAAAGATAAGGTTTTCAAAAATAATTTTAAGAAAGGAAAAAAATAAGTAAAGAGAAAGTTTTCAATAATATTTATAAGAAAAAAAATTTAAGTAAAAAGGATTTTTTTTTTCTTTTATTTTTGTTAATCCTTATGATCAAGCATGTGGAAAAAAATAAAAAATTGACAATAATTAGTTAACGGTTAGGTTTATTATTAATTTTAAATTTGAGTTAAGATTTAAATAATTGATTAAGGTTTAATGTTAATTTTAGATTAATTAAGTAGTTTAAAATTATTTAGCTAAGGGTAAATTAATAATTAAGTTTAAAATTATTAATCAAGTTTAGATTTAATTATTTAAGTTTAAATTTAAGCTTAATTATGAATTAAGTTAAATTTAAATAGATTAATTAAATTAAGTAGATTAATTAACTTGGGATTAATTAAACTCTAGATTAATTAAATTAATTAGATTAATTAAATTCGTATTAAGTTAATAAATTAAATTGAGTTTGAGATTAGGTTTAATTGTTTAATTAATTTAGTTAAGTTAGGTTTATTAGGTTTTGATTTAGATTAAGTATATTAATTAAGTTTAATTATATTAATTTGATTAAGTATATTAATTAGGTTTAATTGGATTAATTAGATTAAGTTTATTAATTAAATTTAATTAGATTAATTAAGTTTAATCAGATTAATTTGATTATATTAATTGAGTTTAATTAGATTAATTAAGTCTAATCAGATTAATTATATTAATTAAGTTTAATCAGATTAATTATATTAATTAAGTTTAATCATATTAATTTGATTAATTATATTAGTTGAGTTTAATTAAATTTAGATTGATCAAGTTTTAATTGAATTAATTTGGTTAATTGAATTTGTTAGATTAATTAATTTCTAATTAAATCTT
>JBBUKS010000100.1:13863102-13882460 GCA_038050645.1 Hedychium gardnerianum
GTTTTAATTTCCACTACTGTTTTGAAAAGAAAAGATTTTTGAACGAGATTCACCCCCCCCCCTCTCTCTCGTCTCTAACGATCCAACAAATGCTAGAGCCACAACTACATTGCAGTACAGACTAACACAGGAATAACTGACAAAAGTCGGCCCTTTCACAATGCTAAACAACTCTGGGAAAAACTGATTGAGATACATGAAGACTCAGCTGACCCACGAACTGTTAAAAAGGACTTGCTATTAAGTCAACTCCAAAACATCCAGATGAAAGAAAGTGAAATAGCAAGTCAGCTTCACAATCGTTTTAAAGAAATATTGAACGACATTCATGTTATCGACGAACAAGTTGATAATTGCGACTTGATCAGGTACACACTTAAGGCATTTCCAAGGACCAACTTATGGTCATCAATTGTTGAGGCTTATAAAGTATCCAAAGATCTTTGTCATTAAACTAGATGAATTATTTTGTGATTTTAAATTAAATGAGCAGACAAATCTTGATCAGAAAGAGAAGAATATAACTTTAATTGCAAGAAAATCAAAGATAAAATCAAAACCAAAAGAAAAGACTGAATCAGAATACGAGTCTGAATCATTAACTGACGATGATAAACTATAATCCAAAGTAGCACATCTGGTTAAAAGGATGATCCGAAGAAATAACTAAAAGATTCATGAAGAAGGAAATCTTGAATAAAGACCTAGCCAACGTCCAATGTTATGAATGTCGAAAGAAAGGACACTTTAAAACTGACTGTCCACTATTGAAGGAGAGAGAAAGAGAACCAGAAAAGAAGAAGAAGAAGACACTGAAAGTAACTTGGGATGAATCATCATCCGAATCTGAATCAAACTCAGACCACATCAACCTTCTAGCACTGACAGCAATTTAGGAAGCATCAAGATCAGAGTCTGAGTCTGAATCAGACTACAACTCAACATCAGACTCAAATCAATTCAGCGACTTAGATGAGTCAGCTGACGAGGTGACAAATCTTTTACTTGAAAAATTATATGATACTGTTGCTTATTTAACTAAGAACCTAGCTAAATACAAGTCCAAAGTTAAGACTTTACTTAAGGAGGTCAAAGACCTTAAGGAAAAGTCTAACTTAGACTCATAAACTCAGGTTAGTTAAGTCGGAACCTCAACTCAGATGTCAAAACTTGAGAAAGTGAATTTTGACTTAAAAAATCAAGTTAGTGAGTTGAAATCAACGTTGAGCAAATTCACATCTGGGTCTAAGTATTTAGGTATGATGCTTGGATCCAGACGTGTTGCATACAACAAGACTGGACTTGGATTTAACTCATATCAAAATCATATTTCTTATCTTACCTTAGTTAAAAGACATGCTAAAAATATACTTACCTGGATTCCTAAATCATGCATGGTTAATTAATTAGAGAATAAATACTATTGGATACCTAAACAATACATAGATGTGATAAATGCTAATGTTTATTATGTCAACCCAATTGCAAGATTGAAATCAGTTAAATACCAACTTAGCAGGAACTATCTCTTAAATCTCTTAGACTAGGATTGAATCAGACCATGTTCACATGCTAGTTTCAAAAATGAAATATTTTCAAATCATTCTTGCATAATTGTTTTCAAAATTACATATTTCTTTTAAATCTGCATTATCATTTTATTTATTACAAATGGACTTAGCCTAGGTCCTACCGTAGTCATCATGCACCTATAGATCTAGGCAGTAAGCATCTCACAAACACCTAAGGTATAATCTGTTTGTGCTTGTGAAACATAGAATGATGTGAGATGCTTAGGACTTAGCCTTGATTCCATAACGCTTATATCTATGTATTAATATGAATCGGGGCTTAAAACTTTCACATTGATTAAGTTGTAATTTTCACACAGCTTAATTTTCATAAAATGAAACTGGAAAACTCGTATCTAACTTGATCAATAGATTAAAAGCTCCTATTCTATCGATAGTCAAGCTCAAAATCAAGTTGGACATCTCAAAAGTATTTTTTTTTTAATTTTGATATCAAAACTTATACTTCTCAAAACTTTATTTTTCGGTGTTTACTAACTTACATTTTGACATATTCCATGTTTAAATGTAGGGATTAATTGAACCTAGAGAAAAAAAGTCAATAGTTTGACTTATCGGGCGCTCGTACAACATGCATGGGCAACCCTGTAACTCACCACCTAAAATTAAATACTATTTATCATGGTAGGTGAAAATCACTACACAATCGACCCTACACTTACCCAGGCACCCGTATGTGAAAAGTCGCATCTATTTATAGTGGTAAAATTAGGTATACATGCGCCTGTATACACCTAGACAGGCGTTAGCATAACCTATGAATATGCACCTTAATGATACCCCTACCCAGGCGACTAGGCACCCACATGGTCGCCCGAGGAGCCTTTATATAGGCACCTATGAGTAGCGGCCGAAGCCTTGCACCGAATTGTGTTTTTTTCCATCCAAACCTCTCTTTTGATCTCGTTTCAAGCCCGTTTTTCATCCCAACTTCGAATTTAGGTCTCTTCCTGGTTCTCACTTGCCTCAATAACATTCTTGACCAAATATTTCATATTATTTCAATTTATACATGTTTATTTCAATATTGTATATTATTTCATCTTGATACTAATTGTTGTCAAATATTAGACCAAAACATAGAGCTGATACTAGTACATCACAGGGTCTTTCCACTGACCCCAGGTTTCCCTCTGAGGACCTCAAACATAGGTTTAACTTGCATATTTACTCTCCCATGCATACTAGATCCCTTAGTCGGAAATTTTTCACGGACCACTGCCCTGACATCATAGAGATCATAGCTTACTATAGTCTATCTTCTCTTGTTTACTACGACCAGGTAGTAAATGTTGATTTATTTATCGAGTTTTATAACAACTTGATCAAGATCAACGATTTTGCCTTTTTGACCAGAGTTGGTAGTACTGATATTATGTTCACACCTGATTTGATCCGCGAGCATCTGGCCCTACAACCATCATCATCTACCTATTGTTATCCTTGTCCGGACTTACCATTTCCTGACCCCCACACGGAGATCACCCTGAATCTCCTTTACACTTATCTTTTTAGTAGCGAGCGTACACCGACTGTCATTAACTTTAGCTCTCAGTATCTTAGGCCTAAAGATTATGTACTTTACAGGGTCACTTGCATGTGCATCCTTCTTATCCACACCCATGATCTTGCATCCATGAGACTGTTCCACTCATTTCTATTATATGCCCTCAGACAGAGACTCAACATCAACATTCCACTACTGGTCTTCAAGACTATTATCTATCACTCCAACATTTCCACTAGACGTCGAGTTCACATGTTGTACCTGTCATACTCTGACCCTCATTTGGAGATTGACACTTCTGGAGGTAACGTCGTTCCTTTATCTGAGTTTGACATTATAAGCATTAGGAACTTCACCCTAGCCCAGAAGGTCCTCAAAGAGAACACCTTGGTCTAGAAGGACGGGAGGGATGTTGCTCCTCAAGCCCCATATATAGACGAGATTATGGCTGAGCATGCGATGCTCCATAATAGATTCCAGCTCATCCTCCAACACCCCCACCGACATTGACTATAGAGGATCAACTGAGTAGCTTGGAGGGCAACATCACCGGTATGCGAGCTGATTTCAGGAGATGATGACTATCATATGTGCACATTTTATGAGCCAACAGTCTCCTCCTCCATCTTTCGACTGACTAATAATTTGATTTGACTGTTGATAGACTATTGTGTAGTATGACTACACATGACTATGCTTGTGTGATATTTTTATGCTATGACTGATTGTGCTTTTATTAGTTGCCTTATTTTGTCAGAGATTGCACTTATTTATGCATTTTATCTGACTTGACCATATCTCTCTAAATTGCAATATTCTTGTTTATGCTTGGATTGAAGTTTATTTCTTTGCATATATATTAAGTCATTTCAATAAAATTATTTACCTAATGTCAGTTATTGGTTTCTCTTCCTATCTAACCCATTTATTTTGATATATGAAAAAAAAAAAAGAAAAATTGATTACATTTTAAAGATGTTTTAAAATATTTTTCAAAATTATAACTTCAAAAATTATCCATGATTAAGGGTGAGTGCAAATTATTAAATTAATATTTTCATGTATGATTGCATTAATATTTATTTCTTTGTCATACATTAAATATATACAACTCTTGTGTATTTGTGATTATTTTTCTAACTTTAACTTAATTTTCATACTATCAACAATAAAGATATTGTTGATGATGAGAGCACAATATTTTAACCCAAGATTTTGATGTATAACTAAAATTAAAATTAGGTGTGGTGAAATCTAACTATTTGGTGTCAAGTATACAGGTGCATGGAACTTGATCAGTGAAAAGTCCTAGTAAGTGAAACTAGGTAGCTAAAGTTTTGGTTGTGAACCAAACAATGATATTAGTCCTAGTGGGTGATGCTAGGCAGTTAAAGTCTTGGTTGGGAACCAAGCAAGGAAATTCCTAGCTAGATGCTAGGTACATCAAGTCTAAGTGTGTAGAATCAGTTGGAGGCTAATTGATTGACAAGACAAGTCCAAGTGTATAGAATCAGCTAGAGGCTGATTGCTTGACAAGATAAGTCCAAGTGTGTAGAATTAGCTAGAGGTTGATTACTTAGCAAGACAAGTCTAAGTGTGTAGAATCAACTGGAAGCTAATTTCTTGGCAAATAAGTTTAAGCGGAATTAGTTGGAAGCTAATTGATTTGCTACCCAAACTAGATGAGTCAAAATCTAGTCAGGCAAAGTGCGAGTAACTTTAAAATCTATATTATACTCATTACACATTACAACTAAAGGGAAGCATGTTTGACGGTTTCAAATGACCGGAAGGAGTCCAGGGTGATTGGCTAGTGATAGCTCTCAATAGGAGAAGTCAAAGGGTCCAGGTGATCGTGCACGTTACTGGGGCGACCGGGGCAACCGTAGAGGCTTCCAGGCGACCGAAAAGAAATGGTATCAACAACCGTTGGTGTCGGGTCAAGATCAGGTTTGACCCTTCTACAGACGACCAAGCATTGTACGGGCGCCCGGGTAGCTTCGTTAACGTTATATAATCATATAAGAGTTGTGGCCACGTCAGCACTTATATAAGCGCCCAGGGAGGCTCCAAGCGCTCGAAGAAGTATTATATAAAGGGTTCTGAGGCAGAAGTTGAAGTCATCCCATATTTAAGAGAATTCTTTCACGACTTCTTCTGTGCTCATGCTCTAGTGCTCTTCCGCTTCTTGTGCTGCGACATGTTGTAATCTGCACTTCATTTTCAAATGGCAACATCTAGAGTAACATTTTATTTATTTATGTTTTTTAACATATGTAATTTTGTGTTTAATTTTTAGATTTTTTGTTTGTAAGGTTTCTCCACCTAAGAGAAATTAGAAATAAGAATCACATTATTTTTAATTGTTGTGCATGTCTACTTTTTAATTTGTTTGGGTAAATTAACTGCATTCTATACCTGCTTGGTTCTAACTATGATAAACTGCTTAGTTAAAAATTTATTGTGTTGTGATATTACTCTGTTTATCTACTTTATTATTTGAGAATTTGCTTGTAAAATTCATAAAGTTATTTACCCCCTCTAGTGTTGAGTTCGATCCTACACACGTAGCACCTCCTAGCGGTCAATTGGTTTCCACAGACTTCATCCACCTCAGTCCCGATAGGGAACTTGAGTTCTTGATGGTAAGGAGAGGCCATCACCTCAAACATGCTAAGGGTCGGACGACCCAGAAGGATACTATATAAAGACGGGGAATTTATCACAGTGAAGTCAGCCATGATGGTCTTTTTCCGAGGCCCCTCCTCAAGAGATATGAGTAATTTGATTTGCCCTAGAGACTGCATGAAATGTCCAGAGAAGCCATAGAGGGGAGTCACCACCACCTACATATCTTCAACCTACATTCACATCTTTTCTAGCACCGTTAGGTAAAGGATATTGATAGAACTCCCAACATCTATGAATACTCGGGCTACCTTATCGTTAGCCACCATAGCCTAAATCATCAGGGCATCATTATACGATAAAGTTAATCCCTCTAAGCCTTGGGGTCCAAACCCTATGATAGGTTCGGAATGAGGGCGTGTGTGTTATATAGCCATGCAATTCGCTCGCCCATGACTCTTTTTTGCCTGATTAGAGTCTCCATCAGTTGCCCTCCCCCCTCCCGAGATCATGTTAATCATCCCTCGCAATGGCTGTTAGCCCCTTGCCTAGTTTCCTCCTTTAGGCTTCGGTTGGCTAGGCCTATCAACACCAGGACAGACCAAGGTTGGTGCTGGCGGTCGGGGTAGAAGTCGGTGAGCAGGGGGTGGCCACCAGAAAGCACATACCTGGTGATGGGTGTAGACAACCCTTTCAATTTCCATATCGAGCCTCATGAAACTGTTTTATCATGTCCATACTCCCTGTGAAAAGAACAAAAAGTAGCCATTAGCGGGCGGCGAGGTCCCTGTGCAACTTCATATGGTCTCCTCAACACATGATATTCTTTGTAGATCTGCATTACTTGCTCCTGAGACATCTGTAGAGGAGTGATTTGGGCAAGAGGTCGAGGCCACAAGGGGGGCGGTCACTCTGGTGGTGGAGGGGATAGCGCAGGGGGCGTCAGAAGCATGGGCGGTGATTGTTACATCGATGGAGCAAGCTGCATGAAGGGGGCATAAGGCGCTAGTGGGACATGTTGGGTCGGGAATTTGAAGTCTTGTCAGCGTTCTTTCCCTCCAGCCTCCTCAGTAGCCTTGGCACCATGTTGCTCCTGTCAGACCTTTTGGGCCTCTTCCATGTCAAGATACTTCTCTGTACGAACTAGCAACTCATCATAATCTTTGGGCGCCCTCTTGGCTAATGACCGAAAAAATCGTCATCATAGAGGCTATGTGAGATCGCTCCTGTCAAGATATCTGGCACCGTGGCAGGCACATCCAGGGCTACTAAGGTAAACCTCTGTATGTATTCCCTAAGAGGCTCCTACTGCTTCTATTTGAAATTGAAGAGGCTTAAGGGGGTGGGGGGTATCTTTTTAAACTTGAAAAGTGTTATAAGAACAAGGCTGAGAAGTCCCCAAATGATCGAATGGAGCATTGGCGCAAAGTGCCAAACCACTGTTGGGCCTGTCCCACCAGTGTTGTGGGAAATACTCAGCATTTCACAGTATCAGAAAATTGATGGAGAAGAGCCTCATTTTCAAAATGGCAAAGATGTTCCTCATGGTCTGTAGTACCATTATACTCCCGCATCTATAGTGGCCTGAAGTTAGTCGGTAACACTTCTTCCACAATAATAGATGAGAACAACATCCGTCAAGTGATGGCCCTTCCCAATATCGGCCTAATGGGGCTAACTAGCCTAGCGGGGCTGACTAGCCTCCATCGGACATGAGAAGTGGAGGCTACTCCTTTGGAACTATGTAGAGGGTTCAGGCATTGGGACAACACCTCAATAGGTTGTCACTTTTTTCAGAGCAGACATGGCTCGGCCCCGCTGAAAGGCTTCATCAATCTTCGCCTTAATAAACTGTGCCAACTGCCACCACGAGATGAGGCCTCTAGCAATCTTCACTGTTGGTGGGGGAGGGAGGATGAACGCCTCTTCAGACCCCCCCCCCCATGTGAATCTGCAATTGTTCTTCTGGTGTTTACCATGCTCACGCCTTATCTCTTGCTTCCCACAGACGATGCCAAAATAATGCAGACAGATTTTCTACTGGGGCTCCAAACCACCTCTTCTGTTGCACCACTCAAGTTGGGAGTTCTTGCTAGTAGAGCTTCTTATACTCTATAGTGGGGCTAGTCTTCAACAGCAATCCAGCACAGCTACGCAATACCTCTAATCTGAGATATTAACACACATCAGCGGGAGCCCATAGTCTGTTTTATCCCTCTGATACCTAAGTTAGTACACTGCTAAAAATAGGGTTTGTCTTCTCCAAGAGAAGGGCTTGGGGCTGAGAAAGTAAGATCTTCTGTTGGGGGAAGAGCCTTTTGCTATCTGTCGAAAAAGTAGCCTTCTGTTGAGGAAGGGATTTTCATAGAGTAGAGAGAAGAAGAAGAACAATACTCAAGGGACTCAACCACCATGTTGACTGGAAGGAACTTACTAGGATCGAGGAGGAGCCGAAGAGATGAGAGAGAGTCCTCTCTTTTGGCCAACACCTGCTTGGTTATATAGAAATTGTCATGTCAGCAGCCATCCCAACTATCATCCATTCACTTGTACACTGTCCATGAGGTGAGAGGAAGGGGTGGACATAACATGCTCTATCATGTGTCAAGGAATGATTTGTCATTGCCACCATGTCAGCTGCCACGCCAGCTGACACCCATCAGCGACATGTTGTCCACGAGGTGAGAAGGAGTGGGTTGGACCTGCCCTACCATGTGTTAGGAGAATGATCTTCTTTCGCAGTCATGTCAGTGAAAGGACATGAGCAAAAACTTATCACCGGGTTGACTTCAAATTGAGACAAAGCGTTACCCATTGTAGACGCACACCACCTCTTCCCATCAACATTTGACATCAAATACAGTAATGAAAGTGATTAAATATAATGATGGAAATGATTCAACTTCTGGCTTAAGTTCTACAGTCAGTAGTCTCGTCCTAGCCTAGACATCCACATCACCTGCAAGATGGTTAGCCAAAGAGGTGCCAATGTAAGTGCTAATGAGTGATAAGAATAATAAAACAGAATAACCGGAGGGGTTATGATTTAGCAGAAATAGTTGCAGGTAGAGAGGTTCTCGCCACTTAGGACAGTCAAGTCTAGAGGAGGTTTTCACAAGCAGGGAGGTTCTCACAGCCTAGGACAATCGAGTTTAGACACAAGTAGGGAGATTCTCGTAGCCTAGGACAACCCAGTCTAGAGGAGATCTCTGCAAGTAGGGAGACTATCGCAGTTTTGGATAATCAAGTCTAGGGGAGATCTTCGCAAGCAGGGAGACTCTCGTAGCTTAGAAAAATTGAGCCTAGGGGATATCTTCGCAAGTAGAGAGGCTCTCAAAGTCTAGGACAACCGAGTTTAGGGGAGATCTCCGCAAGCGGGGAGACTCTCACAACCTAGCATATGAAATAGAGGTACTCCCTAATCAGGGCACTTCTATGTTGTGCTAGTTGACTGGGGATGTACCCTATGAGATTGTTCCTAATCTACAACGTCTTTGCTGGGAAAGCCTTGGTCTTTTTGGGGTTGTGGGATTGTTCTCATGCTGCAACATCTGAGGCTGGGGAAGCCTTGGTCTTTCCGGGGATGTACCCCATGGGGTTATTCCCAAGCTGTAATGTTTGAGGCTAGCCTTGGTCTTTCCGGGATGTATCCTATGGGGTTGTTTCCAAACTGCAATGTCCGAGGTTGGGGAAGTCTTGGTCTTTCTGGGGATTTATCCTATAAGGTTGTTCTCCTGCTGCAACATCTGAGGTTAGGGAAGCCTTGGTCTTTTCGGGGATATGTCTTATGGGGTTGTTCCCGTATTGCAACATCCGAGGCTGAGGAAACCTTGGTCTTTCTGGGGATGTATCCTATGGGGTTGTTCTAAAGATGCAACGTCTGAGATTGCGTCGTTTCCAAGTTGCAATGTCCGGGGCTGGGGAAACCTTGGTCTTTCTGAGGATGTACCTTATGGGGTTGTTTCCAAGATGCAACATCTAAGGTTGTGTCATTATCAGCCCAACATGGGCCTAAGCTGGTTAAGAGGGCAAGCTTAACCAGGGCAGGGATTGCATGTCACATCACTTTGAAATTGCTCTCTCTTGTAAGACTCCCTTGTACTCCAATTCTTCATCTTTTGAGAGACAAAGTGTATGAAGGTTTCTCCACCTGTAGTTTCTTACTAAGAAGGAGAAAGATTTTGAATTTAATTACAATTATTATATATATATATATATATATATATAATTTTCCACCACATTAACTTAGTCTTGTAGAAATTCAATCAGGTATTTACCCCCTTTGCCCTTTCTTCAATTCTACAGGTGATATTAGAGTGAGGATAACTTCCAAAGGATTAACTGCCCAAGAAGCACATATTTGAAGGAGATAGTTGCTCAAGAAGGGTTTAGCACCACAAGACTACCATATTTCAATGGAGTAAACTTTGCATATTGGATAAACTGAATAGAGTACTACTTGATGACTAACATTGAGACAGTTTACTATCAAGAAGGATTTCAAAGTCCCAACAAGTGATGATAGAGAAGTTCGTGAACCAAAGAAATGGACAAGTGAGCTAAAGAAGAAGACTCAAGATAATGTCAAGGCAACGATGACTCTACAATGTGGCATGGTGTCAGACCAACTCAACAAAGTTGGACCTTTCAATAGAACGAAGGAACTATGGAAAAAGCTCATTGAACTTCATGAAGGTATGTAAGATTCTAGAATAGCTAAGCTTGACAATTTATTGAATCAACTACAGAATTGCCACATGAAGGAGGGGGAAACAACTAGCCAACTTCATGGGAGCTTCAAGGAGGTATATTAAAGTGTTCCCTCGCACTACATTATAGTTACCTATGGTAGATTCCTATAAAGGTTCAAGAAATCTTTCGGCAATAAGGCTAGATGAACTCTTTTGTGAATTCAAACTTCATAAACAAGGTAATGCTACACTTAAAGAGAAAGGTTTAGCTTTTGTTGTAGAAAATAAAAAGCTAAAGAAGAATAAAATAAAGGAAAAGAAGGTAGTCTCATTTGACTTAGAGCAAGAAATGGAAAGTGAAGAGAACATATCTTCAATTGTGATGGTTCATTTCGTAAAAAAAATGAGGAGTTTGACAAGAAGGAGGTCAAAATGATGTTCAAGGACTTGAAAAGGAAAGTTATATCTAAACCTAAATCTAAATCTGAAGTAACATATTTTAGGTGCAATAGTAAAGACCACTACAAGATGAAGTGCCTGTAATTACAAACACAAGATGAAAAGACCAAAAGGAAGAAGAAGACATTAAAGGTGACTTAGGATGAGTCTTCTTCATCAGAGTCTTCGAATGAGGAAGAATTGTGCAAGGTGACCAAGAATATGTCTTTCATGGCTATTGATGATGGAGTTTCAAATGACGAGGAAGCTCAATCTCGGTGAAGAAAGATCATCAAGTGTGGAAGCATCATCATCAAGTGAAGAAGGATCATCAACAAGCAATGATGATGAGGTAACCTCTCCTAAGTTAGAAAAATTATATGAGACTATTGCATGCTTGTGTAACTCTTTAGTTAAATCTAAAGATAAGGTTAATATGCTTAGGAAAGAACCTAGGATTTTAAGGAGAAAAACACTTCAGGCTAGTGTAGGGTATAGGCAAAATTAAAAGAAAGTAGCTTAAGTCTATATGGTTGATAGAAACTCATCTTTTATGTATAAGAATGCAATTAGGGGTGCTAGCAAGGGCAAGGTTGTTAAAGCTTAGATACCTAAAAAAAGTTTGGATAACACTTCCAAACTCAATATTCGAGTACTAAAGAGTTGCATGTTTCGTGTTTAGGTACATGGTTTGGAGGAGCTCATGGATGAGCATTGGTCAATAGTGGATGTTTAAAGTACATGACCAGGAATATGCAAAAAGTTCATCACATTCAAACATAAAGATAAAGAAAATATCTTATTTGGTAATATTGGAGAACTCAAGGTACCAATATAGGTAATATTGAGCTAATTTCAAATTTTATTATTAAGATAGTTTTGTTATTTAAAGGTTTAAAGTTCATCTTATTGAGTTTGAGACAATCATGTGATGCTAAGTACAAGGTTGAGTTTCATTAAATTAGGTGCTTGGTGAAGTACAATGAGCTCAACACTAACATGTTAATAGGCTATAAAAAGGATAACATTTATAGTATAAATCTTCCTTGTGTTACTAACCCTTCTACTAAGTATTTCATGAGTAAAAAAGAAGAAGTTTGGTTATGACATAGGTGGTTAGCCCACATAAACATGTGGCAATTAGCCAAGGTGGCAAAATGAGAGTCAATGAAAAGCCTACCAAAATAGAATCACATTTGGTTAATATTGCTATTCACCGTCCTAGCTCAGCCATCCTGTCCTAACTGTAGGATTGATTTTTTGAGTGATCGAAAAAGAGTTTTCAATTGACTAGATGACTGAATAATCAGTTATTTGGAAGAAAGGTGATGGCAAGGTTGGCCTGGTGTCAGATAAGCACGTCTATGTTGATGTGGCAACTGATGTGGCAAAGGATAGACTTCAAGCAACTGACATGGCAGGAGATAAGGTGTGAGATGTTGATGTGGAAGGCTAGTGTCTAATCTTCTGACCTACCAGGACTTTCTTCTACTAGGTGCCCGATCCTATTAACCCACCAAGTCTTTTCTTCCAGATGTCCGGTTCATTAACCTATCTGGTCTTTCCCTGTCTAGTGTTGATCTACTTGATCCACTAAAACTTTCTCTTCTGCCTAGTGTCCAGTCCTACTGAATATATACATGTTTTGCTTGTTTGTCGTGATAAATTTATTTTACAAAAAATAAATATTCGGGCAATCAAAAAGGTAACACAAGTTCGATAATCTAATGCTACTTGCACCAACACTAACATGGTAGATCAATGGTAGTGGCAAAAGGTGAAATGCTCACCCCAGCGCTCCCGTCAATCCATCCCAGGAACACGGAGGAGATAAATCACGGATGACTACTAGCCCAAACAGTGACCAATATATGAGGGAGGACAAAAACTTGGCTACTAGCCAGGATTTAACCCCCATGCCTCATGGTGGCAACGCCCCATGCATTAGCTAATAGTTCGTCCCGAGGGGACACATATTAGATCAATGGTGATGCTAGAAGGGGTGGATAACCAATCACTTTGAATACTTGCTCAATTTTACAATTAGAACAAATATGCAATGAAAATAAAAATAATAAAAAAAGAATTGAACAAACAATGTTAAGACCAAAACTTTACATGGTTTGGAACCTGGGTCCTACTACATTGCTTATGACTAATCAGTAATTCACTCTTATAATCCACTATCTTTATCCTTTTAGGAAATTTTCTATAGGTAGAGAAATCTCTTACTCTTTTCTCGTACAAGATAGAGATGAATAAGAGGTTATAAGATTTGAGCAATCGAGCACAAAGAAAATTGAGACAAGAATTTGTGAATGTGAGCACTTACAATAGTTTTCTTGCTAATCCTTTTATTAATATTTATAGGCAAACAATTCACCTAATAACTTGATTACATCATCCTTAACCTCAATTGATTGGATCTACGATTGGACTGCTAAAATGTTGTAGCTTCTCCCTTTAATTGATTGAATTGTCGACTCAAACCATTTCTAAAATTAAATCCTCACCTAAGTCTAGTCCCATGCATAACCTTTATATAGGTGCACTCAAATCTCAACTTCACAAGAAATTACTTACCAAGAGGTTGTGGCTCCGGGATTTCATGTGCTAAGAAGCTTTGCTTCCGAGTCCTCTATGCCAAGAGACCTTATCTCTAGGACTTCCTCGTCTATCAAAAATAAAATCAACTTTGACCTATTGAGACTTTATTTATTAAACCTCTAATCACCCCTAACCTACCTAAACTTCTATGTGCCAAGAATCTAATCAATCTAAACCTGCCAAAAATTTAACTTGCTAAGTATTCGATCCTTGACCTACTTATACTTTTTTATTTGTCAAGTGTCTAATCGACCTCAACCCACTTAGACTCCACCCATTGAATTTCAATATCAAGTTACTTGCACTTGCATACTTGACATACCATATCAGTAATCATAATATAGTCCTAATTTAAACTTTTACTCAAACATCAAAACTACATACTTAAGGACATGATTACACTAACAAACTAGGCAATCTACTCTATTAGCTTTAGGTGATTGTTCTGCTAATTTGTTGACTCAAGATAGAATAATAAGTCTAGAATTGAAAATTCAAACTTTAAGATTAAGACTTGATTATTTAGAAAAGAACCTAGAGAAGTTTACTAATGGGTTTAAGGGATTGAATATGGCTCTAGGAAAATAAGGTACAAGCATGATAGATTTGATTTGTGATACAAATCATCAGCACCAAAGGGCAATGACCAACATATGTTAAGGTAGCATTTGATTGTAGTATAGATAAACCATCTAGGTTTGGAAAGACATTTGAACTTAGAAGAGTGACTAGAAATGCTAACTCTAGTGAATGCCATGTGAACCCAATTGGGATCAATAAATTTTGGATCCCAAAGAATGGATACTTGGCATACTAAAGGGTAGGGTATGTCAATGGGTTTGGTAATGAGTGCAAGCTCAATCCTAAATGATTGATGTCTTAGGGGAGTTTCATGCAAGGAAACATCGGGATTTATGTTTAAGATGCATGAAATGATTTTAAATTGTATTTGTTATCAAATAAGCTAATGCATGGGTGCATTTTAGTATGCATTTGACATCTACAATTGAATGAGTCAAAACTAGGAGTTTAAGGTTAAGAAAAATTGAATATTTTAGTTAGTTTTGGGAATTATATCAAGCTTGGAAAATATGATAAGTTTTGGAGTAAATTGATTTTTTCCATCTAGATGTTGAAACAAACCACTCTGAAAAAAAATTTGAAGGTTTATAGAATCTCTGATGAATTTTAAAAATTGACACATTTATGTAGTTTAGAAGCAAAGTCAACTGTCTTAGATACCAATTGGCTAGCTTTGAGTTCAGGAGACTGGTGGTATGCAGACAATAATTTCCTTGGTTAGTGAATCTTTTTTATGCATGTTAAAGAGGGGAAAAGGGAAGAGATTTAAGTTAAAAATCTCACCATTGGGAGAAGGGAAGAGATTTGGAAACCTCATCTCATCTTGAGAAAATTTCGAATTCTAGGGGAACTTAAGTATAGAGGGGGTCTAATTTTGGTCTTATTTCATTTGTTGGTTTTTCTTATTTAAATGAATTACCAAACATAAAAAAAAAAAGAAATTGTTCGGACAATCATGCCTTAAGTGAGCGCACTCGATCTTAAGTTTTGATGTTTGAACACAAAATTTAAATTATGTCTTGCATATGTATTTGATATGCATGTTAAGTTTTATAAAAACTTAGAAAACACACATTGAATATATGGAGCTTCGACCTGACCAAGTTGAGTATGGATAATGACTTGACATATACACCACAACAAAAATACTAAAAGACAATGGTGAAAAACCGTTGTCAAAGATCCGAAAAAAAATCATGGTAAATCTACGCATTGAGAAAGATAGGATGCTCAAAGACAACGGTTAAAAACCGTTGTCTTTTCCTTAAACCGACAATGATTTTTCTCCATTGTGTTTCAAGTGAAAAGACAATGGTTATTTCCTTAAAACGACAACGGTTTTTCACGGTTGTGTTTCAAGTGAAAAGACAACGGGTTATAATGTTGTCTTTGAGCGCCCTATCTTTCTCAACGCGTCAATTTACCATGATTTTTTTGAATCTTAGACAACGGTTTTTCACCGTTGTGTTTCAAGTGAAAAGACAACGGATTATAACCATTATCTTTGAGCGTCCTATCTTTCTCAACGCATCGATTTACTACGATTTTTTTTGGATCTTAGATAATAGTTTTTAACCATTGTCATTTGTATTGAAAAGAACAAAATCATTATCATTTTAAATGTTGTGTTTTTAACCGTTGTCGTTTCTCAACACACACTAGAGAACAATAAATCATTGTCTATACAATAATTTACCAGTATTGTGTTTTTAATATACATTATATAACAACATCAAAAATTGTAGAAAACATATATACAAGTGCACTTGTAGCAATATGAAGTGCAAGCTGATCATATCATCTCATTTTAAATGATCACTCCTTGCAAACATATATACAATACCTGTATCAAAACAACTATATACAAATCATATGCTCACTACACCAAAAGTTCATAACCAAAACACTTATATACAACACCTAACTAAAAGAGTTTCAATACCTAAATTTCCTACTTATCGGATGTGTGGTCTTGTATGCATTCCGCCCACTCGTAATATACTTCATCAATTTACTTTGTAGCTATCATAGTTTTTGCGAATTGCATGTGAATAAATGAGTGAAAATGTTAATTGCACAAATCATTTTAAAAGCAAGTTTCAATAAGAAAAATTGAAAATATGTCTAATATTACTATTGGCCGCAGCGAAACCTTGTCAATGGATGCGTTGGCTTTAATTATATCTCTCATATATCACAAAATGAAATAACTGCACTGGGCTCCATCCGATTGAAGGGGAGCCTGTGTGGCAAAAAATGATAGTAGCAAGTTAATAATTTAATTGCAATAACAAAATGATTGAGGAAAATACTACATGAAGGTTTTCTAGAAGCATAAGAGCACTAGCTATAAAAAAAAATGTGAAACTTTGTTGTTTGTGTTAACGTTCTATGAAACTTTGTTGTTTGTTCAACTTTCCATGAAACTTTGTTGTTTGTGTTAACACATGCCAACAGGCTGAGCATCTATTGAGCAACTTAGTTATTTCCTCTAATTCTCTATGCTATCGTGCAAAATTCAGATGGAAAGCCAATTCCAGCTAAAGCATTAGTTAAAATACATTGCAGAACATAAAGAAGCTGCATTAGCAAGTATAAACCCACATTAGTTGGGTGATTGTAGTGCAATTAACGACTTGGAATTAATAGGTTTTCTGATGTAAACTGATACAAATGACTTCAAAACCTCATCAAGAAGTAGAGCTAGACAAAGCCTTTGTCCTCCAAAGAAAACTTTTATTCATTTGTAGACATTAGAGTAGAAAGGTTATCAAGAACCCAAGCTACCAAATGGAGTGGAAATACATTTAAAGTTCATTATGCAATCTAAGTCACAGTGCGGTTAGTAGATCGAAGTTCATCAGTAGCTGATTCCTAAATCAGAGTCAGAGAGAGTTGACTCTAGAGTAGATTTTAGATTTATCCATCGTTTTATATTCCTAAATTAGAATCATAAGTGATGATGGAGCCTTCACGATAAGTAGGCTATTAGAATATTAGAAAAAATCATAGATTTCAAGTTGTTATGCATTGTTAAAGGATGTTTCTCTACTTGCTAAACTTATGGAAGCAAAGTTACAATTGTCTATGGAAGCAAAGTAGTAGTGAATGTCATGTCCTTAGAGCACTCATTTTAGCTACGTACAAATCTATTATCATGCCACATATGATGGCATCATACTATGTTATAGTGATGCTAGACAATGCTCATAACAAGTCCATAGATGATTATCACACAAGCATAATGAGAATAATGTCCCAATATGAAGTTTACGAACAAAAAAATGGAATAAAATCTACAACAAGTTATTTCTCAAGACATTCAAATTTGCAGGAGACTAAATGCACAGAAAATCAAAAGAAAATCATAAACATTGTGCAAAACTTTAATCCTAGTAATTGTGTTGTCTCTAAGTTATGATAGTTATAGTACTCTTGAAAACTTGTCCAATGCTAAGATTAGAGGATAATATATTTTCTAGAACACTGGTAGGAGCACCTATCATAAATTGTCAAATAATAAGATTAGATGAAAAAAGATGAACTAAGGTGAATAAGCTAATTCATATCAACTTTATCCATCTCTACATAAGTGTTAAACTTTGTTAGAAATTTTTATTTTCAAATTTCAAGTGGGAAACTCTTGCTGAAGAAATAGTAGTGAATCCTTTCCACAGAAGATCTCATTATTTACTGGTAAAGAGAATCATATGCCTAGTGGCAGCTTTCACATGCATGTTGTTAAGTGTAGCCATGGACCAATATGATTTTCATCCTTGAGTAAGGTTTTCAGCCATGGACCACCATGTATATATGGAATTTGGGAAAACATGTGATTCATGCCATCATTAGCAAGAAAATATGTAATGCTCTCTGATTCTATCAATGTGTTTAGTCAAGAAACATTAACCATAAATTAAGATAAATAAGAATTTAAAAGATGTAAGAGATAAACAAATACAAACAATATGAACAATTAGACTTCATCCAAACCAATAGGGAAAATATAAGTTATTAAGGTTCCAGAAGTGATGTGTACAGTTGATGCTCTTTCACACTACCATCTTTCTTGGATTTGTTGAGATAGTGCCTTAATTATTGAAGTTTTTGCAACTAAAATTCAGGTGTCCTAACGATTTGGAATGGCTACATGAATCTCATCCCTTCATTGAGTTTTATGCAATTCTATTCACTAATATTCAAATTGGTTAAATCATATTTTATTAGATTAATTAATATTTTAATTGGTCTCTCTCTAACACTAATGCTATCCAACCTCTTAACCAATTGATCACCTTTGTTAAGCAATAAACGATTGTTCTATTACAGTTATCCAACAATTTTTTAGTCTAAGATTTCCTAATATCATTAACTATTCCATGGAATTATTTGAACATAAATGAGATCATGCACCTTCTTCAAGTCTGGACATACAACTTGACCATTGTAATTGCTAACAGAAGTAGATAAAAGCATAAGAACACAGACAAAATTATCTCTATTTTTTTGTTTGCATTTTAATTTCTGTGCTAAGGAAAGAAATGGATCCCTACATGCATTTTAATTTCTGATCTAACAGTTTCTACTTAGATTAGATATATAATGCATACAATGGATCCCTACATTAGCAATCTTAGATGTCGACAAACGTTTGGTCAACTTCTGAACATGATTTCACATCTTAAGATGTGAAAAATTAAAATCAAACAATTTAAATGCGTGTGGAATTTAGAAGAGACATAGAGAACTAAATCATTGACCACTCAATCCAGTGGTCCTCTTGGTGACAGAATATTGTTAAAGTGACTGAAAACCAATATGGTTGTCAGCCTTGAGTAAGGTTTTCAACCATGGACAACTGAGATTGAAAGTTACCCTGAAAGCATTGAAATTATTATCATGCTATGTTAACCTCAACTATTTAAAATCAAATATATGAATTTTGTTGAACCTTACTCAAGGCTGAAAACCTGTTAAATACGGCAAATAAAATAATTAAAATAATACGTGGTGATCGGAGAATAAGATTAAAGAAATTTTTGGAAATTTTCAGAAAAAAAAAATTGAAATTTAACGGAATTAAAGCGGTAAGGTCACGGGATATAAATAATAGGCTTTTGGGAATGTCTGTTTGGAATATCAATTAAATTGGGAGTTGATTAAATTTATTTAAACCATAAGTTGGAATCAATTCACCTAAGTTAAGTTTTAAGTAACCTAAAGTTAAAACTCATTAACCTAAGTTTAATTTATTTAACATATGCTATAATATATCCTAAGTTTCATTAACTTATATGTTCTTTTATTTCTTTC
>JBBUKS010000100.1:13885544-13901873 GCA_038050645.1 Hedychium gardnerianum
GTACAAAATCAATTTTTCGGAAGCAAACCATAAGTGAAGTGAAATAGTCAAACTATCAAATAGGCACATGGTGAAACATCATTGACTCAACAATGCTTATACATAATCTTACTACAAGATAGGAGGGCATGAATTACTTCAAGTAAAGAATCATATCAACATGGTATAACACATCAAAGTCTGATTAAAGACAAGGCTATGCATGAATGCTTTAAATCAAATTGCAAAAAGGAAATGACAATGCATGAACCATAATAAGAAAAGCAAATAAATGTGATGCACTTACTAGAGACCTAGCGGTTGAAAGAAATTCAGAAGTAAAATCCACGTAGGAATAGGGACAATTATAGAATGGATCATCCCCGATGGTTGCAGAAGATTCAACATTAACATCCATGTTGGAGGTGGAATAGTCCCAAGAGAGATGAGCGCCTTTTTCATATGGTTAGAATGATCCTTGGTCGCCCCCTCCAATATCATCGCCTCCTCATGTAGTCTCTCGGGCAGTCGACGTTGATTCAATAGAAGCATCCATCCTGGAGGTGGAATGCCCACCAACGTAGCGTGTACCACTCCTTCCACCTTTTCCTCTTCGTAAGATATTCCGGGCGGTTGGAGGCAGTTCAGCTGGAGCATCCATTCAAGGAATTCGATTATTTCAGCGAATATTGAGGCCTTGTTAAGTAGAAATGGAGGCTTTGGTAGAAGTGGAAGTCTCCAGTCTCAAGGTCTCCAACTATCCACCACTTCCCACTCTGAGGGCTGCACATCTAAAGATAATGATATTGGAGGTACTGCTTCTTCCACAACATTATCTATAATGAAATCACATATAGAAGCAACTGTCAACATACTAATATCATCGTTCATATCTGACATGACAACTACTTCACAAAAAGTTCCATGTGCAATATCATCCACAAAATTATTACCATCTATATGTGCCCCATCTATAATCTCATCAGCAATCAAGCATGCATCATCAACAATATCACCAGGAGTCGCCTCCGAGGAAAACTGAATGAATTCTTGTGTTTGTCGCTGTTGTCCCATTTCCAGCACAACTTGTTGAGTTTCTTCTATTCCCCTCTGCAAAAGCTTTTCTAGTCTCTGATGTGATGCTTTTGTTTCACTGGGAGTAAAAGTATTTCTGTTGACGTCATAAAACATGCCCCAGGAAATTGGCTCAACTTGTTGGAACAACTATGATTCGATAGACATCGAAGCATCCTGAAATCCCAATGGACTCTGATATGCAAGAAAAGATTGCTCAATACATCGCTTGCTATGATACCCAAAAGGATGACAATCCATCAAATCTGGGTTGCAGTACTGAGGATGGTTGGGAATATATTGCTGTGTTTTTCCATACTCGAACCCTGAATGATCCATCAAACCATAATCAGATGTATTTGAAAATATTTCGTACATAACTTGCTGTCGAGGTTGGAAGTACCCATATTGCTCTAGAATTTGCTAAGGTTGGTGATATTGAGTTTGATAACTACCCCAATCATGACTATAGGTGCTAGGAGCTGGATCATATGTGACTTGTTGTCGAGACTGTAAATATTAGGGTTCCTTTTGCACACTATTAGCTCGTCGAAAGATGTGGCATAAACAAGACGGATGAGATGAGTTGTCGCAACCTCTACAGGCGTACCCCACTTGCTCAGTACCATAATTAAAATTTTCATTGAAGCCTCCAAATTGCTGAAAATTCAGATCCATGGATGCTCAGAAATAAATTTCCTGGTCTCACATGAAAAAGAAGGAAGTGTTATGAAAAGAAAAACAATGCAAAAATTGAAAAAGAAAGAAGTCTAGTCCAATCAATTGACAATTCAACTAATATTAACCAAAATCATTCCCCGACAATGATGCAAAAAACTTGATATGTGCAAACCACAAGTGCACGACAACAAGTCACATATCATCAAGTAATAAAAAGATTGAATCCACAGGGACTGGTGGTTAAGTACTAGTTTACTAGACAAATGCAATTGTCTAGACAAATTGTGTGTGTGAGTTGTCTGAAAAGAAATAACTAAAGCGAGAAATCAGAGAATAGAGTAAGAAGAGAGAAAAGAGAGAAAGAGATCAAGGAGAATTCGATGTGAGAAAAGCGATTCAAAAATTTCAGTTTTACCAAAATGATTATAAACACTTAATCTATGTTTAGTTTCCTATCCTCAATGGTTATTTATGTAGGTAGACTATTCTATGGTATCTGATGTAAACTTTTAGAACTACACAGGCGTATCTGTTCTAATTCGTCGTCTACTTTCAAAGTAACAGAGTTGAGGGATTGCTTTCTTAAGAAGATCCTTGTCACATGATCCCACAACCCCCGAGTTGCCTTCTCTTACTACTTGGCGATAAATTGGAACAGATCCATTAAGATCTATGACAGCCTATGACTCCTCGTGGCATATCGATCTACTTTCGTAGGTGATTATCCACGTCTTGGGTTTCTATGGGTCAGAGGATTGGGTTCTCCTTTCAATTAATCCCTAAATCTTTATGGAATACGAATCTTGTGTTTTTGACATCAAGTTCATGTATACATAGTTGATCCAGACCATAAACAAACATATCATCAAATAGAAAACATGCAAACTCTATAGATTCAAACAAAAGAGATGTTTACATATCAATAGGTCTACTCCATGGAGATAAAGATACAATCAAAAGACATGAAATTAAGCAATTACAACTCCAAACCAAAAGAAAAGAAAAGAGAAAGCTTAGTGAGATGATGTCGATGTCTTCGGAAGGGTCTCCATGCTCCAATCGATGAACGGATGGTTACAGCTCATTGGATCGTGGCTCTAGAGTTTCCCTAAGAAGGGTAAAACCCTCTCCAAGGAAGGGATGGATCCCTCTTGTTTAAGATGAGTCCAGCAAGTGTTTGTTTGATTCTTTTATATCTCCCCCAAATTGTCTAGATCTTCCAGATTTGTTAAGCTCCGTAAAAAGTAGTTTTTCACCCATTAGACCTTATTTTCTCAGGTTGGACTTTAAAGTAAAGTTGTAGATCTTGAAATTATCTTCAATTTGGTATGTCAAACGCCAGTAAATCCAATCGAGCTAAAAGTTATGACCATTTTAAGATTGGTCTGTAATGCTAAATCGGAGGCTGACACGGGCCATGCCTGTCGCCATGACTATTTTAGGCTAAAAATCGGCCACAACCATGCCAAATTGGCATGGTAGGTCATGGGGGCTTTCGGGCTATGGCATGGTCGTGCAAAACTAGCACAGCCACTCCGGGAGAGCCACGACCATGGCCATGACTATGGCGGCTACCATGGCGCCCGCTCGAAGCTTCTAAAAATGGGGCACAGCCCGTGGTGAGCATTAGAGAGTTCTGAAACTTCGGCATGACTTCTCCAAATTAGTAGCTGGGAAGTATTTGGGAATTGATCTTCTTAGCTCTGTTTTAGCTCCGACTTCACGTTCTATCAATGAAAATAAGAAAAAAGTAGCTCTCCAAACTAAAATAGTAAAAGTGATGAAATAAAGTAGAAATAGAATGTGCGAATGCAAATTATGCTCATGAGATGTTACAAGATATATGCTAAATGATGCTTAAAAATATGTATAATCTACACTCATCACATGACAAGTACAATTTGCAAAACTAGTTTAGAGGGCAACCTCCCCCTTAACTCATGCGACCATAAAATATAGGGCATACTCCTATAAGTCATAAACACCAACAAGTAATCAAAGACGGGGCACTCCCTAGCCAAAACATCAACTCACGAAAATAATAACCAAAAAATAGGGCACGCCTCCATAAACAAACATAACTAGACAATCAAGATCAAAAGACATAGTCACATGGATTCAACACACACTAAAAAGACATCAAAATCAAGAACCAAGCCATATAAGTAGTGTCAATCATACAAAATGTGCCTACGATGAGGCAAAATATGTCAAGTGTAGTAAATGTCATAATAGTATCACAACACATCAAAACAATAAAATACAACAATCAACACCCAACACCCAAATCCTAATCAAAATCTAGCACATATGTAGTCGCATCGTCGTCAGCTGGAGGAGGTGGCGGAGGTGATGATGGAGGAGGAGGATATCTTGACGTCCATGTGAGTAGCATCTGCGCTATAAAATCAACCATAGACTGGATCATAATCTGACGGCTCTCAATAATGTCAAGACATGCATGTGTCTCAATCTGGTGGCTATCAATGATGTCAAGACGTGTGCCCATCTCTAGACCCAACTCCTCGACACACATATCTAATGACTCAATGTCCTCCTCCAAATGATCGATGTGATTGGCGTCGTCCATCAGCTCAAGTGTCGGTAGCTGAGGTATCTCCTCCTCACCCTCAATTTGATCGGCAACATCAGCATCCTCGTGACTAGCATTCTAGACCATGGTTTTAACACCCGGTCACATGCCAGCAAACAAGAAGGTGTTAATACAGGGAACACCAGATAATCAAACCTGCTTTTGATGTTGATAAAGGTTCAAAGTTTGGGTTAATTGTGATATAACGAAGGTTGATCAAGTGTGCAGGTAGCTTAATTAGAAAGTCCTAGTAAGACTAGGCAAGTGAAAGTCCTAGTGAGTCTAGGCAAGTGTAAGTCCTAGTAAGTTAGCTGGACCAGATACTAGGTAGCATAAAGCCCTAGTAGGTCAGATGGATCAGATACTAGGCAAAGTGAAAGTCTTGATAGATCAAGGACACCAGGCGGAAAGACTAGACGCGTCGGCGAGGATCGGACATTGAAGGAAGACCTAGGGGTCAAGGATCGGATGTTGAGCAAAAGTTCAAATAAGTCTGGAAGACCAAATATTTGACATCGGGTAAATTCTCTTGAGAGGAGAGGTTCTTCTAAAAAGAAGAACAAGTAAGGACGAGTTTCCTTTAAGGGAACAATATGCATCAGTCCGACTAAGGATTTCATTGGAAATCTTGAGTCGAGATCGAACAGTTGTATTACTGTCCAACTTACTTATACTATTATTGTGCTAACTCTATGGTATAAGCACCTGAAATTGGGAGGTTGGCTAGAGTTAGTTGACTCGAGGAGGCCATACTGATTCCCGGTGATTGAAGCTTCAAGCGCCCAGATAGGGTTCAAGCGCTCAGGAGGTTTAAATCCAGCCATGTGTGTAGATGACATGGCAGAGCCTAGTTAGTCTGCAACGTGAGATGACACGTCAACATCCAGGTGCCCAAACAAGGACTAGGAGATGGGATGCGATAAGAAACACCAGAATGAGTCAACATCTAAGCGCCCGGACAGGGTCTAGGATCCCGGAGATGAATAAACTGTGATACAATAGGATCTGATGAGGCCGAGCTGAGGGCACCCGGGGTTGGTCCAGGCGTCTAGAGAGTCACTATAAAAGCCCTACGAATATAGGCTTTAAGACAGAACTTCTAATCATCCATCTTCCTTCCGTCCTCTCATTCAAATCTTAAGTTTTGTCTTGATTATTAATTATATTTGAATTATTTAAGTTAAAATTATTAATTTCATTTAATGTTAGAACTATTAATTTGATTTAATCATTTAATTTAGAATTAAGTTACATTTGAATTATTTAGAATTAAGTTTCAATTAATTAGATTAGATTTTTAATTTAAGTTTCAGATTAATTAGATTAGGATTTTTAATTTAAATTTTGGATTAATTAGATTAGGATTTTTAATTTAAGTTTCTCACTCATTTTAAATTATCAAATATGTTAGTGTTATAGCTTTGGTGAAATGATATATTATCAATTTTATCTTTAATTAATTAGATTTAATTCTAAGGGTTTATTTGACCTTGGATTAGATTCAAGTTTAACCGTCGATCAATTAAGTACACATTTCAAGTCTCTGCTTTTAGGTCGTGGTGAGGCATAGTGGTCTTCTTGGGTATCGGAGCAACGACCACTTCCTTAAACAAAGTTGATTCTAAAAATTGAACAGTTAACTAACCTATTAAAAAAATTTGGTCTAACTAGTTTAAAATGTGGCGAGGTAGTTTCAGTTAGTTTTTTTTAGTTAAGCACACCAAGTAGGATATTCCTTACTCCACCTGACACACCTAGGCTAAGTTGCCCTAATATACTATCATCATCTCACCGTGTCCTTATACTATGTTGACAAGAGTCAACCAAACCTATGTCCTATCCAACCGTTCTAAGTTAAGTAGTGAAATAAACTAGACATGCATTTGAAATTAAAACTAAGGCAATCAAGCATGCAAATTACTTATTTAAGAAAATTATTTTTCTATTAACTCCCCCTAGATCATAGCTTAGATAAGATCTATCCAAGTAGCAAACTTGATATTTGGAGACCCAATATTGGTTAGGTTTGACTTAGTTAATCCAATTAGATTTAGGGACCCATGCTTGGATTCTTGGTTTATTATTCTGATTAACTAAAGATAAGTATGACTTATTTGAGGTTTTAGCCTTGAATCCAAGTCCAGATCGATTGTACACGGCTCGTTGAGATTCAAGTAACATGTCTAAGATTCCAGATCGATTATACACGGCTCGTTGAGATTCAAGTAACATGTCTAAGTTCTTGGATCCCAAGGCAAACTTTTATTTTAATTGTAAAAGAAAGTTTTTTAGTAGGTTTCTTTGCTTCTAATAATGAGAAAAGATAGTAGATTTTTAGAGGGATGTTTCCCTACCTATTTATAGTCTTTAGAGTAGGATTTGAGGTCCCCTTGGGATGGACTGTTGGCTAGTACATGGAATGTTATCACCATGAGATTTGGGGGTCAAATCATAACTAGTAGTCAGGTTCTTATCCTCCTTTATGCACTAGTTACTGTTCGGACTAATAGTCATCCGTAATTTATCATCTTCGTGTTGGTCCTGAGGCGGATTGACGAGAATGCTGGGATGAGAGTTTTGCCTTTTGCTACTATTAGAGTAGAATTTGAGGATTTCAAACCACATTAATTCAATTTGTGTTGCCATTACATTTATTGTTATATTATTCTATTGCTTATCCCTAATCTTAGCTAACACAAATATTTTAAGTCTTGCATTTACATTGAAAAATCAGGTCCATTCTCATATTCACTCCCCTTAGTCATGCCACCAATTTTGATAATATTTCAATAAGATAGAAAGTTTGACCACAAACAAATAGGGGTTTTGAACTCCTCTCTCTTTTGATCACAATCTCAAGCTCTAGAAAGAATTCTTCACCTCTCACCTATCAAAAAACTAACCCAATGTGAGAATAATATTAATAAGTGAGCTTCTAACACAAAGATAAATATTGATTTAACCTTCTAAAATTTTCTGATGATCTTTTGACATTTGGGTGTGAGTATAGTAGTTGTGGTCAATAATCATGCAACCATTAGAGTCAAAAAATCACCAAAACTACTTATGAACTTAGGCTCAATAATCATATTTGTCACTTAGGTTAACCTGCCAAAAGTCTTAACATAACTATAAACCACACTTTTAGAGGTCAACAACATTCAAATCTACATCAACCTACAAAAAGGCCTAGATTGCCTCAACCAACTTATGAGACAATTTACTACATAGTTTAAGTTGACCTAACTATCAAATGGAAACTTAATTGCCTAGATTTAGTTGACCTAACTCAAATATTAGATTGACCTCAACCTAGGTCAATCTACCATAAACTTTGCCTCTAGATAGAGGCACTAACTCCTGCAATTTTCCATGGAGTAAACCCAACAAAGACCTTGAGTTGATCTACCTTGTTCTCATAAACTAAGCATCCGGACAAGGCCACTTAATAATACCTAAATCACCTAATTACAAAAAGCTCAATGATAAAAGTCCTTAAACAAAACTATTCAATCTCCAAGATTAACTCAATTCATTCAACTCATTGACCAATTGGACTTTACCCATAGTGACTTGAGGTGAAAATAATGGGGGCGAGCGTTTCGCCTTTTCTCATCTTGAGGTGAAAATAATAGGACAACGGTTAATTTTTGACAAACGTATACTTTCAAAAAAAAAAATCTCATCAAGTAGTCATTTGACGGTCGACTATAAGATAAGTTCATGATTTATCTTTTTTCACATAATTTAGGACAGATTACTAGGGATGTTTAGGATGAATGTAATCATTCTATTGCTACAATTGAGGTGAAAAAATAATAATATTTAAGAAAATATGAAAGATAAAATGATAATAATGACATTTGAAATAAAAAATGATGACAAAAAAATGAAATACTCATCTCAGCATTTCCCTCACCCGCCAGTCTATCTCAGGATCAATACGAAGAAAATAAATTATAAAAATTAATTTATTAATTCAGATAATAATTAATATATATAAAAAAATATAAACATAATTATTAATCCAGATTTAATTCTCACCTTTAAAAAATAAAAAATAATATTATAAATGAAAGCAGATGGCTACTGCAATTTTCTATGATGTTAAGGGTGTCGATGTAATTTAATCTGTTAGAAAAAATATTAAGAGATGTCGGAAAGTGAGGAAACGCGAGTTTCTCATCGGATCCCCTTTCCAATTTCCTCCGGACGACAGCCTCATCGATTGTGGCCCAACGGTGAGAACTCTCCCGTTCCTTTTTTTTTTCTTGCTTTCTTCGGGTTTATAGTTTCTCGTTGGTTCCATCGTAGATCAGGAGTAGGGCAAATTACTTGGTTCTTTCTTTTCTTTGTTTTTTGGAATGCGGTGTGCTAGAACTTGTTATTTCTCCGATTCTTCCGACAAATTGATAGGTTCAGTCGTTTGTTTGGAAGAAAAGGAAAGTAGTTCTGTTTAGAAGCCCCCTGAGTGGATACCTTGTACTTGTATTCAAAGTCTTCTGCAGTTCTGGCTTCAAATCAGTACCTTTTGTCGAATAAGTGATCCATGGAGGGTAAGGTTTATGATTGACATCTGGGTGCTATTGTGACTTGTGAAGTTCATTTTCTGTACAAGTTTTTTTGTGTTTGTTCTCTGAGGTGCTATACTCTTCCAGATTTTGTCCTGTTTACTGTTAACTAGGTTTGATCCTTAATCAGATCTTCCTTCCTTAGTTGAAGGCTGACTGAGGACCTTGATATACCATTCATATCTCTGGGTTTCTGGTCATATATGGTCATAGCTGTATGTTCGATTTGGTTATATATTTTGTGCAAGAGATTCTTCATCTGCACAAAGAAGCATATGATTGCATTCTCTTCTATCCTTCTATATATTCTAACCTTGAAGATTTTTCCTAAAAACGGTAGGTTTGTCTTGTTTGGTTTGGTGTTTAGCAGCAAAATTTTTGATCATTCTTTAATATCAGGGTAAATTGCTGCTAGCACGTTGTAATGGTGGAGTAGCAAGTTAATGTAATTGATTTTGTTTTGCATTTGATCTACTCATTGATGCATATTGTTGAGGTTGAGCATTAAATATGAAGAAACATGAACAAGTGTCTAGCTTTCAATTTGGAAGATGCTTGCTTCTTAGAAAAATTTTCTTGACTTCCATGTGCTACGTTGCATAATTAAATGTAGTTCTAGCTTGCATCTAGTTTATCTTCCATAATGTGCTTATGAGTGTTGTAATAAGTTCTAGTTTGTTGGTATGAGATTAAATGCATTCTTTTAATCTTTATTATCAATAACATGAATTTTACTGTGTTTTCTGAAGATACCTTTTGAATCTCATAGATGAGATATTGTATTGCAGGAACTTCACTCTACAATATTAATTATGTATTCGTGAAGTGTCAAATAAGTTCTCTACTTGGTCATGTTTTCAAAATACTAACACATTGAAATATCGTCTTCCCTTGAGAAAATTTCTATGATTTAGTTTGATCAAGAACTCTTGTTTTTTGAAATATTGGGTAAAAGCAATGTCTATGGTTCCTTAGGTAAATCTGTATTGGTAGATGATTGATGCATTAGATCCCTTTTTCTTATGAAACAATTTGGTTGCACAATACAATAACAACAATAATAACCAAGTCTTATCCCACTAGGTGAGGTTGACTATATAGATCATTCTACGCTATTGGACTTTATTTTTTACTATATCATCATTTATATTTAAATAAATTTTATCATATTTTATCTCTACTAATCAAGTCTTTTTTGATCTTCTTGTTTCTCATTTAATATACGTATTTGTCATAGTTTCACATCTTCTAATTAAAGCATTTATTGGTCGTGTAAGTACATATTCATATCATCTTAAACATGTCTCTCGAAATTTTTTCTAAATAGATGCAACTCCAACTTTTTTTTTTCTAATGTTCTCATTTCTTATCTATCCATCCTTGTAGGTTTATACATTCACCTTAACATTCTCATCTCAGCAATCCTCATCTTCTACTCGTGTGCTCGAGTTATAGCCTAACATTTAGTATCATATAACATGGCAAGTCTAACCGTTGTTTTGTAGAACTTCCCTTTAAATTTTCATTCTACTTGTATTTTATATAAGAAATCCCTCTCAATCCCTCCAGGCTTTTGTAAAAATAATTCTAAATATTTAAAGTTCTCAGTTATAGATAATTTGTATCTCTTATCTTAATAATTGTCTTATTATGTCTAATATTGTTAAACTTAACTTTCATATATTTTGTTTTTACTCTATTAAGTTTGAAACATTCACTTTCTTGTCAAGATTTGAGCTTAAAATTTACTCTTTTGCGTATTCTAATATTATTAAACTTAAATTTTATATATTCTGTCTTTACTCTGCTAAGTCCAAAGTCTTTCACTTTCAGTGTTTCTTGTCAAGATTTGATCTTAGCATTTACTCTTTTACGTATCTCATCTATCAAAATAATATCATCTACAAATAATATGTATTATGGTAATGTGTCTTGGATGTGTCCAGTAATATGAAAAGATAGAGACTTAGAATCGATCCTTGATTAACCATATCTTTATGGAGAATGTTTCGATTAATCCACTGAGAGTTTTTACTTTTTGTCATTACATTCTCATACATATTCTTAATTATTTTAATATACGTTACGCTAACACCTTTGTCTTATAAAGCTCTCCAAATATTTTTTCTCGCATCTTTATCATACTTTTTTTAAGTCGATGAATACCATGTGCAAATTGATGCTCGCTCTCATGCCCGGACGAAAAAGATTGAGGGTTGCATTAGGTTGCTAATCAGCGTCAAATACAGGTGAATGTTCTATGAATGGTTACACGGTAATGGAAGAAAATAGTTCAGAAAATATATATATTGGAAGAGTTTGTAAACAAATGTCTATTTTCTAAGATGCAATTTTGCTGAGTGGTACATTATATATATTAACTTTGTAACTCATTTCTCATGAAAATTGTACAGGAGTTGCTAGTTCAAATTATAGTTGTTGGATTTGATTGCCACCTATAGATAAGAGTTACCACTTCAACCAGGGAAGCCATGCTACGGAATGGGCACAAGGAAACAGAAACTCATGATAACAACAACCAGAAGGTTTATCCACAACCAATGGATGAAACTTCAAATAAAAAAAAGGAATCTATGGATGCACTAATATCAAGGATATTCAACAACATTTCCTCTTTGAAAGCAGCATACATTCAACTCCAGGATGCTCATACTCCCTATGATCCAGACAAGATTCAGGTTGCTGATAAACTTGTTATCGAGGAATTGATGAAGCTATCAGAACTCAAACATTCACATAGGGAGAAAAATCCTAAGCTTCTGTCAGCATCACCCAAGGATTCATCTCTTCTTGCAGAAATCCAAGAGCAGCAAAGGTTGCTAAAAACCTATGAAGTCATGGTGAAAAAATTTGAGTCCAAGATTCAAGCAAGAGACTCTGAGATTGTCCAAATACAACAAGAAATCCAAGAGTCAAGCCAGAGACAGTTAAAACTAGAGAAGAAATTAAAGAAGAGGGGTTTACTCTCCAAGGAATCAGAGAGCTTTATGGAGGAGAATAATTTCTTCTCCATCGAGTTGACTCCTAGTCTTTTTTCCTCAGCTGTAGATACAACATATAAATCCATCCATGATTTCTCAAAACCATTAATTAATATGATGAAAGTTGCAGGCTGGGATCTTGATGCAGCAGCTAATGCAATTGAACCTGCACTAGTATATGCCAAAAGGGCTCATAAGAAGTATGCTTTTGAATCTCACATTTGCCAGAAAATTTTCTGTGGGTTCCAGGAAGAGAACTTCTCCATGGAACTATCTGATATTACAGTTTCTCCTGAAGGATTTTTCCACCAGTTTCTCGCAGTACGAGCTATGGATCCTCTGGATATACTGAGCCAAAGTCCAGATTCTGTTTTCGGCAAATTTTCACGGGAAAAGTACCTCCTGCTTGTGCACCCAAAGATGGAGGCCTCTTTTTTTGGTAACCTGGACCAAAGAAACCATGTAATAAACGGTGGGCACCCTAGGACACCTTTCTACCAGGCTTTTCTTAAATTGGCTAAGGCAATATGGCTTCTACACAGATTAGCTTATTCATATGTTCCCAAAGTCGAGGTTTTCCAGGTGAACAAGGGTGCAGAGTTTTCGGAAGTCTACATGGAAAGTGTGGTGAAGAACATAGTAGTATCAGAGGGGGAACCAAAACCTCAAGTTGGGCTTATGGTCATGCCAGGTTTTATGATTGGAGGTAGCGTTATACAATCTCTAGTGTACCTTACTGGTGTGCAGTGCGCTGAATGAAGATCGACTGTTTACAACTCACACTTTCAGGAAGCTTCAATTGCTTGTAGTATGCTAGCTAAGGACATGTTAACGAATACTCCAGAATTAGGCAATCATGTTTCTTTTGGTGATGAATATCTAATTTTAGCTTGTCCTACCCTACTTGCACATATCATCAATCACTCAAGTCCACATTGTGCGCTTTTGTTTTTGTTCTTTATGGTGGTGAGTTGCCTACCCCTGTTTACGCATGCTCGCACATTTAAATATAATATGTGCTTTGGTAGCTCCATAAATCATATATAGTTTACCTAAACAACAATCTTACTACTGTTTCGTATGGAGGATACATACTATGTTTATTTACGAGATTGAAAATATCTAGTGTAGTTTGTGTCTCTTGCCCAGATTTATGCTCCACGAATATTTGCTAACTAAAAAGTTAAGAATTTTTATATTTAGGCTTTCAAGGAGCTTATTACTATTATCCAAGGTTTGAGCAAGAACTTAACTTCTAGAAGTGTTGAGTTAGGTGATACATTGTTTGTTTTGGTTGACAAAAACCTTTATAAGTTGAACTAGATTTGAATGTTGGCTTCTAACAATCATAACAACTAGTTTTTAGTTGGCTAAATATGATAGTTAAATCTCATTTAAAGCCAATTTTGATAATTCTTTTGGCACAACAACTTGGATAAAAATACTACTAATATTTCTCTACTATTGTTGAAGTGTCAAAGGATCACCAATTTGAAAAACGTATTCAAGTCGTCATTCCCTGCATCAAAAGTTCTATGGGATTATATCTCTTCTCACATAATTCTACAGATTAGATTTTTTTTTAACAGAAAGAAATTTGTACTTATCCTTGGCCTCTTCCACTTGTGACTTTCCACGGTGATGGATTTTCATGAAGTCCTCCATCTTACCTTATCCTGATTTCTTAGCGTCCTTATAATTACCTACATGACACCAAACTTTATTAGACAGAATATCATTACCCTTTAATTTTCCTCATGGCTTTCGATTTGTTCGTCTAACCATTTTCTTGTGTGTTTTTTAGGGGGTTTTCCTTCTTGTCCATTGGAGTTTGGCACTTTCTTTCAACGGAAATCAATTTTCAATGTTGATTTGCGTGAAGGTTTTTGTGCAACACTTTTACAACGGAGAGTACTCCTTGACAATGGTGGTGGAGGGTAGATATCACGACCAAGTGCTTATTTAAACTCCATGGTGACTCCAAGTCCTGTAGCCTTGTTCTATGATGTGGAACGGTTGACTAATTTTAGTTTTTTTTATTATTATTTTATCGAGTTAGATTTTTGAGGATATATTTTTTTTACTTTTGTATATTCAGGATTTGATTTTATTTAAATACTTATTTAATTATTTTGAGGATAGATTTTTATTAATAAGAATTTGTGACGGTGTCATTTTTTTCAAACGTCGAGTTTGATTGTCTATCTCTTGGCATTCTGCAGAATCAATATAATTTAGAAGATCGTTTCTGATATTCCTGTACGAATCAACGGATTCAATAGTAATTCGTTGCATCAGTTGGTATCAGAGCCGATAATCCTATCTAACATTGGTGAAAGCTGGAACGTTGGTGAGCTGGTTGAAAAGTTGACTGGGGAAAAACTTTGAAGAGGAGGGCTCCTGCAACACCACATAACCAAGAGAGGAAGCATCAGCAAGCAGGCTAGGGGATTCTCGGCGTAGCCACTCCGACGCTCAAGTAAGAACAATAAACAGTAGTGGAGTGATATGTATGTATTTTAGTAGACCGCAAGAAAAAATATACCTGTGTCCTATGAGAAGGGACCTTTTATAATATTTGTAATTCTCTCTTTTAATACAAAAGTCACATCAAAGGATAAGAGACGTCTTTTCATAGCATTTCTGGTACGATACAGTCACATCGTTTATAGGCTATGTTCGTGGAATAGTATCGATACATGTATTTTTGACAATACCGTACATGGTACTTATTGTGATAATGACTTTCGGGGATTTTGGATCTTATTGATCTTAATGAGGAGATAATTAGAGACAAAGGAACAGGGTCCTGAGGTCGGGGATATCTGACTGGATGAAAGGGAGTCAAGCCTTGGGGTCAGAGATATCCGACTGGATGTGACTAGTGTTGTTCGATCGACTAAGATTAGTATCAGTTTGATCCGATGATATTGGTATCCATCCGATCGGATGATATTGGTGTTCTCCAATCAGGTGGGATTAGTATTCATCCTATCATATGAGACTAGTGTTCTCCGATTGGGTGAGAACGGTGTCCTCCAATCGAGTGGGGTTAGTATGCGTCCGATCGAATGAGATTGGTGCTCCCTGACCGGCTGGGCCTTTGCTTCTGCGGATCGGTTTATAACTTTACTTTGGTTAGCCTATCATGGTCTTTGACTTACAAATTGGCCAGAATGTTGACTCATTGACTCCACATGGGGGTCGCCCTAATACGCCGCATCACAAGCCTTCCCTTCAAGTTTAGTCGAAAGAGACTTATGCCCGACTGACTACACATTGGTATTATCTAGTTCTCAGATTGGCTGATGTCACCTATCCAGCCAAGGATGAGGATCGGTGTTGTCCGATCAGCTACATACTCTAGTTGTTTCATTCGCTGATCGGCTTACATATTTAGAGTTGACGTTATTTCGATAAAGTCATTGTTGGTGCCTCGAAAATATGCGTGTCAGACGCTATAAATGTGAGGGGATACGTGTGATGACGTATCAGTGCGATGATTAATTTTATCTTTCCGATCATCAATGATGTCTTTGCCTCTCACTGACAAGTGGCCTGACCATACCGAGCTTGTTTTACTCGAGGCATCCATTGGGATCGATCTGACGGCTGGAGTGATTAGCTTGTGTTTTTTATTTTGATCGGACGGTTGAGATTGAAGGCGATCGGGGCTTTATAAGGGTTAAACGTCGGCGATATGCCTACGTTTTCTTTCTTCGTCTTCGTGTGTCCAGCAATTTCTTCTTCGGCGATCTTCTTTTGCGACCCTTACGGCGATTTCCTCCTAAGGGTCATGTTCTTGCCTGCATAAGTCTCTCCTCTTTGTTCTTCAGGTTTTGTTTCTGGTCCTTCTCCTTTCCCAACTATGTCCTCCGATTCCCCAGCTTTTTGGTATACCTTCATCGTTTCTGATTTCAACGGTGGAGATCTAGACCTAATTAGGATATGTTACGAGGTCCCTACGGACTATCGCATAGTTATCCTAAATGCTCTCGATTAGCCCAACCCTCCTCGCCCCGGGTTCATAACTTTTTTCCGAGACCAATTCCTTGGAGGTTTCCCACTTCCTCTTATGTTGCAGAGTATTGTCATTTTCCTCTCCAACAGCTCGCTCCTAACTATTTTCGATTGCTCTGCGGAGTGGTCATTATCTTCCGTTTGTACCAAATCCCACTGACTCCCAGAGTCTTTCATTTTTTCTATTACCCAAAGAGAATGGAAGACTTCGATGAAAGCTGAAATGTCGGTGAGCTGGTTGAGAAGCTAACTGGGGGAAGACTTCGAAGAGGAGGAGGCCACTTGCACCACCACAGAGCCGAGAGAGAAAACATTAGCAAGTAGGCCAGGGGGTCCCAACGCAGTCACTCCGACGCTTAAGTTAGAGCAATAAATAGTAGTGGAGTGGTATGTATGTATTTCAATAGAC
>JBBUKS010000100.1:13935300-13945403 GCA_038050645.1 Hedychium gardnerianum
ATAGATATGTCAATGAAGATCTCATTGCAGCTTAAGTGTGAGTTTCCTTCGACTTGAGGTATTCAAGTCATCTTGGTTATGGAGACTTATATTTTGACATCTTAAGCAAGCATCTTCGAGGAGGTGTGGACCCGGGATGATTGGGTATAAGTCGAAGTGTCCGTAGGTGATTGGATAGCCAACAAAGGATTCAACACTCCTTACAAGGAGGAGACGTATACTCTACGGTCGCTTGTCAGGATTATTATTCGAAGTCTTTGGACAAAGCATCACATGTCAAGAGTACGGGACTCTTGGATACATATCTGAGTAATTTGAATCTGCAGAACAAGAAATTACTATTTGGGCTAGGTGTGACGTAGTCAGCCTAGTGAAGACTGACACATAGACCATATACTGAATCAAGTGGGTATAAGATGAGTAAAAGGAACAAGGCACGACTCATTGTAGCTGCTGAAAGGTTCAGAAGTGGTTCTTGAATCAACCTATGATTTTTCGATCAATTGGGGATCATGATGTACTACTAGGTGTCACTCAGGATCGTTCCATAATTAATGATTAATTATGGACGGTCAACATAACCGGGAACCTATAAGGTCACACGCACTACGAAATTATCTAAAAGATTTAAAACAAGTTTGAGAATTGAATTCTCAGATCGAGAGAGACAAAGTTTGGTTGGACCAAACGAGCGGCAAATATGGATAGTTATTTGTCGGAATGAAAGCGCAGTTGGGCCATGTCTTTTGAAGATGTGATGGATACTCTTTAGTTTAATAATAAACCAAATTGGTTTAGTTTAATTATTGGACCAAGTAGTTTAGTTTTAAACCAAACCAAGAGCTTAATGAGTTAAGTTTTTGTTAAGGCTTAATGGGTTGGGCTTGGGATTAGGAGATGACTTGCTCCCCAAGTCATTGAGAAGAGATTATAAATACTCTCTCATAGGGAGAGAATTAATCTAATGAGAATTTGATAACTTAATTTGATTAGAAAATCTTTTCTCTTCTCTTCTTTTTCTCCCTCTTCTCTCATAGTTGCCGACACCAATTCGTCCCCGCCACCTACCATTCGGCGTCTACACTCATTCCTGAGAATCAGATGGATGTGAAAAATGAATGACAGTGTGAGCAAACGGTGCACTATACGTGGGACGCGGAGCACGCGACGAAGCCGACGGAAGCAGGGCTAACATCGAGGCAGTCATATGACCGCACTAGCGAGCAGAGTGACCTATGACACCACAAATTTGACAACGCCCAAGATAACGATTGGGATTGGGCATGGCTTGCTGCGCAGGAGGGCGCACAGGCAGCCCCAGGGCAGACAAGCGCGGTTGATAGGACATTGTCAAAACTTGCCATGTTTATGCCTGCTAGCGACCACCACGATAGTTTGAATATCGATTATGGGAATTCCTTGTTGGAGCCACAAGAGTAGTCATTGGCGCCAAAGATGAAGATGGTGTCGAGATTTTTAACTAGGCCTCATAGCTGAGGAGCTGCTCGAAGAGCTCATTAAAGGTAACAGGGATGTCACGAACTTGCAGGGCATATGAGATATTGCAGTAGTCTTGGCTAAGACCATTCAGGATGCGAATGGAGAACTCATCAAAATCAACTTTGACATTCATAAGCGCAAGAGCATCAATGTTTATTTTGATATCTTGCATATAATCAGTGATAGATCTGTTACCCTAGTGAGGGGGCAAGGTTTTGACGATGAGTCATAATCCTGCCATGTGAGGGAGCAACGTAGGTTCTCTCTAACGTCTGCCACACGTCTCTAGATGAAGTAGATGTAGAAATAAACTACACAAGAGTATGAGACATTGATCCAACAATAGCGTTGAGTAGAAGTTGATCCTGGTGGAGCCAGAGAATATGATCAAGTTTCGCTTGAGAGAGCGTGGCGCTTGTAGGTGTTATCCGTGTAGGGGGACAGGGACACGAGCCATCAACAAATCCCAGTAAGTCATATTCAAATAGAAGAGATATGAATTGCAACCGCCAGGCAAAATAATTAGAGATGGTGAGTTTCAATTGTGCTTGAGCATTGACATTGAGAACCACAAAATCGAAAGGTGAATCAGGAGCATTCGTGGGAGGCAGTCGACAGGTGATGTGGGCGGCAGCTAGGGTTTGAGGAGAAAAGAAAAAAAAATTGTTGTTAAACTTAATGCTCTGATATCATGTTGAAAGTGGAATACACATAATTTATTAATGAAAATATACGGTATATAAATATCATTACAAGTGTAAAATAGAAAAATACTTAAAATCAGAAAACACATAAAATACTAGTAAATAAATAAATAAACTAAAAAAATATTTCCTAATATATTTTCTAATACTATCATACTATTCTTTACTAATCATCTTCAAGCGCACCTTGTACTAGACTTCTAAACCGTTGAGCTAAACCGCGAAGACCTCAATTGCCCTAAGTCAATAATCACAAACTTGACCTTGTCGAGTTACAAGCTCCACGTGTAACCTATCAACTCCTTGCAAACCTGATACACATATATCAGTATCACAAAACAAATTTAACTTAAACTCTTGTCAAACACATTAAAAAATTCTCATGGCATCATGGCTGGATCCAAACATTTAGAAACATTATCAGGTTAATAATCTCCTCGAGCCATCTGAGAACATTATTGAACCAACACTAAAGACCCGAACACACATGAAATATATTGTGCAATGGGGATAAACATTTTTCTTTTTGCAAGAGCATTGTCATAAAGATAATTTTTTTTAGTGAATGAAGAATTAATGCTCATTTAAGAGTTACTCTCTCATGAAAGAAACAATGAGCAATTCTAATTTGGTCTAAATTTATTCATGATGAAAAGAGGAGAGGGCACAAGAAATGCAAAATTAAGAGCGACAGCGAGATAATTATTGCAATTTAAAATTAAAAGGGCATTAACAGTGCACGATGTTGGTAAGTAGGGCAAGATAGAGCACAATATATATCATTTTAGCTGATTAAGATGCAGGTCTAAGGCAAAGCACAATGTCGATTGCACTAGAAACTGGGCATGCATGGTGGAGGGGAGGAGACCAGGCAAGGTTGAGTTATGCATAACAAAAATTAAGGAATTTTGGCGCCCAATCAATCAATCTAGTAGGGGTTCAGTCGAGTTCCATCATGTCTAGCGCCTCATCTCTAACCTTTCTTCGCCTTAATAGACTTCATGATTGGGAACCTTTAAAGCATGATAAAAGTCCTTATAGGGGAAAGGACATCAAGTATTGGCGGTAGAGGGATAGCAACTAGTCTAGTCTAGACTTGACCATAGGCCGTGTTTGAATCGAACTGAGCCTGGATTCATAATCGGGTCAATGGGTTGGTTACACATTGATCCGATTAAATAGGTCATGATCGTAATAGACCAATCTGGGGATGGGCTGGTTACGATTCCAACCCAATTTTAATTGTGAATTGATGGTTTGAATTGCTAGTTTATTTTATATATATATATTACTGTTGGTTAGTGGTTCCGACCATTTAAAAGTATTATTTATTTATTTATTTATAATAATTGAGATTATTTGATATTATTTGATCAATGATTATGATTAACTAACGGACTGTTATTCTCCAAACTCTATAAATAAATTGTTTATTTCATTATTTCTATACTAACTTCTCTACTCTTGTCTCTGAATTTTAAAATATTGATCGTTTTCAACTTTAATTCTTCAATTCTAATAGAAGGAAGTCCATCTTGATCTTAGAAGGACAAGAAAATAATCACTCCGAATGTGTATATCAATTTACCGATGATAAATCAAAGTAACTTCCAATAGTTGAGACATAAGGAAGTACCAAAATTTCTAAGGTTCGGGATACTTCACCTTTGAAATTGTCTATTTTTACTAAATATTTGGAGAAAATTATTCTTCCGTCCTGAGAAATGCGTGTAAAGTATAAGTATTGCAAAACCTCTTATAAATTTCAATCGAATGATAGTTATGAGTCTTTGAAGCAACACATCGAAATGAAATACCTAATTGAATTTAGAGTTGAATATTCTTAAACACAACTGTCTAAAATTTCATCAACGAGTGGAGATACCAATTTAAGTTTATTTAAATATTCTGATACTAAATTAAAAGAATTATTAGTTAGATTTATTTTTGTATTACATCTTTATTTTAGTTTTGGGTCTAAATGCACATTAAAATCTTTTTTTTTATCAAGAATCACTTGACTCATCTACTAAATATGCTCCCCAAACTACACTCACTCGTACAATTAAAAAATTAATGAGATAGAGAGAAAATATTTAATTAAATTTTTTAGTAAATTAAATAATAAAATATCTTTATGTTATGATATTTAGAGTCATTATTGATAAACTTATCATATATGAGTGTGACTTGTTATTAGATTGATAATTCTTCGATAATTTAAAAATATTTATTAGCATATCTAATACTTTTTGCTGAAGCACACACTGCTCATAACATATCTCTATTATTATACTTAATTTTAGAAGAATATAAATTAACTTTTAAAATATTTTCAATATTAGTTCTAATATTTACTGTGTATGTCATATTTACTGTGTATGTGAACTTAAATTTATATGTCAACTTGCCATTGATAGTTCAGTTTTTTCATATTTACTGTGTATGTCATATTTTAAATTTATGCATCTAAAATGGATTAAAAATTTTAGAAAATCAAATTAAATAAATTAAAATTGTTATTTGTTCACATCCTAATATAATGAAATAATAGGATAAATTTTATAAAATCAATAGAATGAGATCTAAAAAGTTTACACATGATGTATAACAGTTGAAATTTAATATATAAATTATTATAAGATTTATTTCAATATAAAAATTTATTATATTATTCTTTTTATAAAATACTAATAATACCCATGCATATTTATTTTTACATCAATGAAATATATGTATGTAGTTATATTTGTGAAAATTTAAAAGTATTTAATGATGCAGCTGAATAATTATTCGATATTTATTATCCTAATTCTCATTTAGTTATAATAAATTTTTGTAATATAACTTTAATTTTAAATTATATATTACGAATGGATTTTTATTTCCTTTTGCATTAACAATGAAAGCAAAATGGAAAACTATTTTTATTATATTTTTAATATTTATTTTAGATCTTAGACTTAAATTAAATATATTACGTGAAATATTAATTATGTATTATGATGCTTTAATTATATTTAAAGATTATTCTTTTTTTTTTTATAATTCAAGTGTGTAAGTTTTGCTAAACTAATCTCGAAGATAAACAACTTTCCTCCTATTTCATCTACCGAGTAAATTCAGAATACAATTCTTATGCACATTTGGAGGTTGACATTTAGAATACTCATCCCTATTGGGATTCGAACTCTTTTTATCCTGCTAATATTGTACAAAATACTAAAAATAATTTATATGATATTTATAAAGATTATATTTTAAAATATGGATTAAAAAATAGTGTGTTTGAAACATAAAATATTAGTAGCAGTATTAATTTAAAACTCACCAAAATATAATTTTTGTTAAGAGAATGAACGAAATGTTCACGAGATCCTTAAATTCTAAAAGACGTATAAATATTATTTGATTATTAGACGAGAGTTGCTAAAAGACAAGGAAGATATTTTTCAGGAGGTAGAAGAATTTGATATCTAAAAAATTAACATTCCGGGAATGAAAAATAAAAATGAGTAATACCATTTTTTAAAGTAAGGAAGGTAAAAAGATAAATAAATTACATGAATTTTGATTCTCCTATACCTTAGGAGATACGTAAATAATTTAAAGTGCAAGTCTTTTTTTTTTTAATTTATAAAAATAATAATAATAATCTTAAATCATCATGAATCTTGAGTCAAATTATAATCGATCGTACTGAATCATGAATCGTAATTATCTTTAAAAATTAAGGTTAAAAATTAATATTTTTTAAACTATACTAATCCACAAATATAAATACACTAGTGCCAAAATATTAATCACGAATAACAATATTGAGTCGACAACCAAAATTTGATCGTGGACCACCAATTGAGTTTGGTGGCAACAAGTCATGGGATGGCAAGTGTGGCTAAGACCATCTAAATGGGCCTCTTGATAACCTACTAAATAGACCAAGCCCACTTAAATAAATAAATAAATAAAATAATAATAACGTATTGAAGGATTGTAACTTATCTTACTCCTCTTTATCTCTCAACCATCATTTTATATAGATTGATACTCTTGAGAATAATTATTCCAATATTTAATTATAAAATGATCTTAAAATATTTATTACCATTTATCCAAATTCTTTAAAAATTATTTTTATTTTATAAATAATTCTTTATTGATTGGTCAACCAAAACGAATGGAGTAGTTGAAATGTTTCTCTGGAAAATTCTTGATTTCTTTTGAAAGCAACTCGAAATTACAGATAAAAAATGTGTTTTTTTTTCCCATGCAAATAGTAGCATTTTAGACCGGATTTTAACTCGCTTTGCTCCAATTGGATTGCTTTTACCTATTTAAGTTACTAGAAGGCACATTACACCCCTTCGAATTAACACCCTTCGATTTGAAGTAAAGACCGGGACGAAGACTTACACATGAAAAAACAAAATAATAAATAAATATAATAATGAAAACCGATATTTTCACACTAACCAAATTATATGTCGCGACGCTTCTTCTTCGCCTTCTCCTACACGTCTCCTTCGAGCCAAGCCATTGGGGCGACCAACCAGAATTAGGGTTTTCACGGTGAGCGACCTCGACTGCTTCAGTCCTTGTTCCTTCGTCTCCCTTTTGATTCCTCAATCCCACTTTGCTGGTTGCCGCGCGCACTCCTCGAGGAAGCTCTCCCTCTCGATCGCTTGCTTGATTAAGGGTTCCACCGGATTGCGGCTGCTTCAGGATTGTCCTTTCCGTCATTGGGTTGCTTGCGGAATTGGAATTCGGACGGAGGTTAGGGGATTGGTTGTTGAATAATGTGTATACTTTGTGTGGTTCCGAGGTGGTCGCGAAGGATTGCTACCTTGTTGCCTTGGCTGCTGATACCGGTTCTTTTTTTTTGGGGGATGTCGCCGTTCCTCCCTCCGGGGCTCCGCTTCGAGATCACTTCGCCCCGGATCGCTTGCCTGTGCATCCTCGTCGTGACCCTCATCTGGTACAAGGGTGTGGTGCCTATGCTGAATTATTGGCAGGCTTGTCGGACAGCTCGTGAACAGGAGCGGCAGCGTGCGCTTGCGATCAAAATGCAGCTGCTTTTGAAGACTGCCACCCGCCGATGCCGGAATTGTCACACCACTTACAGAGACCAGAATCCTGCTGGAGGCCGATTCATGTGCTCATATTGTGGCCATGTTTCTAAAAGGCCCGTCTTGGATCTTCCACGTTCGGTTGGGAGCTCGTGGTTCAGTAAGTTTATGGGGAATTATAGATGGTTATGGAGTCAGGATTCGCAAGCCCAGAGAAACATCAAGTCGGGGTCTTTTTTCACTGGTGATTTTTTGCCCTTTTGGTTTTCTTTGCTTTCAATCTGATTTTCTCTTTTCTTTTTTTCTTTTGTCAGTGTTAGATGGCTTTGTAGATTGATTTTCAGACATAGATCAAGAGAAGATGGTTCTAACACAGACCGTAAAGGGGTGTTATATAGGAGAGGGGATGATGGAGGAAACCTGCAGGAAAACAGGTGTGAGAAAATGAGAAGGAAAGCTGAAGAGAAACGTCAGGCCAAGTTGGAAAAAGAGATGCTGGAAGAGGAAGAGAGGAAGCAAAGAGAAGAGGTTGCTAAGTTGGTAGAAGAAAGAAGGAAATTAAGAGATGAGAACGTGAAGGCTGAGAGTGGAACTTCGAATGGCTCTGTACCTGATGGGGAAAGGGACAATAGGAAGCAAGCAGATAAAAAAAGGGATGAGAGAAGAAAGGACAAGGATAGGGGATCTAGTAAAAGCAATTCTGATGTTGAGGATTTAGAGAAGCGGGCGAGCAGGACTACTGAGAGAAAACATGAGTTCCACAAGAAGACTGACAATGAGAGACAGGATGCAATGGGAAGCACAACAGTGATATCAAAATCACACACCATGGAAGCTTCACATGGAAATAAGGTGGCAGCAAGTAAAAAATACTCTAGTCATATAACTGGCAATTCTCCATCTTCTGCAAGAAGTTTTGGCGGTTCCATACTTTTTGGGAGAAATTTGCAGAACCCAACTAGTTCTGTAACTAAACCAATCAAACAAGTTGCAGGCTTCATGAATCCTTCTTCCAAAAATGCAAGAGATTTTCAAGGTTCTGGAGATGTAATTGTTAATGCTATGTCAAGTGGAAATAGTGGAGTTACAAAGACCAGTCTTAACCAGCCTGTAAGTAATGTATATTAAACAACACATAATTTTCCTGTTTTTGATAATTATTCATTTTGATCATTGGATTTCATTTCTAGATGAATTCTTATGTGCAACCACGTCAATCTACTTTAAAGAAACCATGGCATCAACTATTTACTCATTCAGCTCCTGTTTCCACAAACTCTGATTCAACTAATCTGATATGTCAAAACAATCATGGTCAAGTAGAAGCTCAGGTTAGGGACTTGATGGATCAAACATTGATCCCTAACAGTTCTTATGATAATTCAGTTAATTTTGTACAACCATTGCCTTTCAATTCTATGACCTCACCTAATGGCGTATTTAGTAGCACCTTATTTACTTCCATTAAGGATTCAACACCAAGTTTTATATCAGATGAAGCAGAAATTTATGAAGACCCGTGCTATGTGCCAGACATGATCTCCTTGCTTGGTCCAGTTTCTGAGGAGCTTGATAATTTTCCATTGGATGCACGGTCCAATTTTCTTGATGATAATATGGCTGAGTCTCATGTCTTAAAGAATGCTTCTGCTTCTGGAAACATATCCAAACCTTCTCCAATTGAGTGCCCAATTTCAAGACTCCAAAATTCAGAAGAAAAGCAGAATGCTTTTGGCCCAGTTTCAAGTACCTTAAAGTATCAGGAGCCACTAATGATGAATGTGGATGAGTCACAGGGTATGTGGCAGATGTGGGAAACTCCACGCAGTCAGAATACAATGGGATTATTAGGCGGGCCTTCCAGCTGGCTTTTGGCTATGGGACAACAGAGTTCAAAACAAGATGATATACCAAATCCACTATTAAACAACACTTTGTTCTCACAGAGCATGAAGGGGAACCCTGCACTTTTGAGAACTAAGCCTCCACTGCCTGTTCATGATGGTGTGCTGCAGAATGAAATCACATATGGTGCATATAGTGCTGGTATGAATGGGAGTAATCCTTGGATGCAGACACCACCTTTGCAATCATTGCCTCCTGATGGGGTTAACCTGTTTCTTCCACCAAATCTCATAGATAATATGCAACACGTTGATACCACAGAAGTTAGTCCAAACAAGTCTGGATCTGATTACTCTATTTTATCTTCAGTTGATTGGGTGAGGTAAGTGCTCTGCATGCTTAGGAATCATTCTTTGGAGATTATACTTTTGCATGTGGCAACTTTATTTTTTTGCATTTAAAAATCCATACAATTTGTGGTACTTGCTTTTGAGTGAACTTCTAAGGCTGATGAATAGTTGTACCTCAGAATGAGCTACATTTCTTCACAGTAGCATTGCTTTAGTTACTTTCCTTGGGAGTTATGGAAAATTTTTGCTTGTTTGCTAGTCTTCTTACCAAGCACAATCTCATCCACCGATCTTGTTATCTATTTGATCTGAATTTATTTCGAATGGTGTTTATGTAAGTTATATACTTTGTTCTTATTTTATGTTTAAAACAGTTTGAATTGATTAATGTGGAAGTTGTAAGGGGTGGAAGGAGACAAAAAAATTAGGTAAAAATCAAAAGGGCACCCCTTATTTTCGTTATCATCAAAAGGGTGCTCCGTTTTGAAAAAATATCAAAAGGGCAGGGCTGTAAACAAGCCAAGCCAAGCCAAGCTTTGGGGTGTTCAAGCTTGTTTGATAAGGTAACCGAGCCAAGCCAAGCCGAGCCTAAAATGAACCAAGCTTTTGAAATGATTGTTCAAGCTTGGCTTGGTTTA